>CM076573.1:815796506-816236282 GCA_034641835.2 Pinus albicaulis | reverse complement strand
CTTGTCCTGTAAATCCTTAGGCTCGACATTAATTGATTTCGTCTTCTGCTGTACGATTTTCCAGTGTTAAAACCCACTATCAAAAAATGTGTCAACCTTGGTATATTTGGAAATGACCCTCACATGAAACAGTTAAATTCTCTTTTCTTCATTTGGAGCTTGTATGTGATAATTAGATATACTAGAACTGGGTTTATGTTCAATATCAATCCCCTTCAAGTTCTTTAGTCCCATAGCTATGATTTTTGTTTGATCTCCTGAATCTGACCCTAGGTCTTGTTCAGCTATTGCAACAGTTTTGCCTTTCTCCTTGGCTTTCTCTTTGGCCTTCAAAATTTCTGGTTTCAACTTTGGATGAAGTTTCCAACAATGGTCCTCATCATGGCTAGTTTTAGAACAGTGTTTGAAAAAAAAATTTCCCTTCTCTTTTCTAGTATTTGAATTTCTCTTTTTCTTCCATTTTCCTTTAAACTCATTTTCCTCATTCCCATCTAAGTTTTGTTTTCCCCTTCCCTCTAAATGTGTGGGTTGAACACAAACCTCATCTAGGCTTGTAGGGTTAAACATGAGGATTGTATGTCTTAGGTAGGTATGTAAACCTCCTATATGCTTGAGAAAAGTGTCTTGGCTATGCAAATCTACTCCTATTAAAATAGCTCTTCTCCTAAATTCTTGAGTATACACTTGTAAATTTTGTCCTTTCAATTGTTTAAATTTTTTTGAGTCCATTATGGCTTTCTGCATGTGAGCTAATGGATAAAGTTGTTGTTTTATTACATAAATGAAACCAGTCCATGATAAAATAATCTTACCATATTTCTTGATCTCCTCCTTTGTCTTGGCTTCCCACCAAACAAGTGTTGCACCTTCCATTCTCAATGAATCTAGTTGTATTTTGGTGTCATCATCATGCAAAATTTGGATTCTCAAATAGACCTATAATTTCCTAATCCAATTATCTAGCCTTTATGAATTAACTTCACCATCAAACATTAGAAATTAAAACTTAACATCAAGTTTTAGAAAAGGAATTTTACCAGTGTTCTTTGAATTAGATGGCTGATGTAATGAAGATGAAGTAGAGGATGATGAGGATGAAGATGAGAGTGATGATGGTGGATTTTCATTGCCTCCATTTCCTCCATTGCCCTTCTTTGATTTATCTTCATCATTGTGACCTCCTAATGATCCCTGACCTTCCTTGTGAATTTTATATCCTTCTCCTTCTAGGCTTTCATTCCTTTCTTGATAAAGGACTCTCACCATTTTAACCATGTTAAGGAATGCTTTCCTGAACAATCTTTCTTCCTCTTTGGGATCCACCTCTTCATGGGTTTCTTCTTCTCTTGGAGGCATGCTTGATGCTGCTTCTTCTTCTCTTGGAGGTGAAAAAAGTGGTGGAGAATATGGAAATCTTGCCCTCCTTGGCTGTGGCTCACTTTAAGAACCTCTTACTTCCACCAATTTTCCTTCTCCTCTCTTAAGCTTGAGCCTAGTAAGCATGAAAACCCTTGCAAATAGTTAACAAATCATTGCACATAAAAACACCAGAGATAAAACTATAGCTCTGATACCAACTTGATCTGAAAGGAGTGTATTAGTTCTGTTGTGCTAAGTGTCCTTTCAGTTAAATAAACATGTACAAATTGTCTCCATAAGTTTGCTTAAGGTATGAGAGTTTTAACCATGAAAATTAGATGGATTAGTGAACTTTAAGCATGTAAATAAGCCTTAAAAATACTGAACAACAGTGCATAACAGAGAAAAACATTCACACATAAGTTTTACATAGTAGGCATGATGAAGCAGTTCACCCCTCTTAGGCTACATCTGCTGGTCCAACTCCCAATGGTATGTCGCTCTTTTTCATTATGCTCAAAATTTTAAATTAAATATGTTTTCAAGCCTCTAATGGTTGTTTTATCTGCACCAATGGCTCTAGAATTCTCAAATTAATCTAGGTAGACTCTTGTTTCACTAAAATTGGTCTAAAATTGACCTCCCAATGCATTTTTACCAATGATAGCTAGAAAAGCTCCACTAAATGTGGAGATAGGCAGTTAACTGAATATAAATTGATGGCTTGACCCAAAATTTAGGGGTGCGCTCCAAATATGTCGGATAGTTTAACTCAGCATTAAATGTGAGTGTTGGGGTGGTCATATGCCACCCTTGCCGAAACGTCCGCACTAACCGTTTGAACTCCCGCCATGAATGTTGGAATCGGGAGTTACGAGGTTCCACTTCAAACCTCAACCATCGCATTAAACGTTGAAAACCCACTATGTGACATCCGTTGGAGAACCTGTCAGATATGTTGGAACCTGGAGTGGAAATGTTCCGCAACCTTCACATTTGATGCCACTCCTGAATGTGAACAAGCTTCAAAACCTATCCGCCAGTGGTCACAGTTTCAAAATAGCCTTCGGTTTGATAAAATTTATGCTGCGGGTAAAACACCAATGTGAAAAAACATTGACGTGGCGGTGAAGTTTTACTGCAACGGTAAGAGTCAGGCCATGGTTCTAGGCACCAGGTTATATGGGGGGCTGGCCTCCCAAGCCCTCAACACTGAAACATTTAAACTTGAAATACAAATTTGCTTTGTAATAGGTTACAAAACATTGTATAGGTGAATTGGTAAACATACTTGCGGGTGGATATGAGGTCGGGGTTCGACCCCCATCGAATCCACATAAATATTACAACACCATTTTGAGGACACGTGGCAGCCTCTGGGTTAGCCACGTGTCGACCATCTATTAGCTCCCACATAAACCCATCAACGGTCTAGATCAATTTCGTACCATCAACATCCAACGGCCCAAATTGAGCCATGTGGCACAATTTTGTTGGTGTAATAAAAATGGAATATTCCAAGTATATTCTATTGACTGTACTTGCATGTTGATTGGGCATCCAGTCACCAAAATTTTGTTGTTTGGGAAAACGAACAGAATGCGATATCTTCCTCATACGACATTAGTTTTTCGAACCATTCACAGTGCCAGAATCGCAACGATGAGACCTTTATGGTCTCTTAGGTTCGGACATGTTTTGAGCACTTTCATTTTTGAGCATATGACTTGATCTCCTGATCATTAATTCATGGAATGTACTTGGTATGATTATGCATTGATGACTGGACTCTAAATAAGATAATGTTTATGTGTTGATATACCATATTTTACAAGTTTATATGTTCTTATGATTATGTATATACATGTATTAATTTGGTTGGTTGATCATGCAATATGTATCCTCCCCCAATTATGCTAAGGTGCGTTGGTTTTTTGATTTGATTTAAACTGACATGAGATGTCTGGCAGGAAGAAATCAAATATGGATAGAAAGCTGGTAGACTACATGGATTCCCCTTATGCATCTAATGAGAAACATGGTGTTGAACATTCATATGATTTGGCAGATACACTGAGAAGTTTGAAGGAATAGATAGGAAGTTGTAAGGCAGACAATGACAAAATCGTACAGGCACAAGAAAAACAAGCATAAGTAAATGCGAAAATCCTTCAAAGCTTGTCATATTTGCAGTGACATGGGACACTCCAGATCAGTTATGGAAAAGAGGATGGAACTAATGGTGCATATGGAAGTAGTTATCCTGGATATTACAGGTCTAGTAGATATGACACGATTAGAGATGGCATATTATTGGACACTCTGGATAGGACAGGTGACATACACATGTACTATTCTAGTTCTGGTTCTGATAGGCATCACGATCGTCATCATTATCATCCTTATAGGAGGAGTGACAGGGGTTATTTTTCGGATGAGTTCAAGAAAGTAAGGCCACCTACCTTTGATGGAGAGAGGAAGAAAACACATGATGCACATGCATGGTTGCTGGGTATGAGAAAGTTCTTCAAATTGCATGACTATTTAGAGAACATGAAAGCCAGGGTAGCCGCATTCAGTATTAAAGGTGAAGAAGACATTTGGTGGGAAGATGTAAAGAATTCCAGGGGTATTTATGAGGAGGATTTGACTTGGAGTGAGTTTGAGAGGCTATTCTGGAAGAATTACCTGTCAGAAAGGTACCATGATGTTAGGGCTAATTTTTTTTATGAGTTTCAGATGGGTTTCATGATAGATGATGAGTATACTAGCAAATATTTGGAGTTGTTGATATATGTGCCTTACCTCAAAGAGGAAAAGGCTAAGATCCAGAGATTTATCTTTGGATTTTCAGCAACATATAGAGACCAGATTGAGTTTGATGAGCATAAATCGTTGGAGGAGTCCATTCAAAATCCAAATAATTGTTATGAGCAGTAA
The DNA here is from genome assembly GCA_034641835.2 of Pinus albicaulis. Taxonomy (NCBI): domain Eukaryota; kingdom Viridiplantae; phylum Streptophyta; class Pinopsida; order Pinales; family Pinaceae; genus Pinus; species Pinus albicaulis. The sequence continues at coordinate 816,231,983 of CM076573.1, read as the reverse complement.
AAACACAAAATTGAGCCTAAGCGTGATTTGAAAGGAAATGAGAAATCTAAGGGAAGGTTGCCGCCAAAGCTAGAAAGACCGCAAGATGCAGGTGAGAAAGAAAATTTAGTTCCTTACAAGAAGTTCAATGCAACTGGGAAATAACCTGGAGAGTAGAATACTGGAGGTGATAGCAGAAAATTGTTGCAGTGTTGTATATGCAGTAAGGATTATCATAAGAGGGACCATCCATAGTATCAGGGTGGTATACCCAAGATCTATAGTGCACAAGAGGCATAGATATTTGGGGATGATGGGAATAAAATTCCTTGGATTTATACATCTATGGAAAAAAGGCAGGGAGATAATCATGATTTTATTAATGAGATGGATGGTAAGGTTTGTGACCTAGTTGTTTCTATTTTGATTGACCTTGGATCTAATTATAGTTATATTAATCCTGACCTAGTGGATAAGTGTGGTTTGAGAAAATAAATGCACGCAAAATCTTGGTTAGTGCAGTTGGATAGAGGTTCGAAGAAAAGAGTTCACCATTGGGTAAGATCTTGCGCGTTTGAGTTAAATGGTATGCCTACAACAACACACTTGAACATATTTATGTTGGGATCATACACTATGCTATTGGGTATGGATTAGTTACATCTTCATAGGACCAAGGTGGATTTGTATGACAAATCCATTGAGTGCTTGGATGATAATGGGAAACCAAGAGTCTTGCAGGGAGAGAATAAAGCCACATCAGTTAGGATGGTGACAACCATGCAAGCCAAGCATAGTCGCAGGAAAGTGTGTCTGCTATTTTTGGTTCATATATCTAGTGAAAATGGTAAGGGAGTTGAGGATGTAGATGTGTTGAGAAAGTATCCAGTTCTACAATAGTTTCAGGATGTGTTTCCAACATATATTTCATAGTTTCCACCTCATAAGAAAATATACTTTTATATTGAGTTGGTACTAGGGGTTACACCGACATCAAAGGCACCTTACCAGATGAGCACACATGAGTTGGTAGAGTTGAAGTTGTAGTTGAAAGAGGTGCTTGATAAATGAAACATTAGGCCAAGTGTATCACCATGGGGTGCACCAATGTTGTTGGTGAAGAAAAAGGATGGTACTCTCAAATTTTTCATCGACTACAGGAAGTTAAAATAAAGTGACCATCAAGAACATGTACCCATTACCGAGGATCGATGATTTTTTCGGATCAACTTAAGGGAGTAGAAATGTTCTCTAAGATCGAATTGATATAAGGATATCATCAGGTACTCATCAAATAATAGGAAATCTACACGAATGCATTCAAGACCAGGTATGGGAATTAAAATTTTGTTTTAGTTCCATTTGGTTTGAATAATTATCTAGCTACATTTATGTGTTTGATGAATAGTGTGTTGTGTCCTTCTCTGTAAAATTTTGTGATTGTTTTCATCGATGGCATCTTGGTATATTCCAAGAATGAGGAGGAGCATGCAAAGGATTTGGCAAGAATTTTGAGATTGTTTAGAGAGCATCAGTTGTATTCTAATCTCATCAAATGTAGTTTCTTTCATACTTAGGTACATTACTTGGGACATGTTTTCCACAAGGAGGGAATTACAGTAGATCCAAAAAAGATAAGGGTCATCATGGATTGGGTATCTCATAGAGATGTATATGAGGTGAGATATTTCATGGGATTGACATGAAATTATCACAGATTTATTATATGATTACATCATTGCAGACGAAAGGTAAGGAGTTCGAGTGGACAGAGGAGTGTGAGGCTAGTTTTGAGCAACTTAAGCATTTGTTGATAGATGCTCTGGTGTTAAAGATCACATATCTGGAAAAATAGTTTATAGTATGTACAAATACTTGCAAGAGAGAGCTTGGTGGAGTCATCATGCAAGAGGGGTAGGTAGTATGCTACGAGTCATGGAAACTAAATGAACATGAGAAGAACTATCAGACACATGATCTTGAGCTAGCAGCTATCATACATGCATTGAAGATGTGGAAGCACTATCTTCTTAGTGGGAGGTTTTTACTAATGAGCGATCATAGTGGGTTGAGGTACTTGTTTGACTAGTCAAATCTGAATTCTAGGTAGGCTAGATAGTCGACTATGATCAATGAGTTTGATTTTGAGATAAAATACATAAAAGGTAAAGAAAATAGGGTTTTAGGTGCTCTTAGTAGACAGATACAGGTAAATCACATTGTAGTTATGAGCTCCTATGGGACACATTTATAGGATGGGATCTTGCAAGCAGGTCAGTAGGATGTTAGATATATGGATCTTAGGCACATATTGCAATAGGGTATAGGTAAATGTATAGGTACAAGTGCAAGTACCTGTATAGGTACAGGTACATGTACAAGTGTAGGTGTGGGTACAGATACATGTACAAGTGTACATGATGTGGACTATTGTCTTTCGACAAATGGATTGGTCATGTTAAGAGACAAGATATATGTGTTGGAAAATAGTGAGCTTAAGAAAGTGATCTTGAGGTAGTTTCGTGCGAAACTATATTCAGGTCACCTAGGCTATCATAAGACATTGAATGCAGTAAAGAGATTCTATTATTGGTCGAAAATGATATAGCAAAGTTCATGGCTGGGTGTTTGGACTATCTACAGGTAAAGGTAGATTGTAGGCATCCAGGTGGTCTACTATAGCCTACTGCAATTCCAAAATGGAAATGGGAGGTCATTTCCATGGAATTATCATAGGTTTTCCGAGGAAAATGAGATAACATGATTCTATCATGGTGGTTGTGGAAAGTTGATAGAGGTTGCACACGTCATTCCAGTGAAGACTACCTATTTAGCTAGCGATGTAGCACATGTGTTCATCAGGGACACATTCATATTGCATTTTGTTCCAAATAAGATCGTGTTAGATAGAGATGTAAATTTCACTTTCAATTTTTGGAAGGAATTATTTGCAAGATTGGGCACTAAGTTTTCACTAAGCACAACTTATCATTCGCAGACAAGTGGAAAGATTTAGAGGCTCAATAAGGTCTTGTAGGACATGTTGAGAATGTATGTAATGCATCAACAATGAAAATGGGAAGAGTTTCTACCATTGGTTGGGTTTGCATACAACAATGGGTATCAAGATTCATTGGGTATGATTCCCTTTGAGGCATTATATGGGCGGAGTCGTAATACTCCTATCAGTTGGATTTATCCAGTTAACCGGGTGTTGATTGGGTTGGACATGTTGGCAGACATGGAACAAGAAATGCAGGTTACAAAGAAGAATATAAAGGAAACACAAGACATACATAAGAGTTATGCATACTAGCACAGGGTATTTAAGGAGTTTCAAGTTGGGGAGCATGTTTATTTGTGCATCAAATCCAAGAAAATCTCCTTAAGGAACAGATAATGTGCCAATTTTGCACCACGGTATTGCGGGCCTTTTGATATCCTTGAGAAGATTGGACCAGTGGCCTATCGACTTGCGCTACCTCCAACAGTGAAAGTCCATGATGTGTTTCATGTTTCATTGCTTAAAAGGTATATAAAGGATGTTGATAATTTTATTGATTGGTTTTTATTGCAGGTGGAGTAATAAGGAGAATTTCAGCTAGAACCTCAGTTCATATTCCAGCGAAAGAATATCATGCTCAGGAACACAACCATCGAGAAAGATAAAGTGTAGTGAAAGCACTTTGGGCCCGATGAACCTACATGGGAGATGGTGGAGCATATGCAAGCCATGTATCCTTCGTTGTTTGTCGGTTGAGCCAAAGGAGTTTTGGTTTGGTGTTTGGTATTTGTTTGGCATATGTTTTGATGATGTTTTTGGTATATGTACTTATGTATATGGATGTAAACACCGCCATGAGCTAAGTTTTAAAGCTCCAATAATGGTATGGATGTTATATGGTCATGTTATCATGGTTTTGATTTTTAGCATGTCACTCATTGTAAATATTGCATCGAGCTAAGTTATAAATATCCATGAGTAGTATGTTTGTTTTTCAGCGGTTTTGCTAAGGTGTAGGTGTGGTTTAACACCAAGGATGGTGTTCTCCAAGGCGGAGAGTTCTATAACAGACCCAAGAAAATTTTCATGTAATAAAAGTTATAAAGAAAAAAAAAAAGATGATGGTTCAAGGGACACTTATTCCAAGCTGAATGTTGGGAAAAGTATCCTAGTGGACACCACTAGATATGCAGATATGGCTAAGGAAAATGGCAAAGGCAAAGGAAAAGGCATTAAATAGGAAAAAAGTATTTTTGGAACATTTATTTATGAAAATATATGAAAATAGGAGAAAAGTAATGTAAAAGGTCATAGGTTGGATGTGAGGAGGAATATTAAGGAAAATAATGGAAAATGAAGAAAATAGAGGCCTCATTAATAAAAAGGCTTCTGAGGATCAGTTAGTAACCTGTTGTCAGTTTAGTTTTAGATCTCTCTCATTATTCTCTCTCTCTCTCTCTCTCTTTGTCACTCTTGTATACTTAGAGTTTTCTTGGAGAAATTCATCATTATTTCAAGGAGGAGGAAGCAAGTAAAGGAAGGACAAGAAAGGAAAGGAAAGAGAATATCAAGCAGGGAAAAGTAGGATCTAGCAACTTCAGCAGGAATACTTGCTGACAACATATTGCAAGTGTCATTTAATAGCTAGTTTGGACATGCATGGTTTATGCATGTTGGTATTTGGTTATTTTGTTGTCGGTGACATGGTTTTTCCTCATTATGACTGTGGTTTTCAACCTTTCCTTGCATTTTATGGATGCCATGGTGTGTTGGGATTTTGATCTTGGTTTTGAGCTATGGATTTGTCGGATGGATTCAGAATCCAGTGAAGAGGTGGTCTCAAGGTTCATTCCAAATGGCCTAGGAATCCCTTGACCGGTTTTGGCGGGATACACAGTAAAACTTTAGGTGTCTCAGTTTAGGGCCTAGTGATCTGGGATTGGATTGTGGTAAATCCTGAGAGATAGGGAAATGGAAAATTCCTCAAGGATAGTGATGGATTCCAGATGGAATTTCCATGTTCTTCTAGTTTTGTGATCATAGCACCAGTTGGGTGTAATCACGGTATGGTGAGGGTGGAGGTGGTTTAATCTCTGGATTCCATAGGTTTTATTTTTGGATGGTTTATCCATAAGATCCCACATGCATGCTTGGAATATGGCATGGGGGTGACTGGATGAAGAGATATTTGGCTCAACCATGTCTATGGTCAGGTGGAACGTGGAAGTCCTGAACCTGGTTGGTATTTGCCTATGTTTAATGGAAGATATATTCTCTCGCTTTTGTACCTATTATTATGTGGATTTAATGGATGTATTCTAAATTTTATTTCCATGGTTATGTGTTGGTTATAAGCATGTTTAAATCATGGGTTCATGTAGAAGTTTTAATACAAATTATGTATTGCCTGAATTCTCTTGATCTAAAAATTATATGCCACTGTTAAATACAGAATCACTTCTACAAAAAATCTTGCAGAATTTAAAACACGCTCGCCAATTGCAATATCAAGAAGAAAGATCAATCACACATAACACATATGTTTTTACCGAGAACGCATATAACTAAAAACCCCACTATCATATATTATGTATATATCATGGATCATGAAACAATATCATAAAAAAATCTAATCTAAGATCTCTTAGTACAATATACAATCATCTCACACTGTCATACAAAAATTGGCAAATTCATGTGCCAATTTACTGCCTCTAGACAACCTGCCTCCACTATGCAATCCTAGTTGATGGAAATCCCTGAACGAATGGAATCCTTCTTGCCTTGACTATGCAATCCTCATGGGCACATCTAATGTGTGTGTGGTTGCATGAGTGCACCCACTAATGTCACAACTGATAGTCAAACTGTCCCTTTCACCTACATCTCAACTAGGTCTCCACTAGATCTGACATGCATGTAGTTAATAGTAGTGAAAATTCAGTTGCATGTGAGACCATTGATTATGAATTAATTAATAATTAATTCACTGATCTCTCACTAGTGTATATTCAGTTACAACTAACACAACTGAGTTTAAACCACTTAACTGAGTTTAACTACTTTACAACTCACATAACTACACATCCAACTCTGTTACAAATTCAAATCACTCAGTTACAACTAAGTCCACTTGCATGTCCCACCAACCAACCTTTGAACTCGAATTTCCTATAGCTAACTAATTTTCCACTTCAGTTAACTATTTCCAAGTGCTCATTGAGAATAGATTATTGTTTATTGTCCAACTACTATTAAGGGATAATAATAGTTGACATGCATCTATAAATAGACATGCGATCTATAAATAGAACTTACACATACATATACAAGTAGAAAATCATCTATAAATATATTTTTCTCATCATCTGTAAATAGAAATAATCTATAAATAGAATTTTCTCACGCATCTAAAAATAGACTTCCACCTAAAAATAGCCCGAGGCTCCATCCTAATGCAGGTGCATAATTTTCACTAGGATTTTCTTGTTGAATCTCAACACTCCCTCTCAACAAGAAAGGGATTATCCTTCCCTCCGATTATGTCTCTGTGGTATTCAAATTTTCTCTTAGTGAGCGCCTTCATCAGAATGTTTGCATCCTGATCTTCTGTAGGAATTTACTAAAGCAACATGATCTTCCGCTACACACAATCTCTGATATGATGATAATGGATATATATATGCTTAGATCTATCATGAAATAAAATATTAATCGAGAGTTTAATGCAACTCTGATTATCACAATAAATCACTGTTGGATCTAAATGAGAACCAAACAAACCAAGCAAGATCTTTCTCATCCAGATAGCCTCACATGCAACATGAATCGCTGCCATGTTTTCTAATTCTGCTGAACTGAGTGCCACAAATCTCTGTTTCCTGTTGTACCAAGAAACATATGTAGATATGATACTAAAGATTCCCCTGATGTGCTCTTTCTGTCTGTTTGGTTACCTGCCCAATCTACATCTGTGAAGCCATGCAACTTCACCTCATCCCCTGTCTGTACCATAATCTATACTTAGATGTGCCCCTCATGTATCTCAGGACATTCTTGCCTGCCTTCCAAAAATTCTTGGTAGGCTTAACCATCACTTGACTTTGTTGGTTAACCGCATAGCATATGTTCGGTCTCATATTCACTAAATACATTAGCGAACCCACTAACAGTCGATAGACAATAGCATCCACTACCTCTCCAGAGGTAGCATCCTCTTTCCTCCAGTTTCCTGGAAGAGGATTATCCATGGGTGTGCAGCCCTCCATGTGAAACTTACCCAGTATCTCCCTTGCATACTTTCCTTGAGACACAAAATTTTCACCATCTCGCTGCCATATTTCCAATCCAATGAAATAATGAAGGAGGCCCATATCCTTCATTTCAAACTCCTTTGCAAGGTCATCCTTGCATGAGTGTATTAGATGCTCATCACCAGTCAATATTAAATCATCAAAATAAAGAACAATGATTAAAATCTTACCCTCCACCACAATTTGGTATAGGTTTATATCCGCCTCACTTTTGGTGAAGCCCAATCCAATGAAATAGTTGTCTATCCGAGTGTACCAAGCACAGGGTGCTTTCTTCAGGCCATACAATGCTCTTTTGAGTCGACCCACATGCCACTCACTGCTGAAGAGCTCAAATCCTTCAGGATGCTCTATGTACACCTCTTCCACAATGATCCCATTGAGAAACACATTCTTCACATCCATCTAATGAATGCACCAACCCATCTGCACTGAGAGAGAAAGGATTATCCTTATGGAAGAATACCTTGTGACAGGTGCAAAGGTTTCTTCATAATCAATCCCCTCGATCTATGAGAAGCCCCATGCCACAAATTTGGCCTTGTATTTCTCAACACTCCCATCAGCAACTTTTTTTACCTTGTAGATCCATCTCGAATCTACCACTGATTTATTAACTGGCCTTGGAACAATTTCCCAGGCACTATTTCTAAGAATGGATTCATACTCCTATACCATTGCATCTATCCATGTGGGCTCCTACACTGATTCCTGAAAGGAAGATGGCTCAGTCACAATAAATTTTCTCATGAGACCCATGTATCTAGTAAATCGGTCAGGAGACTGTCTTTGTCTGTGCTGTGAAGTAGGGGCTCTTAGATTCCGCACAACATCAAGTCTCAACCTATCAGCTTCTGTGGTACACCTTCTACCTGTTCTGATGTTTGGCTCTGCGTGAGTGGACTCCTCCACTTCATAAACCTCCTACTATGGCTGATCCACATCTATAGACTCATATTTTGCAACAACCATTCCTCCTCTGCATGCAAGTCCAACTCCCTCTCAAGCAACAGCCGCATTGCTTTCCCCTCATCAAATTTTATATCCCACCGCATAATAGTCATCTTACTGTTAGGAAATTACACACGATAATTATGGGGTGTTTCTGTGTACCCGGCAAATATCCCAACTTCAACAGTCGACTCTAGCTTCTTCCTGGTGTTCTTGGTCACACGGACATATGAGCCAAAAATCTTAAAGTGTGAAACATCTGGTTTCTTACCAGTGAAGGCTTCCTCAGGTGTACTCACGCCAAGTACTCTATAAGGACAATGATTTTGCACATAAACCACAGTGTTGCATGCTTCTGCCCACAAATTCATTGGTAGGCCCTGATCATGCAACATCACTCATGCTGCACCCACGATCATTCTGTTCTTCCTCTCCGCGACCCCATTTTGCTGTGGGTTATGAGGCGCTATGAGTTCTCTTCGAATTCCTTCTTTGCTGTAGAAGTCTTTGAATTCACTAGAGATGTATTCTCCACCATTATTGCTCTGTAGAGCCTTCTCTTGCTTCCCCAAATATTTCTCCACCAATGCCTTAAACTCACAGAATTTTGATAATGTTTGATCCTTCTTCCACATGAAGAAGATCCAACATTTACGAGAAAATTCATCAACAAAAATAACATAATACTTATGTTTTTTTGTTGAAGCAACTGAGAATGATCCACACACGTATGTGTGAACTCTCTCTAGGATCACTGAAACATGGTTCTACTTTTCATGAAAGGTGGACTTTACATACTTCCCCATGGTGCAACCATTGCACTGATCTAACTAAGCAAGTGTTCCCATTGGAAGTCCACTAGATATTTGTTGCATGACTTTCAAGGCTCCATGATGAAGATGGCCCAATCGCCTGTGCCATAATTTTCCCTCATCCTGGCTCACCACTTTTTATGCCTTGCCCATCATGGAAGCATATCCATCTACCTCCAGCTTGTAGATATTATTAACTTGAATCCCTATCCTCTTGGCTTGACTCATTGTTTTATGTTGCAGGAAAGTTTTTCCATCGCTGAAACCAATGTCATAGTCTCTGTCCTCCAACATTGCGACTGAGACCAAGTTTTTTCTTCTGACCTGGAACATGCATAACATCTTCAATTGAAATCGTTTAGCTAACTCCCTCTCAAAGGTAATGGTACCAATTCCAGTCTCACTCTATCGTCCATCGTCGCCCATCTCTATATGCATTTGGAGATATTTCTCCTCCAAGTCACTAAAAAGCTCCTTATCTCCTGTCATGTGGAACGAAGCGCCACTATCAAAATACCACACTGATCCTAAAGCACTGGACACCATGCATGTGATCAAAGAGAATTCAAGTTCAAATTGCAAGGAAAGGGCCTCACCAGCTGCAACTCCATCAACATTCTTGTTTTTATTCTTCTGTAGACAGTTAGTAGCGAGATGCCCATGTTTGTGACAATGAGAACACTTCACCATGGACAAATCCAACTTCTTCCCTTTAGACTTGGATTTTGAATTTAATTTCTTCCCCTTCCCCTTCATTTCCTTGGCATCCAAAGAAAAATCCTCTTCATCATCATGCTTTGATGAAGAGCCATCTCTGGTGTTCCACCTGAACTCCTCCTGTACTAGATCTGACCACAATCGTTCCTAATCCGATAGTTTTTCTCATCCATTGACAGAGTCTTCATAACTATGCCAACTCTTAGGAAGTCCCAAGAGATCCAAGCTCACCATATCATCATCAACAATGGTGATTCCCACACTCCCCAGTTCATCCTGACATTGGACAAACTTTGTGAGATACGTTGGAATGTTGTCGCCCTTTTCCATCTTGATCTTCCTAAGTTTATGCGCCAAATTCCTATGGTTGCTATTTCTTTGGAAAATATTCGTCAAAGCCTTCCACATAGCATATGGTGTGGCTTTACCATGAAGGCTTGAGATAATGTGGTCTTGCACTCCTTCCAACATAATCCTCCTTGCCTTTGCCACTTTATTTTTCCATGCATCAAGTAATGCAACATCTGTCAAAGTGGGCTTAGGAACATCATTGTCAATGAACTCCTTCAAGCAATTATCTTCGAGCACCGCCTCCATCTTGTCCTTTCAGGAAATGTAATTCGAGATTCCCTAGAGTGCATACCCTAGCCTCAAGCCATTGAAAGCCATTTCGATGTTTAGTCAACTGTAGCACTAAGAAAATATTTCTAAAAATTCAGATTCTTTCCACCAATAAACTCATCTCCTGCTTCAAAATTGCAATCTTCTGTGCTCTGATACCATGTAGAAATTTTAATACAAATTATGTATTGCTTGGATTTTCCTGATCTAACAATTATATGCCACTGTTAAATATAGAACCGCTTCTATAAAAATTCTTGCGTAATTTAAAACATGATCGCTAATTGCAATATCAAGAAGAAAGATCAATCACACATAACACGAATGTTTTTCTTGGGAAAGCATAAAGCTAAAAAACCCCACTATCATATAATATTTATATATCATGGATCATGAAACAATCTCATACAAAACTCTAATCCAAGAGCTCTTAGTACAATATACAATTTTCTTAGACTTTGTCATACAAAAATTGGCAAATTCATGTGCCAATTCTATCTGCTCGAGACAACTTTCGCCTCCACTGTGCAATCCCAAATCGATAGCAATCCCTCGAATGAATGGAAAATTTATTGCCTTGATCGTGAAATCCTCTCGGGCACATCCAATGTGTGTGTGGTTGCATGAGTGCACCCACTAATGTCACAACTGATAGTCAAACTATCCCTTTCACCTAATTCTCAACTGGGTTTGCACTAGATCCGACATGCATGTAGTTAACGGTAGAAAAAATTCAGTTGCATGTGAGACCACCGATTATGAATTAATTAAATAATTAATTCATTGATCTCTGTATCTTCGATTTACAACTAGCAAAAATTGAGTAATCGAGTTTAACTCACTTAATCGAGTTAAACTATTTTACAACTGACATAACTACACATCCAACTCTGTTACAACTTCCAATCACTCAATTACTACTAAGCCCACCGCATGTCCCACCAACCAAACTTTGTACTCGAATTTCCTATAGCTAACTGATTTTCCACTTCGGTTAACTATTTTCAAGTGCTCATTGAGAATAGATTATTGTTTGTTGTCCAACTATTATTAAGGGATAATAATAGTCAACATGCATCTATAAATAAACATGCGATCTATAAATAGAATCTGCACATACATCTATAAATAGAACATCATATGTAAATATAATTTTCTCATCATCTATAAATATAATTTTCTCATGCATCTAAAATAGACAAAATAGCATGAGGCTCCATCCTCGTGTAAGTGCAAGATTTTCACTAGGATCTTCTTGTTGAATCTCAACACAAAGTGAGCACCCATTAGCACAAATAATAAACAATATCAAATTTCAATATGCAAATTTTTACATGGCTATAATCCGAGTGTCTTTGTTGAAAAAACTTCCCAAATCCACTTGAAAGTACTCCTAGTTCAATCTAGTGAGCAATGGTATCTTTGCACATACATACCTTTTACTTTCGAACTCAGAAAGGAAAATTCAGAGCACCACGATCATATTCAACAATTAAATATCTCATTTTACACTTAGTGGAAAGATGACGTTGAAAGAATAATACAAAGAAGAACACAAATTTAAATAAAGGAATATTTATTTCTGAGCAAATACTTCACAAAAGAGATTCAATTGCCTCTAGTTATAAGAAAACCACTCTTGATGTTTACTCTATTTTTACATGTTGTATTGTTTATTTATCTTTTTTGGTGGACACTTTTGTGCCATATTCACCTTTATTCTTCTAATGTTGCATAATTGCAACATCTTTGCCTCAATTCTAAAGCCCTCTTATAATAGGAAAACATCAATTGTTCTTCTAAGTGTTGTAACTTTCATTTCTTTGGATCCTTTTCATATCTTCATTTAATACAAAAATACCACTATTATTTAAAAAAAATAATAGATTATGTTTCACTATAATTTCAAATATATGCCACGTATAAGTTAGGACATGTGAGTGATCTTGAAATCAATTTCAAATAGGTGAGGGGATGTATAAGTTTGTTCGTCCGTCGGTGCCTCTTTAATATAAAAATAAAACATAATTTCTAAATAGAAAGAAAAATAATGTCTGCTATAATTAAAAAATGGAATATGATCTAAAGTAATTATAAGTAAAAAAATAGTGTGAATCAAATGTTGAAATCTTAAACTTGAAAAAAAAAATCAACAAGAGATTTAAATAAACTATTTGAGGATCTATGTTAATTAATCTATATCGATATCAACTTCATATATATATATATATATATATATATATATATATATATATATATATTATGGTTAAATCTTTATTTGGTCCTATACATACTCTATTTAGCATTCAAAAATAAAATTTAAATTCTGAAAAATAACACATTTTATTTTGCACTCTAAAAAAATTGCACATAGAAAAATTTCATTCCTCTTAACTCATATTAAATACTTACTTAAAATGGACATTAAATATTTGACTTTACTTTTCTTATATATATAATTTATTATCCTATATATATGATTTATTATCCTTTAGAAACAAAATTTCACATTAAAAATATATTCTTTGTATTTTGGAGATTTATTTTTACAAGTTCATTTTTATATAATTATTGTATCAATTGTAATATTTAAAATTATTTATTTATTTTTTTAATTTTTTTAATTAAGATAATAATTGTACTTATTTCAACTCAGGGAAAATGTAAGTTTGTGGCATTTTTATTTTTATTCAAGTTAATGGATAAGATTAAATGCTAAAGGAATATGCTTCGTCAAATAATAACATGGACGATTGTCCCCTTGATCGGGGTGTTCAACCGCCAGCAAGAAATCTGGATAGTGGCAATTTGGCACGTGCTCCCAATCTAGGCCATTAAGAATGTCAATGATGGTTTGTCAGGAAAGATCGGTGAAGTGTGTGAACATCCAGATCCGAATAATAGCGAAGGGTGGCCAGGCTAGCTGGACAGCTCACAGAAGGCAAGTTTCCGTAAAGGTAAGAGCGCTCCCTCCACTCCTTCATTCATTCATGCATGGTCTTTTGCATGCAATTGTCTAGAGGCGGTAGAGGAGAAGGCACATCGACTTCCATTCGAACACTCTTTCGATCTCGTCGAGTATGTTTTGTCATTTTTCTAGCTCTCATGAAGCCTATTGCGGTCGATTTGTTTAGATTTCGGTATAATCAAAGCTAGCGTGGGTTTGTTAGAAAATTTGTGCTCTGTAACTCCCGCAATGCAACTTCTGTCCCACCATGCTTCCGAGATCCTTGCATTCCCGCCGGTCTAGGCCTTATCCCATGTCCGTCTGCAAGGACACATAAATCCCACTATTTTTCTCATTGATCTCTCGCCTTCATTGGAATGTAGGGAATCGACTTCAAGACTGTATTTTTAAATATTATGCTTGCTCGAGTCGAGAATCGAATCAAGCATTGTTGCTATCAATTTAGTCAAGTCCAGTCTCCGAATGGTTTAGATATCGTTTTGTCGAGTCAAGTGTCTCATAAGGTTAAGGTTTACGATGAGTGTGCACCGACATCATTCCCTTGCACTCGTTCCGCTTCCAAACGCATAGAGTCCAACCTCGTGGCGCTTTCCCAAGAAGACAGTTGGCCACTCCCAAAGGGTTTCAAGGTAGCTCAAGGAAATGCATAGAGGTTCACAGGTCTTTACCTCCATTGCCCTCTTAATCCAACTTCAAACCCTCACATTTCTCTGTTTATCGTGCACACCGACCCCCATTCTTCCACACAAGGTGGTTGCACGTAGCTGTAGTGCTCATTCATTAGATGAAGGATATTTTTTAATATTGATTTATGGAATTGCCTTATGTATCCAGCCAGCAGGTCCATGGCCCAAGCTTTTGATTCCCCTGCGGTTGTGGGAATATTCCCCACGCGGGTTGGGTTCCACTCGTTTGTATGTAAATCATGTAACCGAGTGTCCAAAGGTGGCGCATCGATTGTATCCAACTAACTCCTTACCTCGTTCTCGTTCGAATCTTTTTGTCGATGTTTTTCAGATAGGAACTCTTCGGAAATGGGAAAACGAAGTACCAGGGACCGAGGCGTTAAAGGAAAATAGCTAGTTCGAGCTAGAGCCCGCCCCTGCGAAAGCGAGGTCGCAAAACAAACTAGGAGCACTTGGAAACTTTAGCGACTACTTATGTAATGGGTAATTCCTCCAAAGTACGACAAGAAATTCGTGGATGGGAAAGAGAAATCCGGATCAAACCCGAAGACAATGAGGCGACAGTAGAGATCCTAGATTTTATAACGAGATCCAGGCAACACCCGAGGCCGACTCACTCTATTCAACCCGGACTATCCACACATACTAGATAGTAAAATGTATGATAGCAAAAGCTATTCATATTCTTCACCCTCGCTCATGCTAAGGCGGAACCCAAAGCAAAAGCCGGGACAATAGCCTTCAAGCTCGACTATGGAAATCTAGGACCAACTCCAGACATCAAGATAACACAATATTAGACAACGAGATCGAGTAGCAGATTGGATGATAAAGTAGGCTGGATGGAGAAGCTCCTACAACATCTCCAACAAGCAGAAATGCAGGGGTCCAATGCCAAAGACCCAAGACTAGTCTCTTCATCGAGATGCATAAGCGCGTTAACTTTTCTAAATTTTGATGCATTTTCTATTTAGACATGAATTATCCTTAAGTTCTAGGAATGCACAAACTACGATAATAGGACAGATATCACATGCAAAGTTTAGACGTAGGAAACAATTTCAGTTCTAGAATGATTTTTCACGCTTTTAGATGGCCAACAGACCCTGGTTTCCTTGGGTAGGGTTGAGGCCAACGTCCGACTTTTATATTTTGTAGCTATCTGTTAAATATAAATAGAAAATGGAAAGGTCCCATCGAATTTACAAAAAAATAAAAAAAATAACATGGACGATTGTGATTTCAACCCTCCCTCTCCTATTATCCAATTACTAGAAATTTAATAATAAATTATTTTATTTGAAATTGAAACGATAATGGTGTCTCTCTACAATTCCATGCTTTTATCATTATCGTTTGCTTCCAAGAAACCATATGTCCATAGAGAATTCACTTCATCGTAAGTTCGAACCATCAACGTTTTTCAATGCTTATCGGGAGTTCGGTTATCTGCATCCATTGATGTAACAAGTGGTTGGAGAGAGACAACTGTTTCAAGTATCTGAAAAAGGTGCCAAACCATTTTCTACCATCTATTGACTGTCATTTTTTTTAGTCGTTATGGTTGGCTCAATAGTGAAGAAGTGTAGTATCCATACTTAAAATAAATCTATACTTGTTTAATATCAATAAAAAATTATAACCATATATGATATGTTTGTCTTCCCAAATATATGTAGCAGTCTGTAAGTCATATATACTAAAAATTCATGACTTTCATAAAGATCGAGATTAAAACCATATAAAAAACAGCATGTAGTCGTCCGTGAGATCTTGGTTAAACAGTGATGTAACTGAACATGTTGATGAAAATAGAGTAAAAAGAAGAAAAAAGAAAAAAAAAAGAGAAAAAGTAAAAAATGAAAAGAACTACCAAACTGAAGAAAAAAAAAAAAAAACTGAAAAATTATATATCGTGACGCAACCACATAAAGCCAATGAGAAGAGTACAAGGATTATATATCATGAAAGAAAATATAAAATCAATCATTATCATTACGAAATACCCACGAATGTTTACCGATGGGCCAAAGAGAGAGGAAGTATAAACTATAATCGACCTTAGCAACAATACATCATCAAATGAGACAACAAGAAGGTATATAAATAATGCCTACGCATGGAAAATGCTAACGAATGCCACGTCGTAATTAATTAAGTAATTAATTAATATATATAACCATTTCCATATTAATACCAACATACATTATATTCTAGGGATAAAATTTATTCTTCGTCGATAGAAACACTCTCTATAAATATATATATTCTTTTAATGTTTGGAGGTTTGTGTATGGATGGTTACAACTATATATGTATGGGTTTTGTTGGTTTGTTAATGGTTTACAATGTAGAATACATATTAATTATATAAATATGTTTATATGAGATGATAATTAATAAGAGAAATTATATAAATTATTGATTAGTAAATTAAAATAGAGATTGACTTATGATAAACATTAAAATATTTATTTAAGGATATAGTTTATATTGTTAAATTTAAAAAAAAAATTATAAAACTAATACAATTATATAAATCAAATGGCTAGTTAATGATAAACATCAAAGTGTTTACTTAAATGATTAATCAATCCATAATAAACATCAAAATGCTTACTTATGATACATCTTATGTTCCAAAAATTAAAAAATCATAAAATTTAACTAAATGATAACTTTATTGATGTTATTATTACTAATTATAAAAAAATTAATATATAAATCAAACATTTAAAAAAACATGCAACACCATTCTTAACTATGTAGATTTATTTTGACTTTCTCATGAAGATTCTTAATCTTAAATAGACTTTATTACAAAATGCTGAGTTAGTACCATGGCATATTAACACCACATGCCCAAACACCTCTAACTCATTTTATATGACACTTGTTCATATTTCTTTTATTTGAATAATCAATTTAATTAAAAAGTTAAAAATGACATAACTACTTTGGAGATAAAACTTAATATTTGATTTGTGTATTCTACTAAAACTATCCTAAAATATTCCACAAGTATTATATCCCAACCATCCACTTAATAATTTAATCATCAATTATGTGGATGGTAGAGATTTAACCATCATAGTATATTCATAGTAGTATACACAAATCAAAGATTGAGAACCTTCAAAGTAATTATGCCCCTTTTTCTTTATTCAATTGATTAATTAAAAAAAATGTCATATGAAGTGAGTTATGGTTTTTTTGGGTATGTTTTATTCATAGGGCTTGGTATTGGCCCATAGTTTGTAATAATGTCTATTTACAAATTAAGCATCTCCATGGTTAAGAACTTTAATCCATGTTTTTTAATATGTCTGTGCAAGTATTTTCGAATAATTCTTCCACAATTTTAATTTAATTATCAGTAATTATAAGTTGGATGATATAGATTTAGAATATTCTAGAATATTCATAATAGTATACATAAATCAAAGATTGAGATTTATTTTCAAAGTAGTTATGTTATTTTTACCCTTTTAATTCAATTGATTAATTAAAAAAGTGTGATATGAAGAGAGTTATGGTTCTTTGGGCATCTGGTATTGAGAGGCCATGGCATTGGACCATGTTATTGTAATAATGCTTATTTATAGTTTAAGGGTCTCCATGGTTAATAATTTTGATCCATGTTTAAATACGTGTGTGTGTGTGTGTGTGTGTGTGAGTTCGTTACACGACTTTCGAATTAGGGGCATCTAAGCCATCAAAATCACCCAAAAATATCACCTCGCCTGATCCAAACTAATCCTTAGAATGGTTGATTTTTTTCCATGGTGTTTTGGTGACATTTACATGATGGAGTGTCTAAATAGAACACATTGTCATTGTCTTCTCTATACCCATTGGGATATATGTATATATATTTAATTTATATATAAATTATTATTATTATTATTATTATTATTATTTAAACTAAAGTTATAACTTAGTGTGTTTTTATGATTTTTTTTTTATAATTTAACAACTAAGGCCTATAATGTAATAAGTGTTAATAAGAGTTTTGATACTTTTTATGCATTATGCATATAGGCGTTTATATGTTAAAATAAAATTATGAAGCCTTTATTCCAACTTTGTTTTCTATTATTATTATTATTATTATTAAAATAAATAATTTATGAGTTAAATAAGTATACATTTAAAAATTCACCACATTTAACCATGTAAAGTTTTAACTTGTATATAAGAGATTAACTTGATTTAACGAAGGATATTTTAAAGTTATATATAGGATACTTTATAATACCATGCTTTGTCAATATCGTATACCCAAAAAACCATAACTCATTTAATATGATAAAAACCCTACTATCCAGCTAATAATTATTGATAAAAACCTTATTCTAATAAATATATGTTTATGAATCTAATTACTTTTAAATATAATATAGTAGAGTTAACTTTATAATTATAATTTTTTTTATATATTAATTATATATATATATATACCATTTATCTTATAATTATTATCTAAATGTATTTTTAATTCATTTTTAATAAATTGTTTAGTAATAATCAAATAATTTTTTTTTAATTTGAAACTATCAATATTTTTTCTTTTCAAACATGTACTGATGTAATTAAATATACACATAATTTTCATTTTCACAATATCAATAAAGTTCATTATAATGTTTTAGTGATATGTAATCTTTAAATATTTTAAAATATTGAATTATGTAATTTATATTTGTAGACTTCAAAATTAACTTATTAATAAATTTTATAAACATAATTAAAATTTGGAAAATGAAAGATTAAGAAAAAAAAGATACTATTTACAAAAATGAATATAAGATGAATAAAAATGTTTATCGGAAATTTGTAGAAGGATAAAACTAAGTTAAAACATTAGGCTTATGCCATGGTCTCTTTTCTTTAGTTATGATATGCAAATATAAAAAAGGGACACTCAATATGGAGTTTCTTGTGAAGTTGTACCTTAAATAACTACTCTAGAATCCATTTCATCTTTTTTTATGATCTCAAATCCCACTACTAGATGTTCCATTCAATTATGGTAAAATTACAATGTTAAGAAGGAAAATCCTTTCTTTTCCTAGTAGCCCAAAATTTAGAACAACCCAATAGTCATCTAGAGTTAGGGTTTTTTGTGTCCTCAAACCCTAATTAGTGTTAGGATTTTAGACCTTTTATATTCTTCTTGAAATATAACATGTGGATATCCCCACATGTGTGAGAAATGGGATTTGGTATGGCAACCACCCATATCATGGTCATCAACAAATTATATCTTGATAGATAAAAAATTCTATACTCATTCATTATATATCAATAATTCATTTTTTCTTAGTGTTAAATATTAAATGAGACCATTTTTTACACTTTTTTTCACATGTTTCTAGTTATAATTTGATATTGTATCTTTCTATGGTTATTTCTATCTTCAGTAAATCCTTTTCAATTCAATTATATGTGTGATAATTGAATTTATCTTAAGTGGTAGGTAGGATAATTTGTTCTCTTTCCCACATAAGTTCAAACACCACTTGGAACATGTTTTCTCATCATGAGCTCATTGTAAATTGGGGTTGGAATGGCACCAAAAATATCATTCTCCACAAGAGGGTGGAAGGTGAGATGATTTGAATAGGAATAATAGCTTTGTTGTGCCAAGATCCAATTCAGATTTTAAAGAAAGTGCTTGAGGATTGAGAGGTTAATTGCAAGTTTAATATGAGTTTTTATGTGTGTTTTATGTGAATTTCATGAGAAAATTAGCATAAAAAAAACATGTAAAAACATCATCTAACATACATGAACATCACCATAAAAAACCACACAAAGCAATATTATGAAGGATTTCACCCCGCCTAGTCTACGTCTCCTTGGTCCAGCTTCCAATGGCTTGACCCTCTTATATTATGCTCAAAAGTGTGATTACATGTGTTTACAATGTTCAAACAACTCTGAAATATATTCCATCAGCTCCAGAATTCCCAAAAATGCATGTCTAGCCTCTTTCTGCATAGAGTTTGGCCAAAATATCATCAATTTATGGCTTCCCCTAGTTGCTCCACTGTCCATTTCAAAATTTCCCCAAAATTCGGCATCATACTATAAATCTTTCCGGAATCCAGCTAACCGAGGACTAATCTTTCCAAAAATTGGGTGAAATTGTGACCGTGCCAATTTACCCAATAATGCTTAGAAGTCAAAATTTAAACCATATTAGATATGGTTAATTAATTTTTTTATATATATAAAATGTCGGTGGTTTTGATTGACCATGAACTTCACACATTACTGGACACATGTCATGGTCCGTTGTGGTGATTACAGTTAAGGATGGGATGTCGTTTGGATAACTCGTGGTTTGATGGTTTTGACATGCAATCCTCTGCCTTTACTATTTCCGTAACCATTTTCCTTGGGGAGGCTAGGGCCTGGCCCCTAGCCCCTCTTCCTGTGGTCTAGTGGAGTGGTGGTGGCGAGGGGCTAGGCCTTAGCCCCAACCCCCGTTGACTTAAAAAATTAATAGGATTTGTGCCATATGGTGTAATAAGGAGTACATGTGGTGTAACGGTAATGCAGAGTGTTGTGCAGAGATAGGTACTGATTTCGATTTTGCTGGAGTGTATTTTCACCTTAACAAAAATTTTGTGGCCTCTTGTGCTACCATGTGGCAGCCTCTAGTTGGGCCATGTGGCAGCATGTGGTTGTCCAGATGGCAAACCAACCACAACATGCAATAAAAAAATGATGATGACATGCCACTTGGCACCACCTCATTCAAAAAATAAAATCCATTGACCAAGTCAACAGTACATACTACTGACTGGGTTCTCCCTGATTTTTTTTTTCCAAAAATTTACTTATTTGACAACGTGGACATAATGTGTTTCTGGGAGCATACAGTGTCAATTTTTCTTTGAAACGAGTTGTAATCGATTCAGAATGATGAGATCTACAGGGTTGTTCAATTTCTACACCATTCCAAAAACACTTGATCATGCTTCCCCACTTGAATCCTTTGGACCCAAAAGTATCTTTTGTTACTAAACATGTAGATGACGGCACAACTCCCATTCCCTTCCAGTCTCAATCCATTGGAATTTTCCCAAATTTAACAATTTGAGATTTTCATAAAAACTAGTCGTTTTCCTTAATTCTAGAGACATCATATTTCTGTAGTAGATATCACCACGATGCAATTTCCCAGAATTTGCAGAACAGAAAATTTTCCTTGAATAAAAAAACTTGTTTCCACCTTTTTCTTCAATCAAAGGAAACTTGAATAATTTGAAAATGTTCTCACCTCGAACACTGTCGACATGGCGATTTTTAGCTTGTTTTGCCTTGTACTTGTGTCGAATTTTGACAAAGTCTTTTCATCATTGCCTTGTACCATTTTGAAACCCAAAATAAGTACTTGTGGAACCTATGCCTTCTTTTTCATCTTTCCTTGGTGTTTTTTATTTTATTTTTGCACCATTCAAAATCGACATCTTGTTCTTGTCACTGTTCAACACTGTTGTGGACTGCTGCAATTTTTTCACAACTTGTTTACCTCTTTTCAAAGGAAACATGTTAGAGCCCTGAAACATATTATTACAAAGATTATAAAATTCAATGAAATCATCTTTTTCATTGAACTTCTTGGGTTTTTCCATGTTGCCATCAAAATAAATATCCTTCTTACGAAGATGACACAACAAATTATGATGAAAATGGTAAACAAATTCCACTACTTGGTTTACTTGACTCAAGCTTGAATGTACATCTTGAAAGTATGCATATTGTTGAACACAACTTTCATGTAAAACAAAATTATGCTTGAGTACAATAGTTACACAAATAACATGCCTAGAAGGCATATCAAAAAAAATTCCGCTTATACCTTTCTTATACCTTTTGACCAAGTGGAAGTGTTGATGAACAACCATCAAATTAAAGTTCCTTAATGACTACAACTTAATCATTGCACCATTAACATTTCCTAAATGAAATGAAATAGAAAAGTCACTTGCATAATCCTGAAACTCAAATGCCCTTTTCAAGTTTAAAATAGGGAATAAAATAGCTTAAATGATGTTTTATTTGAAGCGTCACATGCCTCTTATTGTTTTCCTCCCCATTGGAAGACCTTTTGCACACATGTAAATTCATACCAAGGAGCTAAAATAGAAGAAATATTAATAAAAAATTTCCTGCAAGATTGGGTTGCTCCCAAAAAACCTCTTCTCGATATGACCATCTTGGGTATCAACCAATCCACAATGGTGTCAAACTTGGAGAGGTCTACCTTCAACTTACCTCCTCCAACATTATATTCGAAGTACATCAAATAAGTTTTACCCAACTCATACTTTGACATATTCAAAAACAAATTTTCATGTCTTACGACATCAAGTATGTTTCTCTCATACATGACATGTTCATAATGAAATTTTCCAAAAATGACAATGTCATACAAGTGGGCTATCACATCTAGAAATGGCTCCAAATCATCATTATTCATATGCATGAAAGTAGTAGGAGTATGGAAAATACCATAAAACATAATAAGTAATTCAAACAAACCTTGTTTGATGTTAAATATTGTCTTCCACATACCTCCTTCAACAACTCTTCTTTGATGAAAGCCACTCCTTTTGTCCCTCACAATAAAATTATTTGCATTCTTTTTGGGCACCAAAACCAAGGTGGACTGCATGGCGGAAGAGATGATTGAGTGATTCCATTGTTAAACAAATTTATTCTTTACTTTTGTATTTTTTCACTTTTCATTTTTGAGATCTGATGTATGCCAATGTCATAAAGAGAAAATTCTTGCTGCAAAGGTTTTTCATGTGGGGTTCCTTTCTTCTTGAGAGGAAATCCATTCACATCCTGGAACACCTTATCATCATGGTTAATTACGTCAACTAAATTGGAATTGAAACTTGTATTACAACCATCAAACGCTTCATAATCATCATCAACATTGGGTTTGATCATAAGAAACACTAAATTTTTTCTTGAATTGACTGTCCTTTCCATTTTCCCTGCATTAACTGATGATAGATTTAGTTTCTTGTGATGGGTTGTCACTACGTACTCCACACAATATTTCAATAAGTGGTAATTTTTTTCATGGTGATAGAATATTGCCTTTTTTTCATATAGGTAAGGACTTCCCAAAACACTCCCTAAAATTTTAAGCAGTACAACATATAATTCCACTTTGTCAATGAAGTTTGCAGTGATTGCAAACCGGAAAATACACTTTATTGTAACCTTTAAATTGGTTTCCTTGCATATCCAACTCAATGGATATGGTTTGGGATGAGGTATGGTTTCAAGATTAAGTTTCTTTACTAATTATTCAGATATCAAGTTTTCTTGAGACCCACTATCAATTAGTGTGTCAATTTTTGTATGCTTTGAGACAACCCTCACATGAAATAGTTCAATTCTAGTTTCTTCCTTTGAGGTACTAGTGTAAAAATTTAAAGTGCTAGTGATAGCAATAGAGTTCTTACATTTTATCCCCATGGTTGTGATTTTAGTTTCACCACCCGAATTAGACCCAAATCCTTTTGAGTGATGCAAATTGTCTTTTCCTTCTCTTTCTTGTTGAATTTATTTGGTTTCATATCTGATGAAGCTTCCAAAAATGGTCTTCAGCGTGACCCTCCTTGGAACAATGCTTGCATGTCATTTTCTCTCCTTATATTTTAACAGATGCAATTTTATTTTCTTTTCCTTTCTCTCCACCCTTAAATGGATCCTTTTTACCCTCTTCTGAAATATTTTTCCCTCTTGCCTCAAGGTGAGTGGCTTGCACACAAACCTCATCTAGACTAGCGGGATTGAACATAAGGATAGTGTGCCTTAGGTATCTATGTAAACCCCCTATTACTTCATCAATGTGTCTTATGAATGAAAATCAACAGCTAACATAAGAGACATTTTTCTAAATTCTTGGGTGTAATCTTCCACACTTTGACCCTTTAGTTTTCTAAAATTCTGACAATTAATAATAATATTTTGTATATATGTTAGAGGGTAAAATTTTCTTTTAATTATAGCAATGAAATTAAACCAAGAGAGTGATATATTACCATCTTTCATTATCTCATATTGTGTCTTGGATTCCCACCATACTAATATTGCACCCTACAATCTCAAGGAAGCTAGCTGAATATTTTTATTATAATATTGAAGGCTTTGAATTATGCAATATACCTCCAACTAACGAACCCAATTTTCAAGCTTCGCTGCACTAACTTCACCATTATACATAGGCATCTCAAATTTAATATCAATTTTGTAAAAATGGTTTCTTACCAATTCCTTTTGAGGTAGGTTGATGAGTATGTGTAAGGGTTTTAGTAGTGGAAGAGGATGAAGATTAAGATGAAGATGGTGGTGAGGCTGATGGTGGATTATATGGTGGCTATCACCATTTCCATTACCTCCTCCTCCTAGAGAAGCCTCTCCCATTGGAGGCCTGGAGTTTTCACCCTGCAACCTTGTGTTCCTCCCTTCATAGAGGACCTTCACCACCTCTATCATGTCAAATAAATCCTTCCTAAAAGCTTTCTCATCTTATAACATGTTATCAATTCATCCTTCATGAGACACACTTATTGAATCTTCTACTGTTGTTGTGAAACTAGCTCCAAAAATAGAAGAAAAGAGAGATCAACGCCTTAGAAATCAACCACTTCAAGGGGACAACCTCCAATACATTACATAAATGAATAATTCTTGGATGATACAAATAAAAAACCATCATTTCTATATATAGGAGTCCATGGGGCCACAATGTAATCCTTGCCAACCTAACAATAATAATGTAAGGGCACAATAATAACAATATGGGTGTCACAGGGGTACAACAATAACAATAAGGGGCTTACACTAACAATAACAAGGGACTATAGTAGTAATATAGGGACCTAACATGCTCCTCTCCTTCCAAAAATTTTTGTCCTCAATGCTTGAGTAGCTCCAGGTGCTTTTGTATAAAATTCTCATTCTCCCATGTAGAATCTTCAGTGGGTAAGATCTTCCATTTGATGGGATACTTTGAAATTGATCAATTTAGTAGCTATTGAGTTCTTGTTTCCATGACTGCTTTAGGTTCCAATATGGTTTTTCATTCCTCATCAAGTTCTGGCAATATTGTTTGCACTGGAGGTTTGTCCCCTATAACCTTTTTTAAGCATGAAACATGGAAAACTGGATGCACTCGCGAAGAAGCAGGAAGCTCCAATTTCTATTCCATAGTATCAATATTTTGAAACACCTTGTAAGGACCATAGTACTTTGGTGATAATTTATTATCCTTCTTAGCTTGCTTGAGGGAATTTTGTTTGTATGGTTGTAGCCGTAAAAATACCCAGTCTCCCACATCAAAACTTCTCTCACTGTGATGTTGATATGTCTGTTGTTTCATTTGATTTTGTGCCAAATTTATGTTATCCTTTAAGAGTTGCAGAACTTCTTGTTAATGCTCAATGTGATCCTCCACTGCTTGAACCCTAGAATTTTCCCTTAAAGAAGATGTGATGGACAGTGGATGATATCCATAAAGTGCCATAAATGGGGTCATTTTTGCTGCAGTATGGAGGGAAGTTCTATACCACCATTCAGCAAGAGGTAACCACTTGACCCATTATGCTAACTTATCAGATACAAAACAACGAATATATCCTTCCAAACATTTATTCACTATCTCTGTTTGACCATCGGATTGAGGATGATAAGATGAACTATGAGCTAGTTGAGTACCCAAACAAGAAAACAATTCCATCCAAAAATTTCCTGTAAAAATGGGATCTTTGTCACTTACAATAATCTTTGGGTTTCCATGTAGCTTTGGAATTGTTTCCATACATGCAGTAGCAACTGTACTTTCTTTAAATGGATGAGATAATGCACAAAAGTGTACATACTTGGTAATTCTATCAACTACAACCATGATGACACTCCTTCCTTCGGACTTAGGTAAACCTGTGATAAAATCCATTGAAATTTCCTCCCAACGTTGACTTGGAATGTATAAAGGTTATAGAAGACCTAGGGTCTTAATTGTCTCAACTTTATTTTGCTGACAAACAAAACATTCCGCCACAAAATTTTGAATATCAGATTTAAGGCCATCCCAAAAAAATTATTTCTTGACCCTGTGGTAAGTTTTTAAAATTCCCAAGTGTCCTCCTAAAGGAGAAGTGTGCAATTCCAAAAGAATATTTTGTTTTATTTGGGAATTCTCGGAAATATATAAGCAATATTTGTACCATAAGGAATCATTTTTCCGACTAAATGTATCAGATGTACTAGGATCTTGCTACAAATTTTCAATGAGTGTCCACACTTCTTCGTCCTTCTTCCATTCATCCCTTGCTTTAGTTATCCAATCTAGTTGGATAATAGAAATGACACAAAGCAATGCTTCCACCTCTTCATCCTTTCTTCAGAGTGCATATACAACAAAATTTAGCTTCCCTTTTTTATAGGTGATTTCAAAGTCATAACCCAACATCTTTATGACCCATTTTTGTTTCTCTTCTGAAGATAGTCTTTGTTCCAAAAAGTGTTTAAGACTATAATGATAAATTTTTACCTTGAAGTGTATTCCCATTAGGTAAGGTCTCCATTTCTTTAGTGCATGTAGTATTGCCAACATTTCCTTCTCATAAATAGCCTTTTGTAAATACTTTCCTTTGATTGAATGACTTTCAAAAGCAATGGGTCTTCCTTATTGCATTAAAAAAACACTATTCCACTTCCTGAGGCATCACATTCCATAATAAAGTTTTTGTGAAGTCTAGCGTAGCTAAGACTGATGCTGGGCACATTGCCTCTTTAAGATGTTCAAAGGCCTTAGTTACTTCAGGATTCCATGAAAATCAATCTTTCTTCAATAATGTTGTTATAGGTGTTGCTATTCTCCCATAATTCTTAACAAACTTGCGATAATACCCCGTTAACCTGAGAAATCCATGCAACTGCTTTATGGTCGTGAGGAATTTCAATTTATTAATGGATTTAATTTTTTTAGGGTCTACCTTAACACCCTCGTGAGATACAATATGACCCAGATATTCCACCTCTTGTATTCCAAAGAAACATTTGGATGTTTTTGCATATAATTGTTTCTCCTCCAATAGTTTGAGCACGCTGTCAACATGTTGAATATGATCCTTCCAATACCTGTTGTAGATTAGTATATCATCAAAAAATACTAACAGAAATTTTCTAAGGGTTTGAAAATGGAATTCATCAACCCTTTAAATGTAGAAGATTCATTGGTAAGGCCAAAAGGCATGACCAAAAATTCATAATGACCCCCATGAGTTCGAAATGTTTTTTTCGGAATATCTTCAGTCTTCATTCTAATTTGATGATATCCTGAACAAAGATAGAACTTGGTAAAATAAATGTCTCCATGTAACTCATCCAATAATTCATCAATCACAGGAATGGGAAATTTATCTTTAATAGTGAGCTTATTGATCTCTCTATAATCCGGACACATGTGCCATGATCCATATTTCTTGTGTACCAATATTTTTGGGGCAGAGAAAGAACTTTGACTAGGTTGAATTACATCAACCTCTAACATTTCTGCAATCATACGTTCAATTTCGCTCCTTTGAACATAAGTATATATGTAAGGCCTAATGTTTGGAGGAACACTTCCTGGAATAAAATGAATAGGATCATCATGATCACGAATTTTTGGGAGTCCTTTGGGAGTATCAAACACCTTGGAATGATTGTCCAAGACTTTTTGGAGATCTGGAGAAATAGATGATTTTGATGTTAGAACTTCTAGTGAGAATAATTGTGAAATTATGCCTTGTTGTTATTTCTTCAGAAGCTTTGTCATGACATTAGAGCTTATTATATTTCTTGGCTTCCCTGTGATACCCCAAAATTCGATTTTTCTTTCCTTCTGAAAAAAAATTCAAGAAAATTTATTGAAAATTAAAAGCTACCGTCCCCAAAGATTGTAACCATTGTACTCCTAGTACAACATCATCACCTCCCATATGGATGGAAAGAATTGGACTATTCAATACATATTCCCCCATGGCTAGCTTGATATTATGGAATTTTCCCAAGAAATTTATAGTTCCTCCATTTGCAACCATCATTAGACATTCTGGTGTTGGGTATAGGAACAATTCAATTCCTTGGCTACCTTACAATGAATAAAATTATGGGTACTACCTGAATCAATCAAGACTATTACCATTTTCTTCTTGATATGTCCTTCTATCTTGAGAGTTTGAGGAGTGATAATTCCTACCAATGCATTACATGATATGGTCAGACTCATTTCTTCTTCTTCTAGGATTGCTTCCTGGTGTATATCATCTTCTTTTGAATTTTCTTGTTCATTTTCTTCCTCCTCTTCACGATCTATGTAAAACAATTTCTTCTCAGCACACTTATGACCTTTAGTGTATTTTCTATCACAATTGTAGAAAATCCCTTTTTCTCTTTTTTCTTCCAATTGTTGTGGTTTCAACCTTGTAGGTTGTGTAAGTCTAGGAGTAGCAACGCTTCCAATTTATATATGTGAGTGGTAGGCTTCCTTGTCACCTACATTCAATTTCTTGCCAACCTGAATGCTTTCTCCAATGAAATAGGTTCCCAAACACGAACTTCATGTTTGATTTTCTCCTTTAAAGTCCCTATAAAGACATCAATCCTGTGTTCCTATGGAATTTCAGTTACCCTTATATCCAATTTTTGGAAGTCCTAAATGTGCTTCACCACTTAACCCTTTTGTTTGTGATTTATCAATTGGCTAAAGAAGGTGTTGCTCTTTGTATCCTCATAATGTGCTATCATTTCCTCCATAAAAATTGACCAAGTGAAAAAAAATTTACGAGAGAAAATCCATCGATACCATACAAATGTATTATGTTCTAAATGTAAAGTTTCAATGTGTACCTTTTGTGTGTTTTTCACATTATTGAGATCAAAATATTTCTCCATCTATAGTATCCATGTTACGGGATCCTTCCCATAAAAATTCCTTATATCCATCTTTGGAATATGGTGGTTCTTCCATCCAACATTAGAATTTATGAAATCACGATTAACATCTATTTTGTTCTCATCATGAGCTTCTTCTACTATATTTTTGTTGTTACAAATCATTTCTAGTATCAACTTTGTCAAACCTTCCATGTATGATTTTAGATCATTCTTCATGTTTTCCATGGTATATTTCATTTTTTCTTCCATGCCCTCCATCTTAGCTTCCATGCCATCCATCTTAGCTTCCACACCTTTTTTCAAACCATCCATCTTCGCTTCCGTGCCTTTCTTCAAAACTTCCATTTCATTTTTTTTGTTCTTTGCTAGAGCAAAATTTGGTGCACTTACTCTTGTAATTTTGATAGATCATGTTGCAATTTTTCATCTTCATGAGTCACAGTAGAGTATTCTGAAGGCTTAATGGGTGTCAAATTATTTTTAGGAGGAATTTTAGAACCCAATACTGAAATATATGCTCAATAGGCCCTTGGAATCACTTCAAATTGATTAGTTACAAAATACTTATGCAATTCGGAAAGAAAAAATACACACATTTTTCTTGATTTTGAGGAGCTCTGTATTGAAACTGAATTATCTCTGTGATTTCAAAACTTCAATATCTTAAATTTGGCACTGGGGTATCCCTCTAAATCCTCTCATGTTTGACCTGATTTTGATTCTTCAAGACAAAGTTATGTCCAATCTCCCACAATGACCTAATTATGGATTGGTTTAGTAGAGCGAACTTGTATGACTTGCCATGTGTCACTATTTTCTCCTTCAGATCTGAAATTGATAGAAAGGAAACTAAAGTCCGTGTAATTGTAGCCACTCTTTACATAATTACAATATGATGCTCAAAGAGAGAGTTATGAAGATTTTCCCACAATCACCTCTTTGAGATGAAATTCAGGAGCCTGAAAACGCCCTAATTTCCACAGATTCTACCTCCCAAAATAATGCGAATCAATCTCTAAAAATTTTCCAGGACATTTTTCGGGGTTGCTTCTTCACTCTGTGAAAATTCAATCTTTTGAACCCTGATATAAAAATAGTTATAGAAAAAATGTCATGATGACCTATTTAGGGAAAATTCAGGAGCCTGCAAAAAGCCCTAACTTCCACAGATCATATCTTCGAACATATTGCAAACCAAGATCTAAAATTTTGTGACGAAGTTACTCAGGATTTTGGTTTCGCACGCTAAAAATTTCAGATTAGGAACCTTGATAGAAAAATGTTATAGCGAAAATGCCACGATGACCTATTTGGAGCAGCAAAACCCTAGAATCCGAAGCCCTTATACCAAATGTTGTGAAACCAGCTCCAAAATAGAAGAAAAGAGAGATCAACACCTTATAAATCAGCCACTTTGAGGGGGAAACCTCCAATACATTACATAAATGAATAATTCTTCGATGATATAAATGACAAAACGTCCTTTCTATATATAGGAGTCCATGGGGCCACAATGTAATCCTAGTGGGGCCATAATGTAGTCCTAGCCGACCTAAAAATAATAATGTAAGGGCACAATAATAACAATATGGGGGTTATAGGGGGACAACAATAACAATAAGGGGGTTACACTAACAACAATAAGGGACTATACTAGTAATATAAGGACCTAAAAACTACAACTGGAGATGATTCCTTTAGTGGATATTGTGGTAATTGTGCCCTCCTTCTCCTTGCCCCAGCTAGAGAACCTAGACCCACAAGCTTGCCTTCTCCTCTCTTGAGCTTCAAGCTTGTAAGCATTTAAACACTTGCAAAACAAATTAAATCTTCCTTGCACAAGTAAACCTAGTGCTCTGATACCAACTTGATCTGAATGGGAATACAAGTTTTGTTGTGCTAACATACAATTCATAATTTAATGAAAGTTCTTTAGGATTGAGAGGTTAATTGCATGTTTAATATGATTTTTTATGTGTTTTTATGTGAACTACATGAGAAAATTAAAATAATAAAAAAACATTTAATAACAACATCTAACAAACATGACCATCAACATAAAAAGTCACACAACACAATATGATGAAGGAGTTCACCCCACCTGGGCTACATCCAGTTGGTCCAGTTTCCAATGGTTTGGCCCTCTTCTATTATGCTCAAAATTATGATTACATGTGCTTAAAATGATCAAACAACTCTAGAACCTGTTGCATCAACTCCACAATTACCAAAAATGAATCTCTAGCCTCTTTCTGCATCAAAATGGCCAAACACTCATCAAGTTATGAGTTCCCCTAGTTGCTCGACTATTTGTTCAACATTTTCCCCAAAATTCGACATCATCCTATAAATCTTCCTAGAATCAACCTAACTCAACACCAATTTCACCAAAAGCTGGGCGAAAATGTCACCGTGCCAATTTACCCAATAACTCTTAGAAGTTAGAACTGAAACTAGATTAGATATGGTTGGTTAGTTTTTTTTTATATATATAAAATGTCAGAGGTTTTTATTGACCATAGACTTCATGGTTTACTAGACACATGTCATGGTCGGTTGCGGTGGTTGCGGTTAAATATGGAGCACGGTTTGGTTAACCTGCGGCTTGAGTGTTGTCACATGCAACACTCCACCTTTACTGTTTCTGTAGCCATTTTCCGTGGGGTGGCTATGGCCTAGCCCAAAAACCCTCTACGCGCGGTCCCATGGTGTAGGGGTGGCGATGGGCTAGGCCTTAGTCCCAACCCCTGTCAACTTAAAAAATTAATAAGAATTGTGCCATATGGTTTAATAAGGAGTAAGTGTGGTGGAACGATAATGCAGAGTGTTGTGTAGAGATAGGTC
Source organism: Pinus albicaulis (assembly GCA_034641835.2). Lineage (NCBI taxonomy): Eukaryota > Viridiplantae > Streptophyta > Pinopsida > Pinales > Pinaceae > Pinus > Pinus albicaulis. The sequence goes on along the minus strand of CM076573.1, from coordinate 816,200,109 downwards.
CCGACTTCGATTCCAACGAAGTGTAGTTTGGCCTTAAGAAAAAATTAGTGGCCTCCCATGCTACCATGTGGAAGACTCCGGTTGGGTCACATGGCAGCATGTGGATGGCCAAATGCCCAACGAACCAAAAAATTCCATAAGAAACTAATGAAAACATGACACTTGTAACCACCTCATTCGACGAAGAAAATCCATTGTCCAAGTCAAACTGCCACTGTGCATGCCTAGTCAACAGTACGGACTGCTGACTGGGTTGCCCCTGCAATTATCTTTCAAAAAAGATACTTGTTTAACAAGGTGGACAGAACACGTTTCTGGGAGCATACGGTTTCAGTTTTTTGCGAAATGAGTTGCGTCAGATTCAAAATGATGATATATACGCAGTCATCTAGGTTCCACACCATTCCGACAACTTTTATTTTTTAGCATAATTTTGAGTACCTGATCTTCAAAATATGACAAAAGCATTAAAAATATCCTTCATAGTTAACTATAGAATGCATCTCTCACCACAATAATAATAATTCTAGATTCTCCAACATATTACCACCTTGGAAAAAAAGATGTAGGATTTTTGTAGTGTGCACTTCCTAATCATATCAACTTATATTCAGTTACTAACATACCCACTTAATGATTGACTTCTAATCTTTATGCTTATAAGAATTTTTAATATATGTATGAGGTATGCATATGCTAGTTGCATACCCACACCTTTCATGAACACACTATTCTTCTATAGCATATTATGTTATATGATTAATTAATGGGTAAGCTTGATTAATGAGTTAACTATGATTAATATTAAGCTTGATTAATAATCAATATTATGGTTAGGATTAATCATTATTATTGATTTATTAACCTTTAATCCTAACTTATAATTAATAATTTATGTTTTAACGTGATTATTTAATATTTAAACTAATAAGATATTAAAGAATTCATAGTGTTAATTGATGTTAAAAGGACATTATTTTATTATTTATCATTTCTATACCATTATAGGATTGTCTTCCCCAAATTAAATCTTGGATAAGAATATAGGCGGGAGTGGATCGTGGGAAGGAATGGAGGTTGATGACATTAATGGTGGGGTTGGTGGCATTGACTCAAAGGGGATAGGTGCAGGAATATTGGGAGAGGAAATTCTTACGAAGACTTCAGGGGAACTTGGGTAGAGAAAATGGAGATTTCCATTAGAGGTGGATTTGGTTTGGAACTTAGTAATGCAACTATTTATGGATATCACTGAGAGATTTCTATAGGTGTTGGCTCAAGGACCTTGGACACACTAAAACTTAAATTTGGGATTAGGATCAGAGGGATAGGGAAGTTGTGTAGTTTCCCTAGGCTAGGAAGTTGGATAGACATTTTTAGCTCGGTGGTGCCAAAAAGAGCACCATAATTGAGCCTGATTTAGTTGGAAAATAATTGCCACGGTTAATAATTATTTTCTATAAATGGTTGTTAAAACCATGGATAATGCACGATAATAATAATAATAACCATAATATTAATGTGAGAATCTAATCACACAATCATTTCAACTTTACCATCATAATTATGTTACTCACCCATGGTATTCACCAATGGATTTTATAAAACATGGTATTTTTAAATGTAAAAGGGGATAACTCTCAGTGGAAAGACACCCACAATAATTATAAATACAAGAATTCATTGGGAGAAAAACATGCATTTTCTCATAATGCAATCTCATGGGATTTTATCAATTCAATAAATATTTGAGTTTCTTTTATTGCTTTTTTAAAATAAATTTCTTGTGCATGTGCCATAATCTGAGTTATCTTTATAATGTCAATATTTCTTTTACACATTTTTCCATATTCTCAATTATTTTTATTATGATTTTTTGCAATATTTATCTCACACATTATGACATATTCATTTCTCGCACATGAAGTTGCATTTCTTGAAAAAATTAGATCATGCTAACATTATTGTATTAGACTCGATGAGAGAATTGCAGTTAAGTGTGCTTGAGCAATAGTAGTACTATGATGTATCACTTTTTGGGACATTTTTAGTTCTTATTATTTTGTGACTTTCCTTGGTCTCATTCCTCTAATTATCCAAAGTAAAGCCACAGAAACTAGGTATTCCTCTTTTAATTGTTTAATTGTTGTATATCAAGGTTTTGATATACTATTGTTTTAATATGCTATTGTCAAAGATATTTTTTTGTAAATATGTTTTTTTTGTTAATATGCATTGCAATTTGTTAGTGTGATTTTTTTTAACAAGGTGTATAAAAAAGGCTTTACTTAAGCCACAAGTGACTAATGACCCTAACAATAGATATGACCATCTAATTCTTGATATTTGTAACAGAAAGTTAGAGGAAACTTGCAAAATATTAGATCTATGTAGCACAAGATGTTAAACAACAAAAATATTAACTAGTGCAAAACCCGAAACCACAGAAAAATCAATTTGAAAGAATGAATAATAATATTATTAATGTGTTACACCTGGTGAAGGAGACTCATATGATGGTTACAAGTCCCCCTCAAATGGGATGGGTCCTTTAGTTGTCCTCTATGCTTCATTTTTATGGATCTCTCTCTCTCTGATGTATGAAACCCAAAATTATGTGTTGAACTCATGTGGGAGCTCAATATAAAAAGAAAATAAAAATGACAATGAAAAATGATCATGGTGAGGAATGGATGGAAAACCCTCTTATTTATCACAAAATATTGGGTTATTCTTGAAAATGGAAAATAATAAAATATTATTCACCACAATATAGATCTAACTGCTTGGAATATTTTATTATATTTTTTGGAGGGAAAAGATATTTAAATTGGTTAAATACATTTATTTATAAATACTATACAAACAAATGATTGATTTATTATTTCAAGGAAGTAGTTAATGAATAATAAACAAATAATAATTTGTTTAATCATTCCTTATTGATTTAGTCAAATTTGACAAGGAATATTAACTAAATAATTATTTAATTAATTATCCCTAGAGAAAAATCAAATAAACAATGATTTATTTAACTATTTGTTATGATTGGGTCAAATGTGACAAGGAATATTAATTAAGAATGATTTAATTAATTATTCCTAGAGGAAAAGAAAATAAATAATGATTTATTTAATTATTCCTCATGAGGAAAATTCTTGTTTTAATTAGAAACAATTTAATAACATATGGTTTATCAAATTATTTCCTATAGTGGAAGCAATTTTACTATGGTAAAATTGGTCTTACATGGTGTATTTTGATCCACCTAGTTAGAAATGGCTAGGTGATCATTTTTTGGTGATAACAGATTGCCCCCCAATGTATGAGTATTACAAAAAAATCTTATCATCGAAATACAATGTAAGAACACAATCACTAGACACCAAAGGGGAGTCGAAGAGAGAGAGAGACATAACTGAAGAGAAGCGAGTAAGGACAGAGGTGGCAAGACCTACTAACTGATATAAGTCTCCTTTTATTTTGGAGTACATGACCTCAATGAGGTAGGGGAGCCATACCCATACCCACCGAGATAACTAAGTACAAATAATAATGATGATCCCAGGAATCTGTGACTGAGCTACAAAGTACGCGATACATGATATATGACATGCTGGTATCAGTGGGCCAGAAAATAATACAATGAATCCCATATACATAATGTGCCTGGGGAAAGAAAGGCCATGAAGGAATACAATAACATTTGAGTACATGAGACATAATTCCCCCCCATGTGACATGGGGAGGGGGAACCACAACCAAAGAAGCCCTGTTAAGAAAGAAAGGGCTCTAAAGGTCTGAATGAATCATCTGTAGAAGACATGAATATTGTTGGCACTGCAAGAGGCTATAACCGAACCCATCAAATATACGGAATTGAATCTAAGGCTAGAGAATAATCTAATTTCACTCAAGCATGTGGGGGGATACCTGAAGGGCCACCCCCCATGAGTTCTGAAAAATCTCACACACACTCAGGAATCACTTGTACAATATGTTGGATCACCGGACCATCAAGTATATGATTCTCAATCGTGTGATAATGAGTTGGGGTCTAGCACATGAGAAACAACCAAGTCAAAAAGAAATGATGATTCCCTTTTCTTGATCTAAGGCACCAAAAATTGATGAAATTTGGAACCAAGGTACACCATCCTATAGAATTTTTTTCTAGAATGAATGTGCTAAAATCGACAGAAGAGGGCCCATCATAGTTGAGGAAATAAGGAATCCTAAACTAATGCATGAAGGATCATGGGAAAGTGGCTAATGGACTGATACCAGAGATATTGATGGAAATATTGAAATTGAGAGGTGGAATGATGTGGACCCTTTTCAGAGCATAAAATGCATGGTTGACCTAGAAACTGTTGACTTCATTCTGGAGGGGATGATGACAGACAGTATAACAGGAGTCAAAAAATGGGCAACACAGGATAATTGGGATGCAAATATGGAGGGAATACTATAACATGAGATAATGGTACTAGGGACATATTCCATAATCGAGAGGATGACTCAACTAAGATGCTCTAAATAAGGGTGAATTGATGATGCTTCCACACATGATAGACCTAAGGGGACCATAAAAAAATGAGTAAATAATGGTTACCCATGATGAAAATTGACACACAAGGTGGACAGTCCCAAGGTAAAGTGGTGCCGAAGTAAAAGTGGCTCATATGAAGAAATTCAGTTTAAATTGGCGGAAAAGTGAAAATTCATGGAAAAAATGTCTTCTAGGTGAAGTGTCAAATTACCAAAAATAAATAAATACTCATTATAGGACTCAGTGATATATTTTCAACAGTGTTGACAGTTCGTCAAACGGAGCTACGGTTTGGCGGCAATGGGCGACGGAAAAAACTAGGGTTTTTCCTGTAAAAGGGCTTTTTCTCTCCCATTTTAATTTATTTGATAAGTGAGCTATGGAGAATTTGGAGAGGAGGATAAGGCCCTAAATCATGTGGAGATCTTAGCGGACAAGCTAGCCATCAGAATCAGGATCTACAGCTTTCAGAGAGGTGGCCTTACTTGTCTAAAAATGGCCTTAATGCTTCACAAAAGAATGGTTCCTAGTGAAGAATCAAGGTAAGAAAATAATACAAGAATGAACTACTAGAGAAGGTCTAGATCCATCCCCATTGACCAAGTCAAAAATGGGGACCAAGTGGTAAGTTTGGTATCACATAGAGTAGAATTTTTTAAAATGTGGTGTCAAGCATCTACGATATGTGATGTATGTATATGGCTCGCCGGAGAGGTTGGTAGCAAAAAATATCCAAGGCATGGAAGGATAATCAACCATACCTAGAACTTTGGGTTCTAGTTGAGACTTATTTTAATCATGTGAGAAGTTTCCTAGGGGTGCCATCATGCCCCCAAGCATATGTGATGGAGGGGAGTGATCTGGTATGCTAAAGGTGGGAATGATTCCCCTACCTAGAGGAGTTTATGGAGTTCCATGGTGTTCCAAGTGTTCAAATAATGGATTCGAGAATTCAGTCTCATAGGCACTAAATCCTCAAGAGGATGGTGAGAATATATAGGGACATAGGTGCCCCTAAACATGCAATCGACATGCCAAATGTATTTATAATAGTGGACTCTAAACACATTTTGATGATGTGGTTTGGCATTTTTTTAGGTTATGTTTATCTTCTTGTGGGAAGAATGGATAGATACAGTTGTAGAAAGGAAATAGTGGATTACCAATCTCATTTGGAACTGCATATATGAATCAAGTGGACTGAATTTTTGGGTTAGCATACATGGTGCCACTATACCAGAGAGTGGCTTAGGAGATAATGAATTGGTGCTTACCTAGAAAATATAGATTTTGTAAACAACAATGTCTGAGGGACTAGGTTGTTCACGTAAGATGAAGGAATTATTAAGTGGATCATCCCTAGAGTGATATGAAGTGCTATGGGACTCTATAGTTTCTTCTAAATGGGTAATAATAATGGGAGTGGAGTTGACACTACCAGATGCACTAGGAGGGTTGGCGAGAATTTCTTCTCCTAAAATATCAAATATGGATGCCCCCTTACTCTAACATTAGGTGTCAATGTAATGGCCATAAGGTGTATGTGGTTCAAATTCATGGGTTCGAGGTAAGGGGTTACTAAACCAATCAAACCTACTATGGATGAGTCCTTCGACTCCACAACATATTGGTCATGTGTTTTCCATGGAAGGAAGTATGAACGATGGTCCATATCATCCCAAGGAAAATCAGGGGTGGTCATGGCTTCCATAATTTCCTCATCTGAATGAAATATGGGAGAAATAGAGGAAGAGATACCACATGATGCGGTGGAGCTACTTGGCGCATCATCATGAGAGATGTGGTTCACATATGCATCACCACCAGGTGTAGACGAAGAGCTAGTAGATGAAACATCTACCGATGTTGAGACCAAGGTGTTCGATAAGGGAGGTTTGATAGAAGCACTATAGGGAACCTCAGGGGGGTTCTCCTTCAAGGATCTCATGTATGGAGATAGGTAGATAATATCAACTATATGGTTTTTCATCTCGACATTAGGGGGAGGGATCACGATGGGTACATTAAGCTCCTCCTATTATGGTCTAGTGCTGGGGCTAGAAATCATAAGTATAGGGGTAGATAATCCACTACGAGTGGCCTCTATTTCCCAAAGTTCATGAATGGAATCATAAAAATCATCGAGATGAGGAAAATGATGAGAATAGTTGCCATAGTTATCGCACAAAGTGCATGGGTGGTTCATGCATAACTATTTATTTTTCTTGGAAGACTCAAGTAAGGTAACATGGAACTCTATGATGTTAGAGTCAAGAAACATATCTTCGACCGCAGGTTTGAAATGATGGGTTTCACGAGAGATATTGGTGGCATACCCAACAACATCATGAAAATAACATGGTGGAGTAGGCTTTGGAGGCTTAAGTGGAGCTAGAGTTATTTGGGGAGCCTTGCCCTGAGGTTCCTTCTTTTTGGCTTTGCCCCCATCACTAGATTCTTTCGCAACAAGAGTGGGATCCTATTGAGCTTGTTCTAGAACTAAAGCAAAGGAAGTGATAATAGCTACCGATTGGACCAGGGTCAAAGAAATATATGGTTTAAATTTATCTGGTGGAATGTTTGTTGTGGGATCGATGTAACATAGAGGAATCCCCAGGGTCATATTCAGTAAACTCAACATAGCCATAATAGGAACATAAAATATTATGGGTGGAGGAAATAAAAATGGTATCTGACTTGTAGTATAATGGCCTCGCAGAATGGCTCTCAGATGGTTAAGACCTAGATGAACATTTCCTGGTTGAAATGGAGAGACATTAGAAGAAGGATAATTTCCTTGAGGACTTGATCCTATATGGTTGGTTGAGTGGGGGACAATAGTGTATGAAGGCATTAACTGTTGGATAGGCGTATCAGACCGGTTATGAGTAGCATGTGATTCTTTCAACATGCAAAGACAAGACGAGCTGGGCTCGGAAGGGGTAGGAGGTGGACCATAATAAGCACCAATAAATGTAGAAAATTTATATACTCTTGGAGAGACATTGGTGAGAGGAAAGGAATATTGATTGCTAGTCATTAACGATATGGTAGACTGGGTGATGTCTGAGACATAGGATCGTAATATGTCAACTGATCGATAGTGACGATATTTCCATTATGGAGGAAGAACATATTATGGCAAACAACAAATGTGAAATATGACATCGTATAGGTATAGCTATGACCCAAAAAAGTATTTTGATCCAAGGGGGCATCAATGAATTCTATGTCAATAAAAATAGTCTTGTCAGCAACTATGACAGGATGATTGTGATACATGCCAAGGGGCTGTGAAGGGTGACCGTCCCAAGAACATAAATTTATAGTGGATGGGGACATATCAGGTGACCCAAGTTATTTCCAAACACTTGAGGACATAACACATGCGGATTCACCTTCGTCTATGATATATCGCTAAACAATGGTGTTTCTAATAGCGACTAGTATTTGGAAAGAAACTGATGAGGAGAGAGGGATATGTTCTGACTTTTTAACATAAAATATGATCAAGTGATCATATGAAGGGTTAAAAGTTCCCATATAATATAATAGAGCTTTCCATTTGGATGGGAACATTTGGAGAACTTCAAGTGTTGACATGGTGCCAAGAGACTACCCCAACTCATCTATGATATTGTATGTGTGGGAATATTTGTCTGAAGAAACATTACGGAGTAATGGCCCTTTGGGGATATTTTGTATGACCTCTACCTTAGGCAAAGGGATTGGTAAGGTACCACTTGGTTTTGAAATAGAATCGTTGGCCACTTTGGTTTGGGACTTGGTTGCAGACATATCAGGTTGCTTATGATACTGGCACGACCAGGTCTATAGGTTGACTTGGGCGATTTTACCCTTGTCATAGTTCATCATGAGAATCTAGAAATTAGGGTGACCAAACTGATGATGTGGAGTGGCGACCTGACCTTGTGGAGTTTGGGTAGTGAGGTATTCTTGCTAAGTGAAAGGATTAGTGATCACAAATAGTCGAGGTGGACCAATGGTCTAAGTAAGTGACACCTTGGGTTGTTGTCCTCTAGAAGCTGCTTCAGCCTCCCACATTTTACGCATCTGGGGTAAAGTGGGAAAATCATGTGTATAATGGCCATAGACACCACAACATGCACAAGGCTTATTTTTATTAATATCCTTGTTCTGCTTAGATTGATCACCCTAGTTATAGGTTGTGGTATTTGGATGGTTCGCCTATGGTGCATTTGGTTGAGTACCTTAGCAACCCTGGTTACCCTGTGGTTGTTGGTTCTGGTTTCCTTTCCCTTTATTCGTTTTCTTTTAATTGGGGGTATTATTCGCTCTCTGCTTAGCATATACTTGAATTTGAGGAGGAGGTGGTTGTTGTGGCGTAGGTTGAGAAGGCATGGGAGGTTGAGGTGTTGATGCCTAATGGGATAGAGCTCTTGGTGGTGCATAAGGATAATAAGGAGACGATGTAACACTTGGGTAAACATGTTGAGAAGAAAGTATCCCTGGAATCTGTTGATGTGGTTGGGTGAATGCATAAGATGTGCTTTGAATGAGATACAAGTTTCCTGGACGAGAGGGATCAGTGTTGGTGGAACTGCTCACCCCCTGAGGGTGAACATAACTCGTCTAAGGAGGAGCATATGGTGATGGGTGTGAAAGGGATCCAATGATATTTTAGGTGGCATGATATGCCCCCAGTGTAGTGGCACCACCAAGTCTAGAAAGGTCTGGTAAAACGGTATAAACATAACATGACTCGGCGTAAATAAAGTCATATTTTAAAGTCATCTGGAGAGTTTCTTCTTGGTCTGAGGAAAGTGAGATGCAACATCTTTACCTATGGGGGATAATATCATTCTAAGAAATGAAACCATATAGGAATGGTCATCGAATGAAGGAGCTCTACACATGCTCATTCTTCTACGCCATTCTTATACATGGTTAGAAAGGTGGGTGGCACAAGTTTGACAGAATGCTGTCAACAAGTCAATATTGTTATCGTAACGGAAGGGTAAATGGAAATATGATAGTAATGTTTTAGCAAGAGTCGCAAAAGTGGAATGAGAGGCAGAGGGCTCGTCAATATACCACTTTGTAGCCTCTCTAGTGATAGTGTGTTGGAATAACCAAAGATGTATGGAGTCATCAGTGATGGAGTTTGATGAACACCACATGTGAATGGAGCAAACGTGATTAGTGGGGTATTCTCCATTTTCCCCTTCAAAATTGGGGATGTACGAAGGAAGTTTGGTTGGCATGGATGGCCAACAATCATCATGGATAATAGGATCATTGATTAACTAGTTAAAATTTGGGCAACTTATACCAGCCATAAAGAGGAGCAATGGAGTGGTTATGATCATAGATATAGTGGTTCTGCTAGTGATATTTCCTAGGTTGGGACCCAGGTTACCACCTTGGGGTCCTGTACCTACATTGGTGTTGGACATGGTGGCTATATGAGGATGAGAGGATGTGGAATCAGAGGAAGAACTCGATGAATCATAAGAATCAGAGTCATAAGAAGGAATCTATGGAGCACTGGGAGGATTAACTAGAAACTGACGGGATGGAGTAATATGTCCTAACAGAAATTGAGGATGGAGACCTCAGATTTTCTACGACAAATGCCTAGGGGGTGAAATGATGTCAACACACAGATGACATTGAATAATAAAGGAAGATAGATACATAGGAGTAAAAGAACAAGAAAACACCTAGTGTAGTGGTGCCAAGTGTAAAATAACTATTCTATGAGCTACTCTAATGCAGGAAAGCTTTTCCTATCAAATGAAAAATCACCTCTAGCCTAAATGTAATATATATCCTCAAGAAATCCTAAATATACTATTTTAGATCACCTTTCAAGGAGAAAGGTAGGGTAGAGAACCAATTTCTTCCCACAGCCAGTCCTATAAGTCTTTTTCCTAAGATTTTCCACTAAGGTTACCTTCGTCCCACATGGGTGATTGAATCTTCAGCTTCCTGGTAAATCAAACAACACATGAAATTCAATACCATGGCTTAGGTAGCCCTAAAGAGAGCTTCTTGCATGATGTCCTAGCCTAACCCCCTCTGAAACGAGTTTCTGATGCAATCTAGCTTTGACTATGGGATGATGAAGGATTTTAAGCTCCCTATTAACTTAAATTTATATTTCTCAATGTATGTGATCGATGGGTGTTATTGGAAGCCTAATATCCCACCGGTACTACTCCTAACAACAAATATTGTTTTGGCCCTAATGCTGAAGTGGGATTAATCTATGTGATTTATATTTATTAAGTGGCATGTTTAAGTCTTGCCTTGGTGGTTTGAACCAAGCTCTCATTCTCTTTAGGTGTGAGTGTGTTAAAATAAGTGTGTATTGTGGATGAGTTAATTAAGCATGTTTTCTGATGATGCCAAAATGTTGTTGAAATAGAATGTTGAAAATTGTGAATAAAAATAAAATAATGATGGTAAAATAAATAGTAAATCAAACATAAACCCCACCCAAACAATGTTCTCAAACAACGAAACTAGGAGAGGAAAACAAGAAATGAAAAAAACACTCAAAATGGTCCCAAGATCTAATGTTTATGGGATTGGGATTTAATGACTCGATACTGCTAAAAATGGTGCAGAAAACAACAAGAAACCAAACGGGGGAAAGTTACAAAAGATAGGAAAGAAGCTTTAAAACCTAGGGAAAAAAATCAGACCCTAAGTGGGAAGGCCAAAAAAAACTCAAGAGGGATTTTTGGATGCTAAAAAAACCTATCTTAAAGGTCAAAAAAAAGAATGGATCGGACCCTGAAACAATGGTTGAAGGTATTGAAAATCTCAGACTACCTACTCAGTTGAACCCTTCCTAAAAAAATTGGAAGTGTATTGAAACTGTATGGGGCTTGTTTCTACTTTAAAGAGACAAATTGAGCATATACAGGGTTAAGATGGGTTGAAATAGTGGTCAAAAAACCCAAAACAGTGCTCTTGACAAACCCTGCAATTTTCAGAAAAAAAAAAAAAATTTCCTAAAAAAATTCTGAATTGTAGGTTCTGACCTGAAACAAGAGGATAGCGCAAGTTTTGAGGCAAAAAGTGTGATCTGAAGATGAAATCGTAGGTTTTTGGGCTAAAAAGTGTGGTTTTACCTCCTCAATTCTAGGGTGGCAGGTCTTGGAAATATTTGCCGTCTCCTATGCGGCTGGTACATATGACTTACGGAAAACACCATAAAATTATCAGAAAAAGGAATTTTAACTAAATAAGGGCATAAAAGCTAGAAATGGACTTCAAGAGACTAAAAAATATCTGAATAAAAACCCTGATTGTTGAAGTTGTTGGTCACCGAGGAATTTGAATTACACCAGTGGAGTCTCCATTTGTTGACGACAATGTGTAATTAAAAACCTAGTGGAGTCTCCATTTGTTAGTGTGATGTTTTTTAGAAAGGTGTGCCAAAAAGGATTTAATTAAGCCACGAGTGACTTATGTCCTTGACAACATATATGGTCCTCCATTTCTTCATATCTATAATGTAAAGTTAGAATAAACCTGCAACATAATAGATCTATGCAGCAGAAGATGTTAAAAAACAAAAATATTAACTAGTGTAAAACCCCAAAACATGGACAAATAAATTTGAAAGAATGAAGAATATTATTATTACTGTGTTACACCTAGTGAACGATACTCATATGTTTGTTTGTATGTCCCCCTCAAACGGTATGGGTCCTTTGGATGTCCTCTATGCTTCAATTTTCTCGATCTCCCTCTCTCTTTGATGTATGAAACCCAAAAGTATGTGTTGGACTCAGATGGGAGCTCAATAGAAGAAAGAAAATAATAACGATGATGAAAAGTGATCATGGTGAGGAATGGATGGAAAACCATCTTATTTATAACAAAATATTAGGTTTTTCTCATAAATGGAAAATAATAAAATGTTATTTACCACAATCTAGACCTAATCGCTTGGAATATTTTATTATATTTTTTGGAGGGAAAGATATCTAAATTGGTTAAATAACATTATTTGGAAATAATAAATAAAGAAACAATTTGTTTATTATTTGAAATAATTTTTCAAGGAATAATAAACAAATAATGATTTTTTTAATCATTCCTGAATGATTTAGTCAAAATTGACGAGTATTAATTAAGTAATGATTTAATTAATTATCCCCAGAGAAAAATCAAATAAACAATGCTTTATTCAACTATTTCTCATGATAATGTGACAAGAAATATTAACTAAATAATGATTTAATTAATTATTCCTATAGGAAAATTAAATAAATAATTATTTATTTAATTATTCCTCATGGGGTTTCTTGCTTTAATTACAAATAATTTAATAAAATATGGTTGATCAAATTATTTCCTATAGTGAAAGCAATTTTACTATGGTAAAATTGGTCTTACATGGTGTATTTTGATCCACCTTGTTAGAAATGCCTAGGTGATCATTTTTTGGTGATAACAAAATTATATGGAAATTTTATTAATTTTGAGGACCTCATTATGCGTTCTTACCATTTTTGTGAAAAATATTTCACAAAATAATTACTTTAATAAAATGCATGAAAACTATTAAATTTTTACTAGTTATCTTCTAAAGTGAGGGAGTTTTATTACTCAATATCAATTTTTGGTTGAACTCATGAACAATGTCTTCATATTTTAGATTAGCTTGAGTAGGGATTGTAGTGTCTCTTTGTTGTATGTTGATGAAAATGAATCCTTGCAAAGGTTCAATGTTATTTTTCTAATCTTGCTACATTCATCCTCCAATATATACAACCTTCTTTTCAATATACCAATATATTCATGATATTTATGGGTTGAGAGATGTAATGGTGATAATTTACATGTACCTTATATGTTACAAAGAATAGAATTCCTACTAGATTGAATTTACTCCTCATATCTCCCAAAATGTCTATAAAGTTTCATAATTTTTAAGTTGTCCATAGTTGCACAATGAGTTCATAAACCTTCAATCTATATTGAGAATGCAAGAGAGAAAATAATGCAAAAACTTCAACCGAAATTTCTAGAGCATATGGCCACATATTCCAATCATATAGGACTTACTATGTGGAAATTTTGATATATTATAAAGTGTGGAGAAACACATGACAGAATGGAGTCAAAGAAACAAACCATAAGCTTAAATTTATGACCACAAATCAAACTCGAATGAAGAATAATATTATTACTAGAGCTTCAACCCAAAGCAGAGAAGACATTATTAACCAAAGAATCCATGCTCTTAAGTCTATGTAAGAATTCCATGAGGAATATGAAGCAAGTAATCTAATTAATAATAAAGAGTATTGAGAGATAATTGAACATTCAAGTGTAATTTATAACAACAAACACTGTAAAGAATCAAGAAAACAAAAAAGCAAACCTAGGATCCAAGACCAAAAATGATAACATTAAAATTTATCTTTGCAAATTTCTTCATAGGAGTTAAGTTATAACTAGTGTCCCTAAATTATTTCTCTTTTATCTTGGAGGCCTAACAGTAGGTGGTATCAACCATGGATGTTCCTAATTTGCATGAGTACAAATTCCATAGTTTGAAAATGTGGAGATAGATTTAAACTAGAACATTCAATACACAAGGACAAGAGTGAAGTTAACATGTAATAAGGGATAAAAGTTTTACTTTGTTATCTTATGTTGATCCCATTGTAATGAATCAAAAATAAATTATGCATGGTGATATTAAATATTGATTAATGCATTATTAATTATAATATTAGGGGGTGATATGACATGAACACAACCCATTTTGGGCACATTGAACTATAGACAAATTTGAGGCCATTTTGACCCATTGATTTTCTTCATGATTAATTTATCGTCATGGTAAATGGAGATATTAACCAAATAATTTTCATATTATCTATCTTCATATATGACCATTACTAGCTTGGATTTCATTGGAATATAATTGTCAACCATGGCCTTGTTAACCACTAGAGAAATTACCTAAATGATTACTTTTTTATCCTTTTTTTCTGTGTTATTGAATGCCCCTCGAGGGAGTGTAGGATTCTTCTAGATCATTAGAAACTATGCTGAGAATCTAAGAATATGTGGCTATTCTTGTTCCCATAGGATGATGAAGGAAAACCCCCCTGTTGGAAATTGTAAGTAGGTTATAATGACCTATTTGTAATCATGTCAATGTATATTTTTTATTAAGAAGTAAAAATAAAGAAAATAATATTTATTTATTATGTAAAGCATCGGTTTCATGCTCAATTCTAGGTCAAAAGCATGTTCTTCATGCTTCTAGGTATTTCTACGATAAAGAAGAATTTATGTCATGTGTTATAGTCCCATTTGGACTCATTCTATCAAAGGAATATATTTATTTTGTCAATAAAAAGCCATTTATTTCTCCAAGACCAAGCTCATCGTAGCTAAGTACAAGTGAGCCTAAGCGAGGGCTATTTTAACCCTCAAGAAGGCCATAAGTGTTATACAGAATTATGATCTATGGATAAATTATATTCTTTGAGTGTGGTGTTCCTTCACTCAGAACAAAAAAAGAAAGACAACTATTATTTTCTCTAAGACAAATATATACACAAAAAGGAAATAAGCCTACTTGTGATCCTTTCACTCTCCTTATCCTTTTGTCATTGTTGTTGTCACTCTTAATCCAATTAAAGTCACTAGATCGATTCCTGCAATCAAAGACAAAGAACAACAAAAAAAATACAGATATACAAATGTCTACTTAACCAAATCGAACTGATTAGATATAAGAATACATACACAATTGAGAATGCAATTCACAAGATATAAGCATACATATGAGAAACTGAATATATATCTTTATTAATAAAGTAGGAGGAGAATATTACAACCAATACATCGATTCATAGTCAACGTGCTCCAACTTCATTCCATCTTCATCACACCAAGAATCATCTTTGTATCATAACAGTACTTCCAACTCTCATCAATTGAGAATCCAACAACATAACATTACACAAATTTCTCCCTCCCTACCACTTAGATGAGTGCTCAATTTATAGGCAAATTGAAGGTATTTTCTCAATAAATGGAATTTAATGGATTTCTAATAATATGTGAGACATGTTTCCAAGTTCAGAGGTGATGGATGAACACTTGTATTCGAAGTATGCCACCTATGGTCTCTTCTAGAAGGCACTGGACATGTGAAGATTCCTGAAACAATGATGACTTCACTCCCAGGAGACCAACGCACCCTTAAGTGTTAGGAAGTGCATTGCAGTGCACCTTTGCATGGAGGTAAGTGCACTGCAATGCAATGAGGCCCATGCAGAGGAGTGTTGATGAGTAAATGGGTCATGCAACCATACTTTAAACCTTGGAAATCTCACAATTGAAGCCATCAATGGAATGAATTATCTTAAGGCATATAGCAACTGAATTAGGGTATGATATACTGTATTCATTAGTCTTGGGTGATGATGACCAATTTGACCAGGTCTTGGGGGACGATGCCCAAATTGACCTATAACAACTTCCCCATAAATCATGAAGTCAAAATAATGATGATATTTGGATGAGACGCTCTACGATGTGATGAGTAGGATCTGATGCACACAGTGACCTGCATCAATTTTCAATACATTACATCATGATATCTTACATATTGGACATGAATTATTGAGGGAGGCATACCCATGCTCAACACATAGACTATAATAACATGTACATAATTAATAAATTCATCTACATCATAATTTTGTCTGATATAGACATGCCTACAGATATAGGTCCATGTTCAGATGACGATCTATATGCGAAGCCATCTTATAGAGGTTGTGTACAATTCCTGAAATTGTAGCCTAGATGGATGAAAATAGATTTGGCGCATTCTTATCTTGTTCACTTGATCTTTCGAGTACAAGTATAACCATGCGAATATATGATCTAAAGTTGAACATGGGAAGACATAATCTGATTACTAGCTGATGATGTGATTTGTTAACAGATTTGAGATAAACCACCTTTTATGTGAATAGTTCTCAAGGTACTACAATACAATTTTCAAGGCGTGAATAGATTATTTGATGTCGAATGGCAAACAAAATCTTTCGGTCGAAGGTTCGGAAGTGAGAAACGTTCTGATGATGTAGCAAGCTCCAAGGTACTTGAAAGATGTTTCTAAGTTAACTTCCTAGATGATGAGTTGATGCCAACAGGAAGAAAATTTATCGCGAAATGGAAGTAATGATTTTGGAGATAAAATGTTACTTGATGTAGCAATGTTCAGGGATGACTGTCATGAAAATAAAGGTTTCTGAGTATTGCAGAAGATGAAGAATTACTAGATGACTTCTCTTGAACATATCGGCGACACTGAAATGAGTTGGCAGCATTGACTCAAAACCGAAGTTATGGTATGATGAACCATAGGTATGATGAACCATCAAGTTCTCAGCAATCTTTTCAGATTATTAGAGTTCGAAAAGAGCTAAAAGAAGACTCCAGGGGGTTCCTTTTTTGCATTTATCAAAGCTCTGAAAAGAGATAAAAGCATGATTTAATTCCTTTTTCATTTTTATCAAATCTTGAAAAAGAGGATAAAAGTATGTTTTTTTGTCAAATCATTCTTGAATAGGGGTGCACACTAAACTCGCTATATCAGTTGTGAAACCTGTTCATAGAACCATCAAACAAATTAGAAATATGTGTTTCATAGTAAAAATGAATTAAAACCATAGTCACAACATTAAATATGATTTAAAATAATCCAAATGGCTAATAAAAATAGGTTTTACCATTCCATAGTTACCATTTGAAAATTAGGAGCTCTAAACGAGCTTTTCCCTTGAATTTCAATGGTTGATTGAGACAATTTTAGTGGACGATTTCTCTTTCCATTTGATCCAGTTAGAGCTATGAACCTTCTCTTTCTTTTAGTATCACTTATGTTTCATTTCATGATAGATATTTAGGGTTTTGATACCCTTAGGGTAAATATATTATGTTATGAGGGAAACACACCCTTGAATGTCGAAAGGTGCATTGCAGTGCACTGAAATTGAAGTCCAGGTGCATTGCAATGGTCTGTCCCTTGACATGGGGTGCGTTGGGTGCATTTTTAATTTTTGTTTCTTTTTGTGCACCTAAAATTTTCCAAGTTTTTTACATGAAATGGATCCTAATGAAGCCTATGATTGTCTTTCAGGTATTCATCAAAATAAAATGACGATTACGTGGAAAGAAAGATAACATGAAGAACAAGATATGATTTCCCTAAATGATCTAGATACAGTAAGAGCCCTTAGGGATTGTCAGTTGCTTAAATAATTCAGATTATCAGGGATGGGGAAGCATATGGAACTATTAGAGTTCCTAGTTCGTTCATGGGATCTTGTATTTCAAGCTTTTCACATTGGGGACAAAGTGCTCGCAATATTGGTTGAGAATATTTACTTTCTCACTGGATTATCGAGACGAGGTTCTCCTATTTCCCTTGAAAGATCTACTCTTGGAGGAGAGATAGTGAGGGATTACATACGCCAGAATTTCCAGCCAGGTACTGAACAAAGTAAATATGGGAAAATAAATATTTGTGATGTGCATGATTTACCTTTGAGAACCATCCTTTTTACTATTGCAAAGCGTGTTGGTTCCGCGACACTACATGTTACAAAAAGATCATACATGTGGTATGCTATTGAGTGTTTAGATGAAAGAACAGCTAACTAAAGCAAAGGGTGTCAGGAAGAAGAATTTCAACTATGATTCGATCCTAATTTCCTTCACTTTAGAGCAGGTTACATTGATTCAGCTACAACATGTTACACTGAGTATATATGTTCCTAGAGATCCTTGAATGCAGAGATGGGTCGAATTGATGTTTAGAGGTAAATCGACCATCATATTCTCTATTGCATTCTTTTCCTAGTTAAGATGACATATGGTTGCCATAGATGAGTATCCATATGCAGGCATAGATTTCCGTGGAGATCCAGACTTGATGCTACCATATGGCGTTCAATGGGGTGGAATTGGTAAGAATTTTTTGACCATGTTTTTTTATTTTTTGAGGCTTCTACATATTTTTATATTTTTTTTATGTTTCCCAAGACTAAACTAAAGTTTTGATGTACACATATGTGGTTCATGTTCGACCAGTGGGTTAACCATAGCAGGGAGTAGATGAGCCAATAGAGAGGGATATCGCGAGAGAAGTCCTTCTAGATTTATATTTGACCGAGACTATTGCTGAGATGCAATAGCACCTGGAGGGATTGATTCTTGGGATTCTAGATTTTCGGTTCGAAGAGTTACATATGAGACTGCAGCGCCATACTATTTGCATTCCTAATCATTTGATGCGGTTATTGCATAGGATAGCTAGAGCAATTTCTTGTTATCACGAGCATCACTAGTTTAATTTAACATGTTTTGCATACATTTTGAGGTTAGATGACAAATGTTTCTTGGGCACAAATTTTGTAAGAACCTAAAATATCTATTTAATTTTTTTCATACTTTTCCTATGTTTAATGCGCGATCCTATTCCGTTATGTGATGTGAGTTGAAAAATGTGTCTTTACATATGTTGCAAATTCCTATTTAACACATAGTTCTCTAAGTATTCAATCAATGTGTTCAAATTTTTGTAAATATGTTGATATTGAATGTAATAAAATGTCTTTCAAAAATTCGAACTCTAAGGAACATACAATGTAGTGTTGGATTTCAAACAGTGTAGACTCTAGTAAGTTGTAGTATGACAAGTTGTGAGTCTATCCTAATGATGATGCAGTTAATGCCAAATGGAATGGCATCAGAGAGAAGTTTGATCAACACGTTATACTGAGCAATATTATTTGTGGATCGACGGATACAAATCCCTTGAAAAATCCCTAACTCCCCACCTAGAGTGAAAATGGCCCATGTTGTAGACGATAGGTTATTCATACTATGACTAGCACATTTAACATACCAAACGAATGGTTTCAAATATTCAATCATTTGCGATGAAATTTAAAGTGGATTACTAACTTCAAGAAAACTCTAGAAAAAAAAAATAAGATAGTAAATGAAAATAAAAATATATATACAATATAATATAAAATTTTACTATGCTCAATTAAGCATAGTAACGTTAAAGATACAACCCATTTCAAGTTTGCACCAATGGAATTCCATCATAATCAACTAACTCGTAGGCACCCTTATTTAGAACTCTTTTGAAAATTTAGGGGCCATGCCATAGTGGCTCAAATTTTCATGTTCGTATCAACTTAGCTTCCTGATCATAAAGCAAGACCAAGTTTCCCTCTGAGAAGATGTGAGGTTTGACATGTTGGTCGTATTTCACCTTGATTCATCTCTTATGCGCTTCTTTCGCCAATGCGGCTTCATGACACATTTCATATAGATGGAAGAGGTTAAAAAGACAGGCTTCTTCATTATAGGTGTCAGGTAGCAGGTCAATAGCGATTATTGATGATGGAATTTCACATGGGATTGGCAAGATAGCTTCCAGACCATACACCAATTGAAATGGGATGAATTCATTTGCATTTCTCACTGAGGTTCGATATGCCCACAAAGTTGAGTACATGATTAAATTCCAATTTCGTTTGTGAACCCCTACCATTCGTTGAATCATTCACTTAAGGATCTTGTTAATTGATTCAACTTATCCATTGGATTTTGGATAATAAGGGGTAGAATTATCATGCAACAGTCCTAATTTGGAAGTCAACTCATTCATCATGTGATTACAAAAATTATTACCATGATATGTAACTATAGCTTGTGGTACACCAAATCGTGAGATGGCATGATTGAAAAAGAACAATGCAGTTTTTTTGCCTGTGTTATTGAATGTAGGCATCACTTCGACCCACTTGGTAAAGTAGTCGACTGCGACGATAATATAACCATGCCCCCGGCCGAATGAGGGTTGCAGGTCATGTAGTCAATCCCCATTTTTCAAATGGTCCCATAGTAATTACAGGATGCATTGGTGTTGGTGGCATGTGTATTTTACGATCAAATATCTGACACGCATGAAAAATTCTAACCACGAGGATGCAGTTGTGAAATATGGTTGGCCAAAAGTAATCGGCATGGAGAATCTTCAGTGCGGTAGAGTATCCAGACAAGTGTCCACCACAAGCACCAACATGAAAATCATTTATAACTTTTTCAGCCTCCTCATGAGTGAGGCACCTCCTTAAAATCGTGTCGACACCATGACGATAAAGTGTATCGCCAACGATCAGATACCCTTTGGCTTGGTATCAAATATGTCGTTGTTGTGAGTGAGAGGTATTAGGTTGGAAAGTTTGGGTTTAGATATAAATGATAAAATCCCCATACTAAGGGTCAGATGACCCAATCAGAAACATAGACTCATCTGGAGTTGATGGTTCTGATGTAGCTTCAGTACTCTTAGAGGGAAGTTTGCAGAGAAGTTCAGCCAAAACTAAAGACTTATATGACTTGGATTTGATGAATTCCAAATCAAATTCCTAAAAAATGACGATCCATTTTGAATATTTTCCCACCAGCAATTGACATGACAGAATGTCTGTCATGGGGCTGCAATTTGAAATGAAAATGGTCTTTCGGAGCAGGATATAATGGATAAATATCTGGATAGCCTGAACGGCTGCCAAGGCAATATTTTCGACATATGAATACTTAACTTACATATAATTGAGATTATGACTCAAATAGTATATCAGATGTTCTATCCCATGTTCTTCTTGGACTAGAACCATAGCAATTTTTGTATCTATCGTGTTGATATATATGAAATAATTACTCTGATAATTAGGGGGATACATTAATGACACTCAGATCAGTGTATCTTTAAAAGCATCAAAAGAATCTTGTGCAACCTTATCCCAATGGAATGGAATCCCCTTTTTCAAGAGACAAGTAAATTCTTTATCCATTTCTGCGTAGTTGCGTATGAGCCTCCTTAGGAAGTTAACCTTTCCTTGAATTTTCTATAACTGAAGTAAGTTTGATGGTGTGGGAAAATCAAGAATGGCCTGAACCTTCAGTTTTTTGATTCAAAATCCATATTTTGAAACAAAAAATCCAAGCAAACAACCAAAAGCAACACAAAACACACATTTTTGTGGATTGAGGCATATTTTGTGGTGTCAGAAATGTAAAAATATAGCTCTCAAATGCATTAGGTGATCATTCTATTTTTTTTAACGCACGGGAAAATCGTCTAGATAAGGTTAAACAATGTCCTTCATGTCATTGAAAGCATAATCCATTGCTCTCTAAAATTTTTCCCCAGCGTTCTTTAAACCAAATGGGAGTTTATGATAAGTGAATGTGCCCTAGGGATAGATGAATGTTGTCTTATATTGATCCTCTAAGTGGATATTGATTTTATTATAACCATAGAATCCATCCATGAATGAAAATATTTCACACCCGGCACATTCGTCAATAATCTGGTCGATAAAGGGTGTAGGATAGTTGCCTTTTGGACAAGCAAGATTGACATCTTGATAATCGACACACACTCTAATTGTCCCTTGTTTCTTCATGACAGGAACAATATTGTAATCCCAATCAGTAAGCGAAATAGGGTAAATGAAACCAACACGCAATATTTTTTCAACTTCTACTTTAATGGCAGCAGCCTTCTTCGGATGAACAGGATGAAGGCGTTGACGTACCGACCAGACATCAGGATACATTTTAATTGTGTGTTAAAAAATACTAGTATCTATGCCTAGCATTTCCTCAGAAGACCAAATAAATATATCTCGTAATTCACGAAAAAGAGAGTGATAAGTTTCGAGTTTGGATGGAGAACAAGCCATGCTGACATGAATGTTTTATACAATGTCGAGTTTGGTCGAAATATTGATGGAGATGGTTTCTTTAATATTTGATAAATTTGTTTTGGATTCGATGGCATGAATTGGAATAGAATTCGAAAAGAGAGTATAGATTGTAGGATGATATAGTTCAATAAGATTATCTTGTTCGTAATCTTGAATATGGGAATGATGATGATGATATTCCCATGGTTCTCTTTTTGGCATCATGGATTCGACAATGCTCTCATCAATCAATAATGTGGATGAAAAAGGATCATATAGAGTACCAAAATCTAATGAACAATCAACCCAAACAATCGGCAACGATGAATCATGATGTGTCCCCCAAGCCATGTAAATTGATTGCTATGCCAGCTCAATTAGGCTTGGTGACAGAAATTCATCCAGTTTATCAACTTCAGAATTATTGGTAATATTCACTAAGTTAGATGAAGTGGAATATATCATGCAGGAGGCTCTATTCTTACAATTTATGTCTACGTCACAGCGAGCGGTAATGCAAAGGTGCCCATTAGGGATGAATCCTTTAAGATCCCTACACCAATGTTTTGAAGTATTAGATGGGGTGTGTGAACTAACGAAATGCTTCAAGTTATGTGGGAATTAGAGGCAAAGAAGGAGAGTTGATTGATGGCTATGATTACACCTTTATGAGGGAAGGCGATCATTCTAAAGTAAGTAGATACTATCGTAGTCATAGAGAAAACTCATGGCCTTCCAAGTAAAATGTTGTAGCCAAGGGGTTCGTCAACAACCTCAAATTCAATAGTTACATTTTTTCCCCTTCGTTCAACATGCAGGTTATTAATGATACTGCAAGGCTTATAGGTATTACTATCAAAAGCTTTCAACGTCATAGGCGATTGAGATAAGTGAGGAGAGCCAAGTGACTTCCAGCAATTTAGAGACATAATGAAAGTATATGCTCCCTCATTAATAATAGTGCGATTAATGAGGTGATTGAGAAAATTTACTTGGATTGAGAATCCTAATTCTGTTGGTAATTATGGCACATAACCTGTATGATTAAAGGCTACAAGATTGGTATCTGTTGATTCAATTCCACCAATTACCGACAACAAAGCCTGTTTCTCAGAGGGACAATTTTGAAGTACAACAAGCGTCAACATAGCTGAAGGTGACTGAGCCAAATCTTCAAATATGTTATAATTTTGAGCTACTCGGGCTCGAGGATTGAATCTCAATTTGTCGACAACTCCCTTCAGTGGCTTTATTGTTAACTCAAGAATAGAAATTGGCATAATTGATTCAGTGGATAGATTCGTGGTCAAAGTAGTAGGTTGATCAGTAGCCCGAATGCCATAATTTTTATTTTGCATACACACCAAAACATTATTTTTTGGCTTTGTGACAAGTAGCGTAAGCACTTGGGAACGAGAAGTGGGATCCATAGCAACCATGTTTGTGTCTAGATTCAGAAAAGGATCTGTCAACATAGCAGATGAAGTTGAGGTCTTACGAAATTTTGAGACTAGCATCGTCAATATAGTCTCGAAAAAATTTCTCCTTATTACATATAAATCAATGGTAACGAGGTTTCTGATTATTGCTAGATTGTTGATCAGATGATCGTTCCTGTAGGGTTGAATTTTTATTTTTCTTCACTTTCCCCTTTTTATTGCTTCTGGGTTTCTTGACACTTTTTCCTTTGTTAGATGACATGGCATTAGTTTCAGAAGAAG
This sequence comes from Pinus albicaulis, assembly GCA_034641835.2. Lineage (NCBI taxonomy): Eukaryota > Viridiplantae > Streptophyta > Pinopsida > Pinales > Pinaceae > Pinus > Pinus albicaulis. Next base: position 816,176,020 of record CM076573.1, on the reverse strand, counting down.
GTGAAGGATCATATGAAATAGAGTTGTGAGTGTTTTCAGAACCAATTATATCATCGCCGACATGAGATTCCTTAGATGGAGGAGGAACAATAAAATTTTATCGCGATGCATTTGGAATTTTCTCATAGAGTATGCCAGACTAAGTATAAATCAAATCTATCTACTGGGCACAAGCAATGACCTGTTCTTCAGTGACGATGCCACCTTTAGCTACATCCTTGGTGATAGATGGGAACGAGGATTTAATAAACCACTTAGCAAGGAGCTAATCAGGAATAGATGTTTTTACCATTCTACGACGACAACACCACTCATGAATATGATCATAAATGTGAGTAGTAGTTTTCTGTTTAAAATTGGTCAGAAGTTTCCTTCCAGTTTCATATCATATGGGTAACTAGAAGTGGGTTAAAAATGTAGTGGCTAATGCAGTTAAATTATCAAATGAAGCTCCACTTTGCAGCCGAACGAGTGAGCGTACGCTGGAAAAGACGTAGTCGAACGGAGTCATCATTTAAGGAGTTAGATGAGCACCACAAATGATATGTCATAACATGTGTTGACAAGTCTTCTCCAGTGTTTCCATTGAATTTAGGAATTTCGGAGGGTAATTTATGTGGTATCACTGGCCACCAAGTATAATAATTGATTGGATCATTGATAAGCCGCTTTAAATCAGGTAATTATAAATTTGCGACAAAGGGAAACTGTTGATTCAAGTTAGGGTGAGCATAACTAGTATATGATGTAATTTCTTGGGAAAGAAACCTTTGAGCTCCAGCATAGGGCACTTGCTACTGATAACCCAGATAGGGTTTTTTTTAATGACCAAACACTTGAGGGATTTGTTTACCAAGACCTAGGTAATCTTCTTGTTGTTGGAATTGTTGTTGTGGAATTTGTGGTTGTGGCTACCAAGGAGACTTCCCACCATGATTATAGCCAAAACTAGAATAACTTGGACCCAATTGTGAATAAGCAAGATCAGTAGGAGCCTGTGACATCCCATAAAAGGGTAATCCAAGTTGTGAATGAAAGATTCCCGATGCAAGTGGTTGGTGTAAACCAGTCAAAGGAGTTGGAGTCTGGAAGCCCAAAATTTTAGGGTAATTGGTTGAAGGACCTACCTGAGACGGTTGAGGTACAACCAATTGAGCTTGTAATAAGGGTAATGAAGTATTAACAAGTGGATAATATTTTGGTGCAACAAGTTGAACTGGTTGATATGAATGCACAACCGTTTGGGGTTGAACAGGGAGGATAGGATACCACTAACAAACAATCATTCCAACATTTGGGTGACCATAAAATGATGGAGTATTGTCAAAATGGGTGAAGATAGGTTGACCCCAACATGAGTAGTATAATAATATGGAATATATTGTTCTCCAACTGGTGGGAGTCCAATCGAGACTGAACTAGGTGGAACATACCCAAATGGACCAGCTTGATGTTGCTTTGAAGATGTGTATAAAGGATCAAGCCATTCAGTACTCATTAGAGATGTACCAGATAAAATACTAGAAGATGACATGGGTGAATTCCATGGATTTGAGGATGCACTATATTAGGTTCCAGATAATTATTATTAACCCGATGGGATGGAAGGGCCAGCTTAAAAATGTGACTTGGGTGACATGGTAAACATCGACGAAGTAGCGACAGTGGATGTTGTCGCAATTGTAATAGATGGTACAGCCAGAGATGTTGACTTAGCCATGGTCAAACAAACCAGTATATACACTATAGGATCTATAGGAACTCGAATTGAAATAGGATCAAAAGAAGAAATGTAAGTCAAACAAGGAATAGAATCGTAAATATAAAGCCCTGACCCAAAATGAGATGGAGTTGAGGGGAATGTTTCCTGTTTAGGTTCTTCCTCAATCAAAATCAAACCAAGTGTAGGGATTTCGCCGTCAGGCGTGAGATATGTTTCAGGTGGTTGACTGTGTGAAAGGGAAGACTCAATGGCTACGATTGACTAAGGAGCGACCAATACAGGAACAACTTCCAATTGTTTGACTTCGGGATATAGATGTTCTAGTAAAAGAATGATGGGATCTGGATCAAATTCCATTTGAACAACATCAGGTTCTAGAGGTATGGTCTCACTGATTGGATGTATAGTGTCCATAGGTAGCTGTGAGGACTACGTTTCGACAACAGTAAATAAACTAGGATGTGTAGAAATGACTCGAGATGACTCTGGTAGATGTGATGAAGATGAAGCACGAGAGGTACTGATGGTACTAGTTTTGGTAGAACGAGGTCGCCTTCACCGACCAGAAATGGCTTTTGGTGGTAAAGGTGGTTTAAATGTTATTTTACGCGAACTATGGGGAAAGGGATGTTATTCTTCCACGATGACTGATTTATTTTATGACAAAAACAAATAAACAAACGAAAGAGTAATACTAGGAAAAAGGTTTACCAAGTAATTGTGAACTGCAGAATACCTCCTGGCGAACCAAGAAGTATGTGCAGGAAATATCCCTAAATGTTGTGTTCGGTGTATCACAAGTTACAAGGTGGCCAACTCGGTTACCAATGGATGGTAAGAAACCTAATTTTTTCCTCCCAAATATACCCAAAGGTATGTGGAGGCCCAAGTCTAATGCAAAACTACACAGTGAGAGCACCCCCTTATACTTTTTGTACTAGAACACCTCCCTATATACCCGAAGGTACGTGGATGAGCTCCGATATACTTACGTATGTGGAGTGAGATTTAACAGTCGGAATGTATCTCAAACAAGTTAGCAAAATTTTTTATGTTGAACGATGTTGGGACACGTCTCTAGCCTAGACCTTCTAAGTATTATCGTTAATGTTACAATGCTTTATTAGGTTGATTGAGGTAAATTTTATGTTGATCTTGTTTAAAATTTATCTTTGAGGTTCACCGCGTGATGTAGTGGGAAATTCCTAAAATGAAAACTAAATAAGAAGAAAACTTTTCAATTCAGTTTTTCAATGAAAATATTAGCTAGTAAGGGGAAAGAGCAATCAGATTTTGAGCATAAAACAAAGAGCACAAACTAAATGCAAATTTCCCTAACTTGTTCCTACGCAACACACACAATCTCTAAATGAACATGCATGTTTTTCTTTTTAGTTTCCTTTAATGTGAATGAGTAAAAGAAACTAAATGCACAAACCAATCAAACAAATGTTTTCTTTTGAGAAACGAGGAATGGAACAACAATTTCTCTTATGAAAATGAAGAATGAAATGAAAATTTTCCTGTAGGAAATGAGGAATGAAACAACAATTTCCTTTTCGAAAACAGAATTGATATAATGCAAAAATTAACTAATTTGAATTGAATTTTCCAATAATAAAGAAAGCATCTAATGAAACATTGAACAAACAACTTTTCAAAGGAAGAAGAACAAATAATGTTTACTATTCTCTAATAGAAATCATACATATGAGAATACAACAGAAAATTCGTTGAAACTGAATGAAAAGACAAATTTTGATGGAATTTGGTTGGCTAAGGGGCAACACACCCTATAAGGGTAGAGAGTGCGTTACAGCACATGCCTGAAAGGAATACAGTGCATTGCAGTGCACTGTACCTTGACCAACAATGCATTGGGTGAAGCTAAATCTGGGAAACAAGTAGCTAAACACACTTCTAAGGAAAATTGTTCATTCAAATTACTGATAAAAGAAAGTAGAGTCTATTGATGATGGTAAATAGAGATAAAAACACTAGAAATGATGGGTTTTGTCCCCAATGGAGACGCCAATTTGTTATACGGAATTCTAATCTATGGATAAATTAGATTCCCTGAGTGTGGTGTTCCTTCACTTAGACCAACAGAATAAACGAAACTATTATTTTATCTAAGTAAAATAGATAGATAGAAAGGAAATAAAACTACTTGTGATCCTTTCTCTCTCGTTCTCCTTCTGTCGTTTTTGTTGTCACTTTCAATCCAACTAAAGCCGCTAGATTGATTCCTGCAATCAGAGACAGAGAACAACAAACAATATACAAATATACAAATATATACTTATCTTAACCAAATAGAACCGATTAGATATGAGAATACATACATAATTGAGAATGAAATTCACAATATATAAGCATACATATGAGAAAAAGAACAAATATCTTTATTAAGAAAGTAGGAGGAGAAGATTACAACAAATAGATCGATTCATCGTCAACTTGCTCCAACTTCATTCCATCCTAATCACACCAAGCATCATCTCAGTAGCATAACAGTACTTCCAGATCTCATCAATAGAGAATACAACAGCATAACATTACACATATTTCTCCCTCCCTAACACTTAGATGGGTTCTCCATTTATAGAGAAGTTCAAGGTAGTTTCTCAATAAATGGAATTTAATGGATTTCTAATAATATGTGATACATGTTTCCAAGTTCAGAGGTGATGGATGAACACTTGTATTCGAATTATGACACCTATGAGCTCTTCTAGAAGGCACTGGGCATGTGGATATTACTAGAACAATGATGATTTCGCTCCCAGGAGACCAACGCACCCTTAAGTGTCGGGAAGTAAACTGCAATGCACCTTTGCATGGAGGTAAGTGGAGTGCAATGTAGTTAGGCCAATGTAGAGGAACTTTGATGAGTCAATGGGTCATATAATCTATAGATCAAACCTTGGAAATTTCATAGTTGAAGCCATCAATGGAATGACTTCTCTTAGGGCATTTATCAACTGAATTAGAGAATGATAGACCATTTTCATTGGTGTTGGGGGATGATGCCCAAATTGACCTGTAACAATAAGTACAAGGATATCAACCTCATTTGAGATACACATCTCTCACAAGTTCGATCTTCATTATCGAAGGAGGAAAAGAGTTGGAAAGGAGAAAAAAAATAAGTTTGAGTGTATTGGGATCATATCACTCTCCACATGTATGAATTTAGGGTTTTGTTTCTACTATCTGTTGGAGGAAAAAAATGCAAGGCTAAAATTCTAAGGTGCAATTGCAAGGCCGAAAATCAAGGATGAAGTTGCAGGAGTTTGAAGTTTCGAAGCTTCCTTGAAGAAGACTTCGCTGGGGGGATGACTTGGTGCTTGGGAGGATCTCGGGCTTTTGTCTTTGGGTCTTGGAAGTCTCTTTGTAAGAATATTTTATAAAAATATAATCATTATTTCTGTTTTTTCCTCTTAGAGGGTTTTTTCCTTAGCTTGGAGCCTATATCTTGTGTACTTTGACTTCTTGTGATCTTCATTATTTTGGTAATTTCTTGATGAAAAATAACTAGTAATGTAATAAATGGCGAACACATATCACAAGTAATTATCAAGTTAAGTAAAATCATCTATAATACATATGTCCCCTAATTTACCAACATGGTATCATAGCTAAGGTGGAAGAAGGAAACTGGACCATATCCTAGTTGGCACTATGGAAAGCGTTTTAAAGAATGGTTTCAAGTTTCTTGGGAATCTCGCTACATCTATCATGGATTTCATATTGACGCTCATATCCAAGCTAGAAAAGAAAGTAGTAGATAGAATTTTGTTCTCCAGCTTTTCTAGCACTTTTAAGGACAAGAATTTATGGGTTATTGACAGTGATTCTTCCAGACACATGATTGGATAATGTAGTCAACTTCAGACTTGGTCAAAATTAACCTCCTCTCGCTAAATCGAACATGGTGATTAGAAGATCTATCTAGTGAAAGCAGATGGATATAATTCATTGGAGCTAGAGTCTAGTGGAAGTATTCACCTCAACAATATTCTATATGTTCCTATTTTGAATAAAAACTTGCTTTATATTTCTTGTCTAAAGGATAAGAGTGAGAAAATAGCTTTTGTTGATGGAAAGGTTTTGGTTTGGGGTAAGGTCTCTAGTATTGATGATTCTAGAGTGGTTGAGATTCATGAGGGGACATTATATAGAATTTTTACGCCTCTATCTCAAGCCCTAGTCCACTTGGGTGTAAGCCCTTCTGAACTATGGCATAGAAGGTATGGACACCTTCACTATAATATTTTTCCACCTCTAAGTCAAATGGTCAATGGAATCCCAAAATTGAAGGAAGATCATGAAGGGACCTGTAAGGCACATGCTCTAGGCAAGAATGTGAATAAGCCATTTGCAAGAAGTGATACGATATATATGGAAGTTTTAGCTATCATACATTTAGATTTATGTGGACTTATGGTAGTAAGATATCTTGGTGAGAATCAATATTATGTGTCCTTCATTGATGATTTCTCAAGGAAAAATTGGTTATACCTCCTCAAAAAAAATATTATGTATTTGAGAAGTTTCAAGAATTCAAGAATGAAGTGGAAAATATAACTAAGAGAAAGATCTATAATCTAAGGTATGAAAATGGTGGAGGATACACCTCTAAAGAAAAAATAGAATTCTGCAAGGAAGTAGGGATTAAGAGGGAGAAAATTGTTTCGCATAATGGTGAAAAGAATGGCATACTACAAAGAAAGAACAAAAAAATGAATAATATCTCAGGTCCATGCTACATGATCAATATCACCCTCAATTCCTATGGGGATAAGCATGTGTGACAATTTTTTACTTGCAGAACTAAATTCGTCACAATATTACCAGCAACATGACTCCATAAGAAGAATTTACAGGGAAGAATCTAAGTGTGGATCATCCATGAATATTTGGGTTCCCTATGTATGTACATATACCATATCACAACAGAAATAAGTTGAATCCTACCATTATAAAGGGAATATGTGTTGGGTATAGTACTTCATTAAATTCATAAAAAATATATATTAAGGAGGATCGTCAAATTGAAGCAAGGATGTCATATTCAAATGGAATTATAGCTTACAGGAAGTCAATAGATGTTCTAGTCAACTCCGATGAAGAAGAGATACATATATTTGAGGATGTATCAAGGGACAGTGATGGTCAAGATCAGACATCTAATCAAGAATATATTGAAGTTCCTAGTGAGCTTATGCAATAATTCGTTATTCTATAAATTAGAAAGAGACCTACTTGGTTGAGAACTACTTTATAGGAAGTATAAGGATACACATCTATTGGGACCTCTAGAGAAAGAAAATTACCAAAGAGGTATTATGTGTATGCTTCATATATGAGAAAATCACATTGAAGAAATACATTCCTCCTATGAAGATGAAACTAAACATCAAGAGTGGAGGAATGTAATGTAGGAATAATGGAAGTTGATCATGAATATATATTTTTGGGAAACTATACCTAGGCCAAGTGAAAAATCTATAGTCACTTCAAAATGGATCTATAAGATAAAGGAAGATGCATATGGGAGCATTGATAAATACAAGGCAAGGTTTGTAGCAAGAGGCCTCTCTGAGAAAGAACATGTTGATTAAGAATAAACCTTTTCTTGTACAATTTGATATACAACAATATTATTGTGTGTTTCTTTGGTTTATACTATGGGATGGAACATACATCAAATGGATGTTAAGACAAATTTTCTAAATGGGGCTAGTAATGAAGAGGTTTAGATTGATAAGTATTAAGGATTTGAAATAAATCATAGTGAGAATCATGTATGTAGGTTGATGAAAGTTCTATATGGCTTAAAACAAGCACCTAGAGCTTCGTATGCAAGAATGGATGAATACCTATTGATAATTAGTTTTACCAAGAGATATGTAGATCCTAACATATACATTAGGGTGGTCCTGGATGAACTATTCATCATACTCTTGTGTGTATGATCTACTAGTCACATGTGTAGTGCATCAGATTCAAGAATGCAAGAAGTAGTTAGCAGTTTAGTTTGATATGAATGATCTTGGTATTATGCATTACTACTTGGGACTAGAAGTTTGCCAAAAGCCACGGGAGATATATCAAGGTAAAGGTAAATATGTGATTAAGTTTCTTCAATAATTTGCCATGATGGATAGAAAGCCTATGATTACTCCTATGATTACCAATCTATAGAAGTTGAGAAATTTAGATTCTAGTCTGGTGGATCCTACTTGCTACAAACAATTGATTGGGTCCTTGATGTATATAGTAAATACAAGACCTAACATTTTTTTTTGTAGTAAATGTCCATATTCAGTTTTAGATGGAGCCAAAACATGATCATTGGATTGTATCCAAGCATATCCTAAGACATTTTCATGGAATGATACATTACTTCTTCCATTATATTAGTAATGAAATCCAACTCATGGGATATACAAATTCAAATTAGGGTGGCAATGAGATAGATGGAAGAAGCACAGAAGGTGGATGCTTGAACCTAGCCTTCTCACATGGTCTCATGGATGAGAAAAAATGAGGATACAATTGGTTTTAGTAGTGTTGAAGTTGAGTATGTTGCTACAAGAGAAGTCCTTCAAGAAGAAGTTTGGCTCAGGAAGTTATTATCATATTTTTTTTAAGAATTTCTTATCCCTACATAGATACATTTTGATAATAAAAATCACATAAGATTGATGGAAGACATTTTTTCCTGCTAGAACAAAGCATATAAATAGTAAGTTACACAATTCGAAAAGCTTAGTATGAGATGGGGTCATGGAGTTTCACAATCTACCTACAGATGTAAAAGTAGCAAATATTTTGACTAAAGCATTACCAAATAGGAAGCTAAATACCTGAGAGGTGAGCTTGGTTTGGTGGACATCTCCTCCCTAATTAAGAGGCAGTGATGTTGGATAATTCTTTTCTTTATGGAACATGCACTAGATCATGACTAACAGTCATACATATTTGTGAAGATGATAAATAAATAATGGAGATCTAAGGATTAGATAAGCATATGAGATTGGAACTTCATATGGATTATGGAATCTAGTAAAATAATTTGTTTGATCAATACACTTTGAGGATGAGTTAGGGCATCCAAGAGAATATTACTCTAAGAGGATGGATATTCTTTAAGGATTCACTATTAGAAATACAAGATAATAATATCCCTAAAAGGACATACTCGGTGAACATATGGATGGGGTATGTTCCTTAGGGGTAGTGCGGAAACTCACGTAAATCCTCCCAACATAATGCTCTCAAATGAAGATTAGCTTGCCTAGTTAAGGCCTTCAAGGACAATGCTCATAATAATATAGATGCTTGATAAATATGTCTTGTCAATTTTACTCTTCTTATGAGAATGCTTCAAGGATGAGATTCCTTGTACCATGTGATGGGACCATGAATACCTCCCTATTTAAGAGGGAGTGTTGGAAATTGTATTTAGGTTCAGTCTTCATAATGACCTATTTGTAATCATGACATTGTATACTTCATATAAAGAAATTAAAATAGATAAAAAAATATTTATTTTTTATTTAAAGCATGGGTTTCATGCCCAATTCTAGGTCAAAAGCATGTTTTCATGCTTCTAGGTATTTCTAGGACAAAGAATAATTTATGTCATTTGTTATAGGCCCATTTGGACTAATTATGTCAAAGGAAAATATTTATTTTGTAAAGAAAAATCCATTTATTCCTCCAAGACCAAGTTGACCCCATTTAAGGACAATTCAGCCTAAGGGAGGGCTATTTGACCCTCAATAAGGCTATAAATACAAGGAGTTTGACCTCATTTGAGACAAAAAACTCTCACAAGTTCAATTTGCAATAGCAAAGGAGGAAAATAGATGGAAAGGATGAAGAAAAAAATTCGAAGTGTCTTTGGATAATATATCTCTCTCTCCACACCTTTCAAGCTAGGTTTTTGTTGTTTCTAGTTGCTGGAGGACGAAATTGTAGGGCCAAAATTTTGAGGTGCAATTGTAGGGCTGAAAATCTAGGACGAAGTTGCAGTAGGTCGAAGTTTTGAAGTTTCCTTGGAGAAGACTTTTCTGGGGGGTTGAACTGGCACTGGGGAGGATCTTTTTCTTTGGTATTTGGGTCTTGTAAGTTTCATTGTAAGAATATTCTATAATAAGAGAAGCATTCTTTCTAGGTTTTCCCCTTGGAGGGTTTTTTCCATGGCTTGGAGCCTATATATTGTATTCTTTGTCTTCTTGTGATATTCATTGTTTTGGTAATTTTTTTATGAAAAATAAGTAATAAATTAATAAAATTCCAACACATATCATAATTAATTATCAAGTTAAGGAAAATCATGTATAATACATAAGTCTCCTAATTTTCCAACACCCCCTCCTCCCACATTTCTCTTGCCACGCTTTGTTAGCATGCATGACAATTAATAAATTATAAAAGTGATAAAATTCAATGATTCATGTTAAGTCCTATATAAGCCCCATGTTAACCCTAAACACATTATTAAGCCCTATATATTGATAGGTTAATTCTATCATTAAATTGGTATGTGGGCTAGAACCTTTCATGATCCTAGTTTATTATAAGTGTACCACTTTTTTCCCATATATATAGTAATGAGATCTTGTCTTAGGATTAAAATATATTGCCTTATACATTTATTTTATTGTAAAAGGAGGTTTCTCCCTCAAATTGGACTATAAGTATTGGTTTTTAATCATTTTTAAGGAAATAGGTTCATAAAATTTGGTATCATAGCATACTAACCTAGGGTTTTGTTGCCTTAAATAGGTCATCGTGGTATTTTCATTATAAAGTTTTTTCTAGGATAATTCAAATTGTGAAATTTTGAGATTAACAAGAAATGATCTTACATAATATATAATTAAAATTATATATTTTGATTCATTATAATTTCAGAGATATAAAATATGGAAATTGGGATTTGTGATTGGTTAAAAATGGCTTCTAACAAGTTATCTTGGAATTTTTGGTATAATTTTTTTCTCTAGGTTATTTCAAAAAGTGGAATTTTCGAGAATATTAAGAAAATATCTCAAGGTACATTTGGTAAAAAATTTAGATTATACATTAACATCTGTTCACTCAAATATGTTTTATAAAGGGGTATTTTAAACTTCTTGTGCTTTGATTTTTCAAATTCGTTGATTCTTCCAAGACCTTGATCTCTATTTTTCAAGCCAGATAATTTCATAGTGCATCATAATGGGTTAAGGAGATGACCCTGTCGACTCTTATTTTAATTCACTTGTTCAAGGTTTGGGGAAAAAGAAAAAATCATCTCATACATCCTCAAAATTTACGAAGAGAACTGAAAATGCTTCGATAATGGTGCTTCCTTCAAAATAATTTCAAGAAATAAAACTCTCTCTTTCTACAAAAATAGGCTTGGTAGGGAATTTCACATGTATTTGGCCCTCTTCTAAGACTATTAAATATTGGATTGAGAAAATTTGGGAAAGGCTTGTCTAAGGCCCTATTAAAATATTTGCTAGTGTTAGAGGGATTTTTAATTTTTATATTCAACTGTAAAGAAAATAAGGATTTGATATTTATAAATTTTACATATGTTATGGGCCTAAGAGGCCTCTACATAAACAAATGGAAACTTGAATTTTACCCAAAGGCAGACATCCCATAAACTATTCCTATTTCGATTTACCCCCCTCACTTTACTCTTCCTTGTTGGGAGGTAAAAAACCTCATCTCAATAGAAAAATCCCTTGAAAATGTTTTGGATAGATCTAATTTTGATCAATGGTTGTCATTGATGTCAACCTAAGAAGCACCAAGGGCTACCCTAATCTTGCATAAGAATTTTGACTTGAAAACTTACTATATTCTGAGTCAAGGATATTTTGGGATGGTTTCTACTTGTCGAGATGTTTCCGTTGATATATGGCATGCTACATAATTCTTCACGGTTTGAGAGATATTCGTGTTTGAATTTAGTAACCCGTGTTAGTGGGCTAAAACCCCATGGGGTTGTGGCATGACACTAATCGTTGGTTGTGGTCGTTGAATTGTCAATAATTAATAATTTTTTAAGCTCCTAAAATCCCTCCAATGGCCACTTCTTCAAGACCCTCTCAACCTAAGAATTTATATAGATTGTGACCCTCATATCCTCCTCATGTAAGGATTTCACTACTTATAACGGGTCATCATGGAATTTTCGCTATAAATTGTTTTTTGCGAAGCTTCATATGTCGAAACTAAGCCCATTTGGGAAAAATCCTGATAAATATAGTGTCCTAATTCCAGATATTGGTTCGCTATATTTTTGGAGATATGATCTGAGGAATTTAGGGTTTATGTAGCCTCTATAATTTCATGTCAAATAGGTGACCTTGGGAAAATCGTCATAAATTTCTCTCTGAGCATTGGATTCAAATTTTGTAAAACGTGACAGAAAGAGAACAGGATGTAATTTTTTGTGTATCGTTTTTAGGACCAAAGGTTGAAACACTGACACGTGGCACTTAGTACAAGTTATCTCTACTGAATTAGTCTATAATCAGTTCATTGTAGGAGATTAGGCATAAATATTTCTTGAAGAATCCAATGTTGATCAGACTATGGGGTTGGAAAGAGGACTGAGAGGGCTACCACAGGACAAAATTTTAGACCTTGGAGATCTGAAATTACATTGAATATAGCAAATTCAATATCGACCTCTTAGAAGGCAAGAGAAAAATATGTATTCAAGGATCACTATAGTAAGGACAACACATAAATAGTCAAGGGCAAGTCTGCTACACCAAGGTATGTATGATTAGTGCTTGAATTTTAATTTGAATATCATCTTTGACATGTGATTTTGGAGGATAGTGTAAGTATTTTTTTACGTATGTTTGTTGGGTTTTGTTCATAAATGTTTAATGTATTTACATTTGAATTTTGAATATTTCTCTGACATATGGTTTGCAAGATAGTGTAAGTATTTTTTTTTTGTATATTGGTTTGAGTCTTGCATGTGTAGGAAGCAATACACAATAGGACAACTTAGACACATACTATAAGGAAAATGCAATGCCAAATTACCATTACTTGAATCAAGTACAACAGTACCTCAGTAGCTGCTAGTGTTCAAAGAAGCAGTGTCAAGTCAAGTATTAGTTCGTGTCAAAATTCAGTATTGTAAAAATTATCATTGTAAAATTGTAAAAGTGTCATGATTGTAAAAGAGTCAATCTACCAAGAGTTGGAGAGGCATTACTGGGAGGTATTAGTGTCATTGTTGGATAATATTATGCCTGGGTTGTAGGCCATAGTGTGATTGGGTGATTGGTCTAGTTCAATAAAATCATTGTGAATCATATTGTATCATGGATCATTGTCCCTAGTACAGGAGTCCAAAATCTTGTCTTATTTCTGATCGTTATAAGGTGGCAGGGAGGTGCTAGGTTGGTGCAAGAAGTCACCTACATGTTGGAGCCTATGAGCACTTCATTAGGGGAATTTTGATGTCTAAAATGGGCCTCCTAATGAAATTATAAAATAATAGTGGAAATCATAAAATAAGATTTGATTACGTCATCAAATTTTAGAAGGAAAAAAGGAAAAAACTATTTTTTTAACTCATATTTTCAACTAATCTCCCGAATTTTATACTCAAATTTCGAGCAGGAGTACTCATTGGATTAAAAATTCAATTCCTCATCCAAGGAGTACCCATGTTACATAATTTTTATGGGTCCTGCTACAGGAAAAATGATAAATACATGAAAAACATGATTACAATCATGCTTTTTCATGTATTTTTCATTTTTCGTGTAGCAGGGTCCATCGAAAGTATGCAACATGGGTACTCCTTAGACGAGGAATTAAATTTTGCATCCAAAGAGTACTCCTAATTGAAATTTGAGTAAAAAATTTGGGAGATAAGTTGAAAATATGAGTTGAAAAAGTATTTTCTATTATTTTATTATTTTTTAATATTTTTACCCCTTTCCTTAAAAAATGGTGAATCATCCCCCATGGATGACATCATCATATTGAATCCTATTGGTTCTTATAAATTTTATTTTTGTTGTACATTTTTCTTAAGAGGCCCATTTTAGACCTCAAAATTCCCGTAATGTCAGGGTGGTAGGTTAGTCTAGGATGTTGGGGCATCCATTTAGTTGACTACTGAAGGAACCACGACGTTGGCGTATCCTTCCAGTAGGAGCTAGAGAATAATTCTTTTATATAATTCTAGTAATTTTCTCCTTTCATTTCAGTTGGGGCTGAAGATTAAAGAATTTATTAGAAAAGTGTTCAGTGGCTTTTGACCCAGAGCAGCTTTTCCACCTAAAATTCGTGTCCCTATTGTGTTCTATATTTTACTGTTATTATTGGATAATCATTAAGAATAATTGAAGGTTAAATAATGCTCTAAAAATATTTAAAAATTTATAATTGATAATAAATATTGATTCACCCCCCCTCTCAATATTTCCAACAATTGGTATCAAAGCTCGGTTCCTTCAATAGTAGTCTAACAACTAGAAGGAGGTCATACTAAGAATAGAGTTCCTCTATTCAATGGAAATAACTGCACACTTTGGAGTGGAAGAATTCAGGTTCATTTTTTGGCAGAAGGATACGGAGTATGGGAAATCATTAAAAAATGCTTTAAAACAACCCAGGATGAACAAGGAAATAAAAATATGGTATATGATGTAAGGGCTAAATATCTCATTATCAATGGATTATCAACTCTGTTTATCTTAAGGTACTAAGTCAAAAAACTACTAAAGAAGTATGGGGAAAGCTTCAGAATATTTATGCAGGTGACTCAAATGTGAAAGAAGCAAAGCTTAAAATTTACACGACAAAATTTGAGCAAGTCAAAATGAGGGAAGATGAAAATATTGATGCATACTTACATCGTGTTGATGAAATAACAAATGCATTGGAAGGTTTGGGAGAACCTGTCGACACATTTTATTTTTTCCAAAAATTCGACACATTTTTTTTTTCCAAAATATCCTTAGAACCTTGTCGGCAAGATTCAACCCAAAGGTATTTGTCTTGGAATATAGTTCGAATCTAGCGAATCTCAAAAAATATTAATTTCATAGAGTTCTTACGACATATGAAATGAGGATTGAAGAAGAGGACGACACATCTCACCTAGAAACAACATTCGCCACATGAAAACTAGTAAGGACAAACATACTCTGAAAGTGAAAACTTGTAGTTGTAAGGAAGAGGATGATGATGAATTTTCAGATAAAGAATTTGCCTCATTGACGCTGAAAATGTGAACAGGTATGGGGAAATTAAAAGGTAAACTTCCATTGACATGTTTCAATTGTGGTGAGGTTGGGCATTTTGCAGCCAAGTGTCCTCACAAAAATTAGGCTGTTACAAAAGGAAAGAAAGGTCTAAGGAAGTTGAACAAGTAAGGCAAGAAGAAATGGTTTAATAATATTTTCTTCTCCAAAGAAGATAGATCCTCACCCGATGAAGACAATGATAGCGAAGAAGAAATCAACTGAACCGTATTGTTTATCAAAAAACATAATAAGCAAGAAGCATCTTATGAAGAAGGAGAAGAAGAATAAGAGATTACTAAGGTTTAATATCAAAACGAAGTTATCAGGGTTATAAAAGAGCTCAAGGTTGAGAAGAACCATGTCAACACTCTTGAAGATGATTAAAGATAGAAAGGGAACATGTCCTAAATCTTAAAATCAAGGTTGAAGAATACAAATGAGCTCAAGAATCGCTTAGGGAAGAATTAAAGGAAAGCAACAAGGAAAGAGAAGCATTGGAAGCTGTAGTAGTTTTTCTTCGAAAGGAAGTAAAAAATGGAAAAGGTCTTCAAAAATACACCAAAATCTCCAAGGCATTGGAATAAATCATCAACAATCAACGATCAAACGGTGACAATACTGGTCTTGGTTACAAAGAAAAATCTGAAAAGGAGCCAAGTCCTTCTATGACAACAAAAGAATATGGATTTGCAAAATCTAACAAGCAGGTAGACCTTCCATCCAACTCAAGAGATCAGGACTGGCAAGAAGCACCATTGAAGACAATTCCTCGAAGAATATTTCCTCCCAGGTATCAACCTATCTTCTATGGTCATTGTTATTCATGTGGAAGGTTTGAACATAGAGCTATAGAATGTTGCACATATGTTTGGAAAAAATACAGTTGCGGGAGATATTTCATAAATGGATATTCCAAAACTCAATAGAATATTAACATATTTGCTCATTTTAGAGACGATGTTGAACGTTAAAAATGTAACAATTTTAGACACCTAGCTAAATATTGTAGACTTGGAAGTTCCTCAAAGGAATTCTCGCAAAATTAGAATGAAAAAATATGGAAAAAGAATACTAAAAAATGTGTTATCGCTCTCAAGGCTCAAAGCAACAGAAAAGTTTGGTATGTTGATAGTGGTTGCTCAACTCATATGACTGGAGATAGGAATAAGCTCATATCCTTGAAGGGAAAAAAGGATGGAACAATGTCTTTTGGAGATGACAGGTCTTCAAAAATAATAGGAGTAGGTATAGTCACAATTGGAAGCAAGAATGCATTAGAAAAATATGTGTTGTTAGTTGAAAATATGAATCAAAATCTACTAAGTGTTGGGAAAATGTGCGATCAAGGACACATGATGCTATTTAAATATAAGAAATGTGAAATCAGGAAAGGAAAGTTCGGTAAAATTGTGTCTAAAGCATGTAGAGCTCTAAATGACATATATATTTTGGATGAGACACCTAAAGGGTGATTTTTGGTGAAAGAAGATGAAATTTGGTTATGACAAAAACGAATGGGAAATATAAATTTCAACAATTGGTCAAGATCAGCAAGAAGGAAGCAGTAAGAGAAATGCCTAAAATTTCAAAACCCACCAATACCAGATATGAATCTCATTGGCACGGAAAGCAGACAAAAGTTGAGTTCAAGACAAAATAACACTTTTCATCACATCCATTGAAGTTAGTACATAATGATCTATGTGATCTTATGAGAAAAAAATGTTTAGATGGAGAATTATATTTTATGCTAATAATCTATAATTACACTAGAATGAAAACCATCAACCTCTTAAAGAAAAATATTGAGGCATTCGAATGCTTTAGAATCTACAAGGAATTGGTTGAAAATGAAACTGATTTGAAGATCAAATGTCTCAGATCAGATAATGGTGAAGAATTCACTTCCACAATATTTCAGCAATACTGTGATGAAAATGGAATAAAAAGGAAATTATCAACAACCATAACACCGCAGAAAAATGGAGTTGTTGAAAGAAAAAACATAACCATATAGGAAATGGCTACAACAATGTTAAATGACTCAAAATTAGATGATAAATTTTTGGTTCAAGCAATTGATACAACTGTATTCATTATAAACAGAGGTTTTCTAAGGAACAATTGTAACATGACTCCATACAAATTAAGGAAGATCAGCTAATGTCAAATATTTCAAAATATTTGGAAGAAAATTATACATCAAAAGAGAAGATAAAAAATTGGGCAAGTTCGATTCCCGTGTCGGTGAAGGTATTTTCGTTGGTTATTCATGCAAAAGGAAGGCTTATAGACGCTACAATCTTAGGCGAAAACAAATAGTGGAAAGCATAAATGTTGCTTTTGATGAATATTGTGTTACAAAGGATGACTATGAGATTTTCCCTTCAAGAAAATCTGAGGGATCTGAGGGCGAATATGTGAAGAATGAAGAAGAAGCTCCAAATAAATACTGATCAAATAAGGAAACAACAGTCAAGGTTTTCTGCTCTCTGAAAAGGAAGACTATGTCTGCAGATTAAAGAAGGCACTATATGGTCTCAAGCAAGCTCCTAGAGCTTGGTATGCTCATCATGATGGATATCTACATCAACAAGGATTCAAGAAAGGAAGCACTGAGAATAATATCTATGTGAAAGTGGATCTAAATAACCTAATAATTATTGAGGTATATGTAGACGATATAATTTTTGGAAGAAATGATGACAGATTAAGTAAAACAATTTCCACAAATATGCAAAGTGAGTTTGAAATATCTCTACTTGGCGAGCGTACATACTTTTTAGGGCTTTAGATATCTCAGCAGAATAAAGGAATATTTATATATCAAACCAAGTACATCAAGGAAATGCTCAAGAAATTCAATATGGAATATTTCAAGCTTTTCCTTACCCCAATGGTGACAGGTTGCAAGTTAAGTTTAGATGATTCGTGAAAGGATGTGGACCAAAGGTTGTATGGATCTATGATTGGCACTATTTTATATGTGACAGCTTTTCGGCCAAACATAATGTAGGCAGTTGGACAAGTAGAAATATTCCAAGAAGCACCAAAGGAATCTCATATTATTGTCATCAAAAGAAATCTTTGATATCTTAAGGGCACAACAAAATATGGTTTATGGTATCCCAAAGGAAATAATCTAGTTATCCAAGCTTATATAGATGCATATGGGGCAAGAAGTGTTGATGATCAAAAGAGTACCAATGGAGCGACATGCTATCTAGGTGGTTGCCTTGTTTCACGGTTAAGTAAAAAACAGTCTTCAATCTCGTTATCCATATCAGAAGTAGAATATATCGCAGCAGCAGCTTGTTGCACTCAAGTTCTCTGGATGAAGCAAACTTTGCAACATATTCAAGTCAAGTTTGATGAGCATATTTCCATATTTTTTGATAAGACCAGTGCCATCAATATCTCCAAGGATCATATGATGCATTCCAAAACAAATCACATTCCAATCAAATATCATTTTTTTAGAGAGAAGGTCACCAAAAATAATATCAAGCTTGAATATGTTGGCACAAAGGAACAAATTGTTGACATATTTACCAAACCATTACCTCGTGAATAATTTGAGTATCCGCGCCTAAATATTTAAATTTTCCAAAGTTCTCATTAGACTATTTCTCTTATCTAACTAAGTAAAGAAAATGGGGTGATGAGGTGTGTAAAGTTTTGCAGGATGGCATTTTTCAGGGTGATTTACGATTTTCCATTAATGAAAAAGGGGGAGAGAATGTTGTAGGAAGAAGTGCCATGATCACAGGGGTGTACTTTTGTTGCCATCAATGACGAAGGGGGAAATTTTTGATCAGTGGTTGTCATTGATGTCAACCCAAGTAGCACCAAGGGCTACCATGATCTTGCATAGGAATTTTGACTTGACAAATTACTCTATTCCGAGTCAAGGATATTTTGGATGGTTTCTAATTTTCGAGATGTTTCTATTGATATGTGACATGCCACATAAGTATTCATGATTTGAGGGATATTCATGTTTGAATTTAGTAGCCCCAGTTAGTGGGCTAAAACCCCATGGGGTTGTGGCATGACACTAATCATTGGTTGTGGTCATTGAATTTTCAATAATTAATAAATGTTTAAGCTCCTAAAATCCCACCAACGTTCACTTTTTGAAGGCCCTCTCAACCTAAGAAATTATATAAATTATGACCCTCATATCCTCCTCATGTAAGGATTTCGCTACTTATAACAGACCATCATGGAATTTTCGCTGTAAAAAATTTATGCGAAGCTTCAGGTGCTAAAACTAAAAACCCATTTAGGATAAATCTTGATAAAGCTCTTGTCCTAATTTCAAATATTGGTTCACTATATGTTTGCTAATATGATCGGAGGAAATAAGGGTTTTTGCAGCCTCCCGAATTTCATGTAAAACATGTGACCTTGGGAAAATCGTCATGAATTTCTCTTTGAGAATTGGATTCAAATTTGGTAAAAAGTGACAGAAAGATTACATACTTTGGTTTTTTGTATATCATTTTTAGTACTACAGGTTGAAACAGTGACACGTGGCACTTCATACAAGTTCTCTCTACTGAATTAGTTTATAATCAGGTCACAGTAGGAGATTGGGCATAATTATTTCTTCAAGAATCCAATGTTGATCAAACATATGGGGTTGGAGAGAGGACTTAGAGGGCTACCACAGGATGAAATTTTAGACCTTGGAGGTCTAAAATTACACAGATATAGAAGATTCAATATCAAGCTTCTAGAAGGCCAGAAAAAAATATGCATTCAAGGATCACTACAATAAGGACAACACATCAACAGTCAAGGGTAAGTTTGCTAAAACAAGGTATGTATAATTATTGTTTTAATTTTATTTTGAATATCATCTCTGACATGTGTTTTTGCAGGACAGTGCAAGTATTTTGCATGTATTTTTTATTGGTTTTTGTTCATAAATGATGAACGTATTTACATTTGAATTTTTAATATTTCTCTGACATATGGTTTGTAGGATAGTGTAAGTATTTTTTTTTTATATTGGTTTGAGTCTTGCATGTGCAGGAAGGATGACAGAATAGGACAACTCACACACATACTAGAAGGACAATGCAATTCCAAAGTACCATTACTTGAAGCAAGCACAACAATACCTCAGCAATTGCTAGTGTTCAAAGAAGTAGTGTCAAGTCAAGTATCAGGTCCTATCAAAAGTCAGTGTTGTGAAACTTATCATTGTAAAATTGTAAAATATTCATTATTGTAAAAGAGTGAATCTGCCTAGAGTTGGAGAGGCATTGTTGGGATGTATAATTTTCATTGTTGGATAATGTTATCGTTGGGTTGTAGGTCATAGTGTGATTGGGTGATTGGTCTAGTTCAAGAAAATAATTGTGAATCATATTGTATCGTGGATCATTGTCCCTCGTACAGGAGTCCACACTCTTGTCTTAATTCTGATCATTATAGGGTGGCAGGTAGGTTCTATGTTTGTGCATGAAGTCACCTACAAGTTGGAGGCTGTGAACACTTCAAGGTGGTAGGTTGGTCTAGGATGTCGAGGCATCCATTCAGTTGACTACTGAAGAAACCAGGGCATTGGCGTGTCCTTCCAATGGGAGCTACAAAAGAACGTTTTTCTATAATTCTAGGAAGTTGTACCTTTCATTTTAGTTGGGGCTGAAGATTAAATAATTTATTAGAAAAGTGTTCGGTGGTTTTTTACCCGAAGGGGGTTTTCCACGTAAAATTCATGTGCATATTGTGTTCTATTGTTTACTATTGTACTCGATAAACATCAAGAATAGTTGAAGATTAACTAATGCTCTGAAAATATTTCAAAAGTGGTAATTGATAAGAAATATTGATTCACCCTCCCTCTCAGTATTTCCAACATCTAAGCCAAAGGGAAAGAAATTCACATGTGAAATAATATGTGGGAAATTTTATTTATAGAAAAGGAATTCCATAGAAAATAACCTTGAAAAATGGAGGCTGGATGCATGTTTAAATTTTGGAGTATGAGAAAATCCCCTATAAGTGTAATATCTAACATGAATATTTCCACTTTTCTAAATACTTCATAAGAAAACCCGCTCCTTTTGAAGATAATCACCCCACAACTGATTATAAATTTCCAAAGAAATATGTTGCTAGATTTCCACAAGTTGGTCCCTCAGCTTGTGATCAGATTTGGATCAAGGACCTAAGTGATAACTCAAAATTCAAATTGTTTGGAAGTGTGTCGAACCTAAGTGACCAGATATATCTCATCTTCCTGATTCTGACACCATGAATGGTTTGAAAAATCGACACCATATGAAGAAGTTATCGTGATTTGAAAAGTCCAGTAAACTGCAATTTTTGGACTTTGACCAAGTTTGGCTGGAATTTGGGAAATTCAAAAAGAGAATATTCCAGGGAATATCCATGGAATATTCTTAGAATATTCCCTAGAATATTCCTTTTGAACCAATCAAATCTTGACAAGTGGCGCATTGGTATTTATAGTTGGGCTGTAAAATTTTGGCTCAGCCAATGAATGGGCAACACGTGGCCAACCCTAAGGTTGACATTTGTCCTGGGGACTGTGGTAAAATTTTTGGTTTTTGTCTCCGCCGGGATTGAACCGGTGACCTTGTGCCCACCAAGCCCACATGTTACCGCCATGCTATGCGTATGACTTAATTATATAAGTCTTCACATTTTATTTAAAGTTTAACGGATTTTTGTTTGGGGTTTTGAGAGGGGCCAGCCTCTCCCCCATATGGCCTTCATGCCATGAAACATGGGCTAAGCCCCAAAACCACCAAAATTTCCCGCATTCTATTTAAACATGTCACATGAAAATGGTGGCTTTCACATAAAACTTATCCGCACAATTGTTGTGCATTAAATTGTGCAAACCGCCAACCATGACCGCAAAGTTCGGATACATGTGCCCAAAATCAGTAGTCAACATTCATGCTAATGGTTTATTTAGTAGATTTTGGAGTGGGCGCACCAAATATTTCATATTTTTCCAAGTTTAACAGGAGTGAAGTCCATTTCCTCCAAGTTTGGTGGAGGATTTTTTGGGATCATTGGGAAAAATGAGTTCAGGCTTTATCTTGAGCTAGATTCGACCAATTTTGGAGTTCCAATAGTAAATTTCGACTATCTTGGACATTCCAGACTCATTGGTGAGGATTGTAGAGCCATCAAAGGAATTTTAAGAATGTTTTTTTCTTCATATAAGTTCAAGGGGCCACAAGGGCCATGAGGGGCCAACAACAGTTTCAGGCCTAGCCAGTGCAGCTGGTGGCCTTATTCAAGAATCCAATAGTCAATTTTTGATGTTTCAGAAATTATGGAACTAATGGTGTGGTTTTCAGAGCTTGTGGAGGAATTTTTAAGGCCCATATACTTTATTGAAGTTATAGGAGCCACCAGGGCCAACAAGTGCCAGTATTAGTTCGAGGCCTAGCCAGGGTAGCTAGAGGCATTATTCACCAAAAAAATAGTCATTTCTGACTGTTTTGATACTTTTGAATCCGATGGATGAGTTTTCAAACAATTTTCAGGACTTATAGAGCTCTAGTAGCCACAAATAATTTTTCTTTGATATTAGAGCCAAGGGGTCCCACCAGGTGTTGGAGGCGAAACCAGAGTAGCAGGAGGCCAATTTCAGTGAACCAACAGTCTATTGTGACTATTTTTGACATTATAAATCTAATGAAGTGTTTTTCAGATTCATTTGAAGACTTCTAAAGGTTGAGAAACTACAGGGAAGTTTTGGGTAGCCTAGGGTCAACTGTGGAAGGAGGCCTAGATTGGGAAGGAAGTGCTCATTTTGAGAAAAAAATCAATCTATTTTGGAGTTATGGTGTGTACTAGAGATAGTAGGTGATTTTTTAAGGATAGAAAAATAATTCTGAAGGAATTTTTGCCATAGAGAAGCTCAGTGTAGCTCAAGAGCACCGATAGAAGGAATTAAGTCTAAGGGATCCTAGGTTTGTTTTCAGAGTGATGATAGCCATGACAGGTATATAATGGTATTATAAACCCATTGGTTCAATTTAGTTAACCATTGGAGTTGAGTTTTGTAACTTGTAAAAGAAATTTTCCATAATCCCAAAGATCCAATTCAAGATGACAAGAGCTCAATGAGACGTAGCCCACGACATTTGGGTGAACTCCTAGCTTAAATTTTATGTTATTTGTTTTTTTTATTTGCTACATTATATGGTTGTTGCACATGTTTAATTTCAGAAAAATAAAATGTACTTAAATCACTTAAACAGTTAAAAAACATACACCTGTTTCAAGTATAAAATTCCGCAAAAGTCAAGTATGAGCTAGATCTTTTATTTTTTTAACTGAGTGGGAGGTTCTTGAAAATCATAAAAATTTATCCAACCCATTTTCAGATCAGGTTGGTATCAGAGAATTTGGTTTCTTGATTGATAGAGCAATAGCTTTCTTGTTTGACTTGAAAGGTGTTTTAACAGTTAAAGGATTTGACTGTTTGCAAACTGACTGTTGCTTGATTTTGATAGAGGTGAAGGGAAAGCTACTGATAGATAAGTCTGGAAAAGGAAAATAAGGAAGAAGGGTTGAAGGAATATTCCTTACCTAAAGGACCTCAAGGAAACCCTTGAAGCACAAAGGGGTTTTTTCGCAAAAGGCTGCTTGAAGAAGAGCTTGACTCTACAACCATTTTGTTAAAAATATTTGTCAAATGTTTTTGAAAGCTTTGTGAATTTTGTGGAAGTTACTTTGTTCATTTTATTAAGATGAAAACTCCTTCGAGTGATGTTTCCAAATCCTACTCCTTCATAATATTCTTCGATGAAGACATGAAAGGAGACTTCTACGTCTTGAAGGACATGATGCAAATTATATTGAAGATAGAAGAGAAAGCACTAGACTTCATGAGCAATTGGTTTCTATGAAGCAAGAGAAATAAGAAATTCTTCAAATAATGCATGAGATGGAGATGCAATTCCATCAAGCCCAAGAGGCCTTAACCAAGAACATGCATGAACCAAAGGTAATTCACTCAAATTTGTCTTCAGTTTCCTCTTCAGATAGATGTGTTGGTTCATTTGAAAAGCACACAAGAGGTATAGGGTCCAAGTTGATGTTTAAAATGGGCTATGAAGGCAAGGGTTTAGGCAAACATGCACATGCCATGATTGATCCTATTTTGGTTGAGGAAATTTCTAAGAAGTTTGTTCTAGGCTATGTTCAATCTTATGGTGAAAAATCTAAAGCCATGAAGGAATTTGAGACATATTCAAAAAGAACTTTTGTCACAAGTTCTAAACCACAAACATGTCAAGTTTGTTTTCAAGTTGATTACCATTGTTTGAAGCCTATGTTGCAGCAAGAAGTGTGTAGACATGCAGCTTATGGCGAGCATGACAGTTCGGATAGCTATCAAGACATGAACACTAGTTTTAGTCTTCAAGAGAAATCTGGAGCCTCTACAAGTTCATCTCCTCAAGAAGGTAAAAATGACGGACATGCAAAGAAACATGCGAGGTATAATTCTTCCCATAGTCAAGTTTATTATGTTTCTGGAAGGCATGACCATTTTGCATGCTTGAATGGAAGAAAAAGTTGTTGTGCATATTGTGGTCTATGTAACCATGTTGCTTCGAAATGCTGGAAGAGGATGAAGACATACAATAAGAAATTGAGGCAAAGGCAACTTGCAAAGAAGGTGCATAAGACTTGCACACATTTCCAGAAGAGGGGACTTGTTGTTGCCCATTGTTGGATATTGCATCCAACTAATCATCCCAAGCATTTGAAGCAAGAGGATAGAAAGACTGGAAAAAGTGGAACCAAGGATTCCATCATTGATGTGAGAACATATGTTTCACATGAAGAAGATTTTCAGCAGCAAAATTCGTCGTGGAAGTGGCTTGGTGAGAATTGGTTTGACTTCTTGACACAGTAAGACATACATCCATTTGGACATATGGAAATTTCAGTTATGTATGCATGTTTTATGCTGTAATCTCATATTTTTTTGAGCCACCTTGCATCGATGATAAAGGAAGCGATGTTCAGCTACCTTCTGTAACTTTCTCTCCCGAAATTTCTGAGTGAGTGCAAGGAAGATAGTTCTTAACATGAGGACAAGCGGATCCAAGAAGCGATTTGTTGACTACCTTCGAGTTGTGGTTCAAAGGCACAATCCATGCAAGGCAAGTGTATGAGGGCTAAAAAGAGAGGGTTTTGTACTCTCATCTACTGTACAGATCAATATATCAGTCTTTTGGGGTCCAAAAGATTACCAATGGGGAGGTGTGATCAGATTTGGATCAAGGACCTAAGTGATAGCTCAAAATTCAAAGTGTTCGAAAGTGTGTCAAGCCTAAGCAACCAGATCGATCTCATATTCTTGATTTCAGTGTTGCTAACGGTTCCAAAAACTGACACTGTATGAAGAAGTTATCGTGATTTGAAAAGTTGAGTAAACTGTAATTTTTTGACTTTGACCAAGTTTGACTGGAATTTGGGAAATTCAAAAAGAGAATATTTAAAGGAATATTCCTAGAATATTCCTTGGAATATTTATTTTGAACCAATCAAATCTTGAAAAGTGGCACATTGGTATTTGCAGTTGGGTTGTACAATTTTGGCTCAGCCAAGGAATGGGCGACACGTGGCCAGCCCGAGGCTGCCACGTCTCCCTGGGACTGTGGTGCAAAAATTGGATTTGGTCTCTGCCGGGATTGAACCGGTGACCTCATGCCCATGAGGCTCGTGTGTTACCTCCACGCTACGCATATGACTTAACTATATAAGTCTTCATGTTTTATTTAATGTTTAACGGATTCTTGTTTAGGGTTTGGAGAGGGGCCAACCCCGAGGGACAACCCCTGCCCCATATGGTCATCGAGCCATGAACCATGGGATAAGCCCAAAAGCCATTGATTTTTCCCGCATTCCGTTGAAACCTGTCAAATTCAAATGGCGGATTTCACATAAAACTTATCCATGCAAATGTTGTGCATTAAATTATTCTAACCACCAACCGTGACCGCAAAGTTTAGATACATGTGCCCAAAATCAGTGGTCAGAATTTATGTTAATGGTTTCTTTGGTAGATTTTGGAGTAGGCGAACCAAATATTTCAGATTTTTCCAAGTTTGACTAGAGTTAAGTCCAGTTCCTCCAAGTTTGGTGGAGGATTTTTAGGGGTCATTGAGCAAAATGAGTTCAGGCTCTATCTTGAGCTAGATTCGACCAATTCTGGAGTGCAAATTGTCAATTTCGACTATCCCGGACATTCCAGAATCATTGGTGAGGGTTTCAGAGCCATCAAAGGACTTTTGAGCAGGATTTTGCTTAAGATAAGTTCAAGGGGCCAGTAGGGCTGCCAGGGGCCAACAGTAGTTTGAGGCCTAAAAAATGCAACTAGAGGCCTTATTCAAGAATCTAATAGTCAATTTTGGATGTTTCATAAATTACGTAACTAATGGTGTGGTTTATAGAGCCTTTAGAGGACGTTTGGAGGTTGATATGCTTCAGTTAAGTTCTAGGGACCACTAGGGCCAGCAAGTGCTAGCAGTAATTCGAGGCCTAGCCAGGGAAACTACAGGCCTTATTCAGCAAACCAATAGTCATTTATGACTTTTTTGATACTTATGAATCCAATGAGGGAATTTTTAGAAGTTTTTGAGGACTTATAGATCTAGAGAAACCACAAAGAAGTTTTCTTTGATTCTAGATACAAGGGGTTGTTGGAAATACTGAGAGGGGGCGGGGGGGGTGAATCAGTATTCCTTTCAATTAGAGCATGATTTAATCTTCAATTATTATCAGTGTTTGTAAAATGATAGCAGCAAACAAGAGGAACAAAAATGCACACATTTTTTTAAGGTGGAAACCCACTCCGGGACAAAAACCACCTAATGCTTTTCTAATAATTCTTTAATATTCAACTCCAATTGAAAATAAAGCTCCAACTTCCTAGAATCTAGAAAGGCATTCTTCTCCAGCTCCCACTGGATGGATGCTCCAACACCCGAGATTCTTTAGTAGTCAAATGAATAGATGGCCCAACACCCAATGAGCTACAACTCACCCAAGCACCACCCTACCACCCTATAGAAGAATAAAAGAAGAATGGACTCCCGTACCACGGAAAATGGTCCACTTTACAATGCTATAGAATGATGTAGAAGAAGAAGATATACTAGACCAGAACCCAAACTTTTACACAACCACCTAATGATGATCCTAGACCTCCCAACACTACCTCTTCAACCCTTGGTAGATAGATACTAGTACAATTTGTACAATAATGTATTTACAATGACTAAGTACAATGATACCTTTACAATGATTGTATGCAGTGCTACCCACTTGAAGACTTCATATGATGAACTTCTTGTTGCTGTTATACACCTTGGTTGCTGCTCTTTTCATGCTACCCTCTGTTTTACCTTGCTTTGCTTTGCTACCATAGAAATTCTGGTCCTTTGCAACCCTTGACAACACATGATCTAGCTTTTTCTTGCATTCTGGGAGCTCGATATTGAATCCGGTGTATCTCTGTTATTTTAGATCCTCAATATTTGATTTTTTGTCCTATAGTATCCCTATGAGTCTTATTTCCAATGCCATAGGTATAACCCAATTTTGATTCTTCAAGAGAGAGTTATACCCAATCTCTCACAATGCCCTAATTATGGACTGTTTCAATAGAGCGCACTTGTACAGTGTACCATGTGTCACTTTTTCTTCATTTGGATTTGGAATTGATGTAGAGAAAAATGAGGACTGTGCAATCTTTGCCACATTTTACAAAATTCCAATCTGATACTCAGAGAGAGAGTTATGACAAATTTACGAAGGTCACTTCTTTGAGATGAATTTCAGGAGCCTGCAAAAACCCTAAATTCCATAGATCCTATCTCCAAAAATGTTGCGCACTATGATCTAAAATTTTTATAGAGGCTTCCTTAGGATTTCGGCTTCGTCTCATAAAAATTTCAGCTTCTGAACCTTCGTAGAAAAAAATTTATAGTGAAAATTCCATAATGACCTGTTTCAGATGGCGAAATCCCTTGCCTAAGGAGGAAATGAGGATCACAATTTATATAAATGCTTAGGTTGAGAGGGGCTTCAACAAGTGAACGTGGAAGGGATTTTAGGAGCTTAAAAAATATTAATTATAATTTTTCAATGACCCATGCCCCAAACCCATGGGGTTTTAGCCCACTAACTGGGGGTACAAACTTCAAACATGAATATCTGTCAAACCATGAAGAATTACATGGCGTGCCATATATCGACGAAAACATATTGACAAGTAGAAACCATAAAAAGAATTATTTACCCAGAATATATTAATTTGGTAGGTCAAAATTCCCATGCAATGTTGGGTTAGCCCCTAGTTCTGCTTGGGTTGACATCAATGATAACCGCTGATCAACAATATCCCCCTTTGGCATTGATGGCAACAAAAGTACTCCCCCTACGATCATGACACCTATTCCTAAAACATTCTCTCCCCCTTTGACATCAATGGAAAAGGGTAAATCCCCCTGAAACACAACCATCCTGCGGACTTGTACACACTTCCACTCCCCCTGACACACAACCGTCCTGCAAACCTGTAATCTAATGAGAACTTGGGAGAATCCCAAGCTTTTGACGAAGATATTCAATTGCTTCACAAGGTAAAGGTTTAGTGAAGATATCAACAATTTGTACTTTTGTACAAACATACTCAAGTTTGATATTCTTTTCAGCGACTTTTTCTCTAACAAAATGATATTTGATAGGAATGTGTTTTGTTTTTGAATGCATGATAGGATTCTTGGAGATGCTGATGGCACTAGTGTTGTCACAGAATATGGGAATAGGCTCACTGAATTGTACCTGAAGATCTTGCAAAGTTTGTTTCATCCAAAGGACTTGAGTACAACATGATGCTGCTACAATGTATTCTGCTTCCATTGTAGATAACGAGATTGAAGTTTTCTTTTTTCTCAACCATGATACGAGACAACCACCTGGATATAATGTTGCTCCACTAGTACTCTTATGATCATCAACGCTTCCTACCCAATCTGCATCTGTAAAGGCTTGAATAATGAGATTGTTACCCTTGGGACACCACAAGCCATATTCTTCTGTGCCCTTTAGATATCAAATAATTCTTTTGATGAAAATAATATGTGATTCTTTTGGTGCTGCTTGGAATCTTGCTGCTTGTCCAACTGCTTACATAACATCTGGCTGAGAGGCTGTTACATATAGAAGACTACCAATCATAGATCTGTACAACCTCTGATCCACATCCTTAGATGAGTCATCTATGCTCAATTTGCAACTTGGTACCATCGGAGTAAGGACGGGTTTGCAATATTCCATTTTGAATTTCTTGAGCATTTCCTTGATGTACTTGGCTTGACATATAGATATTCCTTTCTCTTGCTGAGATATTTGAAGCCCTAGGAAGTATGTCATCTCACCAAGTAAAGACATCTCAAACTCACTTTTCATCTTTGTATAAAAGTTCTTACTTAGTCGAACATCGTTGCTACCAAATATTATATCATCCACATATACCTCAACAATTGTTAAATTATATTTATCTATTTGTACATAAAGATTGCTATCAACAGTACCTTTCTTGAACCCTTGTTCACGTAGATATCCATCAAGATGAGCATACCATGCTCTGGGAACCTGCTTGAGACCATAGAGAGCCTTCTTTAACCTGCAGACATAGTCTTCTTTTTGTGATAGTAGAAAACCTTCAGGTTGTTCAATGTAAACTTCTTCCTCTAATTCTCCATTCAGAAATGCTAACTTAACATCCATTTGGTAGACTTTGATTTTTATTTAACATTCATAGGCGAGAAACATTTGGATGGCTTCCATTCTGGAAACTGGTGCAAATGTTTTGTCGAAATCAATTCCCTGCACTTGTGCATAGGCTTTGCAAACCAATCTTTCTTTGTTTCTGGTAACCTGCCCATCTTCATTCAATTTGTTCCTGAACACCCATTTAGTCCCAATGACATTTTTATCTTTTGGTCAGGGAACTAATTCCCAGGTGTTATTCTTCTCAATTTGATTCAATTATTCATTCATAGCTTCCACCCAATGTTCATTCTGGCTGGCTTCCTCAAAAATACTAGGCTCAAAGGTTGCTAGAAAAGCAACGTGAGCTTTTTGTGATGAACGAAGCTGTCGACCTTCATTTATGTCGCCAATGATTTGATTTGATGGATGGCTATTTTGAATCCACCCTTTTGTTCTCCTTGGAGGAGCTTCTTGTTGTTATTTTGGTATATCTTAATGATCATTGCTTACTTCTTCCTCGTTGATAGTTGCTTCTTGTTCTACAATTTTATCTGTGTCTTTTTTAGCCTCTGTCTCAAGTTTCAAAGATTCTATATCCTCATCATTACTCACTAGAACACCATTTTCGTCAAATGTAACATTTATTCTCTCCGCTATCTATTTTCATCTTATATTATAGCATTTATAGGCCTTTCTTTTGCCTGATTAACCAACAAAGATACCTTCATCAACACGTGATTCAAACTTACCGAAATTTTGATCTTCTCTTTTGATATAACATTTTCTTCTGAAGATTCTGAAATATTTTACATTAGTTGGTTTTCCTTCCCATAATTCATATGGAGTCTTGTTGCAATTATTTCTGAGAAGACTTTGGTTGATAATTAAGACTGCAATATCAATTGCTTGAACCCAGAATTTTTCATCCAATTTTGAGTCCTTCAACATTGTTCTACCCATTTCCTATACGGTTCTATTCTTTCTTTCAGCAACTCCACTTTGCTGAGGTGTTCGTGCAGTTCAAAATTGCCTTTTTATTCCATTTTTGTCACAACATTGCTGAAATAATTTGGAAGTGAATTATCCACCATTATCTGATCTTAAGCACTTTATTTTCAAATCAGTTTCATTTTCAACCAAATCCTTGTAGATATTAAAGCACTCAAATGCTTCAGTTTTTTCTTTAGGAAACTGATGGCTATCATCCTGGTATAGTCATCTATCATTAACATGAAATATAATTCTTTGTCTAAGACTTTTGTTCTCGTAGGACCACATAGATAAGTATGTATCAATTCCAATGGATGTGATGCAAAGCATTCTTTTGTTTTAAATTGGACTTTTTTCTGCTATCCATGCCAACATGCCTCACATAGTGTGTTGGAAGGTTTTGAGATTTTTGGCATTTATCATACTGCTTCCTTTTTTCTTATCATGACAAGATTTTCAAAGTTTATGTGACCCATTCGTTTGTGCCATAACCATCTTTCATCTTATTTAGCTAGTAGACATGCTTTAGTTGCTTCATCCAGAACATATATGTCTTTTGGAACTCGACTTGCTGTAGCCACAATTTTACCATACCTGCCTTTCCTGATTTCACATTTTGTGGAGTTTAATAGCATTGTGTGTCCTTGATGAAACATTTTTCCAACACTGAGAAGATTGTGATTCATGTTTTTGACCAATAGAACATTCTTGGCTATAACATATTTGCTTCCGAGAGTGACGGTACCTGATCCTATAACATTTGAAGATCCATCATTTCCAAAGGATATGGTTCCATCCTTCTTCTATTTTAGAGATACATATTTATTTCTATCTCTAGTCATATGCCTTGAGCAACTGCTTTCAACATACCACACATCTTTATTTTTTTGAGCCTTGAGAGTGAGAGAACAATTATCAGTCTTCTTCTTCTTCCATTTTCATTCATTCTGTGGCTTCGAAGATTCTTCTAGAGGATTTTCAAGTCTGCAGTCTCTCGTTATTGTAGAAATTTGAATAAATGATATATTATTCACCGAGATTCTCCTGATGACACACTATTTTAGCTTCATGCATAATATAGAATCTCTTCTACCATTGATCATTACATGCGGAAATAAAATCAATTGCATGCATACATTAAAACCACAAACAATCACACATATGAACACAGTATTTAATGGGAAAGCTTAAAGCTGAAAACCCCAACTATCTGTATATTATATGTCATGGAGATCATGTAACAATCATAGTACAAAAGCTCCTCACAAGCTCTCATGCACACCCTCAATTGCTACACACTATCAAGCTAGATCTAGCAAAACACATGCTCCATCTTTTGCCACTTGATAGCCAGCCTCTATTGCATTTTCAATGCTATGGGATGGCTTCATTAAATAGATAAACCACCTGGCTTGTACTATGCAATCCTCATGGGCTTCTCCACCTATCTGTGTGTTGCAAATAGAAATAGTATAGTCACAACTGATAGTTAACCTGCTCTTTCACCTATTTCTGCACTGGTCTCCACTGAAACTGTCCATGCACTGAAGTTAACTGATGTATTATTTAGTTGATTAATGAGTTTATAATTAGTGAATTAGTTAATAATTAATTCACACCACTCTCACTAATTGTATCAGTTAGTTAAACTGAATACAAATAGCTCAACTATGTTTAGATTAGTTAAACTGAATACAACTCCACTAACTTCCTCAATCAACTCCACCAAACTCTGTCACATGAGTTCTAACTGAAGTATCCATGCAATAGCTCCACTTAACCCTTAGGAATAACGTAATTCCTTCTGTCAGCTCCTGTGCCACATCTGTGCACTTAACTGAAGTGCTCCAAGAGAATAAGATAATGTTTAGAGTCCAAATATTATTAAGAGCTAATAATATTTGACATATCTATTTTTAGACTGGCAATCTAAAAATAGATTCCGCCCAATATGTCTAAAAATAGAAGTCCATCTATTTTTTCCGACTTGACCAACCATCCACAAATAACATCTTGCAACTCATAGAACATGATCCATATGTCTAAAAATAGACATAGTCTAAAAATAGACTTTGCGCCAAAAATAGCCTATGGGCCCACTTAGTGAAGGTGACTTATTTCCACTAAGCTCATCATCTTGTTACAATCTCAACACTCCCTCTCAACAAGATAAGGATTATCTTCAACCCCTATCCTGCCCCTATGGTATTCGAATTTTCTCCAGGTGAGCGCCTTCGTCAAGATAACAACATCCTGATCCTCCGTAGGAATGTATGAAAGTAACATGATCTTCCACTGCACACAATCTCTGATATGATGATACCGATCCGTGAAGCCATGCTGCCTCAACTCATCCTCCTGTCTGTACCATGATCCATATCTTGATGCGCCTCTGAGATATCTCAATACATGTTTCCCCGCCTTCCAAAAGAGCTTTGCTGGCTTAACCATAGCTTGTAAAAGCTGGTTAACAGCATAGCATATGTCGGGTCGTGTATTGACCAGATACATAAGCGACCCCACCAACTGTCGATAAATAATGGCATCCACTACTTCCGCTGAAGTAGCATCCTCCTTCCTCCAACCACCAGGAAGAGGAGTATCAACAGGCTTGCAGCCATGCATGTTGAACTTCTCCAGTATCTCTTGGGCATACTTACCCTGAGAAACAAACAGTCCACCACTGCACTGCCAAATTTCCAATCCCAGGAAATAATGAAGGAGGCCCAAGTCCTTCATCTCAAACTCTTTTGCAAGATCCTCCTTGCATGAGAGTATCAACAACTCATCACCTGTCAA
Organism: Pinus albicaulis; assembly: GCA_034641835.2. NCBI lineage: Eukaryota > Viridiplantae > Streptophyta > Pinopsida > Pinales > Pinaceae > Pinus > Pinus albicaulis. The sequence goes on along the minus strand of CM076573.1, from coordinate 816,142,417 downwards.
AATCAAATCATCTACATAAAGTACAATGATTAGCAACTTACCCTCCACCACAATCTGGTATAGGTTAAGATCCGCCTCACTCTTGGAGAATCCAAGTCTGGTGAAATAACTGTCTATCCGTGTGTACCAAGCACGAGGTGCTTGTTTCAACCCATACAACGCTCTCTTGAGCCTGCACACATGCGACTCGCTGCTGAAGATCTCGAAACCTTCGGGCTGCTCTATGTACACCTCCTCCTCAATCACTCCGTTGAGGAACGCAGTCTTCACATCCATCTGATGAATGTGCCACCCCATCTGCGCTGAGAGAGCAAGAATCGTCCGTATGGAAGAATACCTTGCGACAGGTGCAAAGGTCTCCTCATAATCGATCCCCTCAATCTGTGAAAAGCCTCGGGCAACAAATCTTGCCTTATACTTCTCCACACAAACGTCAGCTACTTGCTTCACTTTGTAGATCTATCTTGAACCCACCACTAATTTCCCCTTCGGCCTCGGGACAATCTCCCATGCACTATTTCTGACAATCGAATCATACTCTTCCACCATGGCATCTACCCATGCGGGGTCCTCCACAGCTTCCTCGAAAGAGGATGGCTCTGTCATGATACACTTGTTCATAAGAGCCATGTATCTAGTATACCATTCAAGTGACTGTCTCTGTCTGCGCTGTGATGTGGGTGCTCCTACAACCTTCTCTACATCTTGAGCCAGTCTCTCAGCTTCTGTAGTGCGCTTCCGCCCTCTAATGGTTGGCACTGCCTGAGTGGTCTCTTCCACTCCATGAACTTCCTCTTGTGGCTGATCCACATCCTGAAGCTCATCCTTAGGAACTAATAGCTCCTCATCTACATGCAAGTGTGGCTCCCTCTCAAGCGAACACTTCATGGCTTTCTCTCATGAAATTTGATATCCGTCGCACAACGGTATTTAAAACACTAGGAAAAATACACATCATAGTTGTGGGGTGTCTTAAGTGTACTAATATCCCCAACCTGGTAGTGGGCACCATTTCTCTTAGAATCCCTTTGTCCATAGCAGTAACAGAGGTAGACATGTCTCTCAAATGTGCGGAAATAACAGGCCTCACAAGAAATGCCTTCTCCCGGGCCTCTGCCAAGTAACCTATAGGAACAACGGTTCTTCTGCCTTATCTTGCAGTGTGCATATAAGCCCTGGTGACCCATGGGTTGAACCTAATCACATGCTGGCCTCCTCGGCAGCACCCATCGTTATATTCTTGCCAGCAACTATTCTGCTGCTTTGTTTGAGGTGTGTGACTCTCTTGAATTCCTACTATGTCTTATGTCTGCAAGTACAGGATTGCGAGGAGATGAATTCACCACCATTGTCGCTCCTAAGAGCCTTCACCTACTTCCCCGATTCTTTCTCAACTAGTGCCTTGAACTCACATAACTTTTAGTATGTCTCGATCTTCTTCTGCATGAAGAAGATCCAACACTTCCGAGAAAAATCATCAAAAAATATCACATAGGTACTGTGCTTTGCTATCGAAGCTACTAAGAAAGGTCCACACACGTTTGTGTGAATTCTCTCAAGGATCGTCGTGGCGCGACTATCCTTCTCGTGAAAGGTGGCTTTCACAAATTTTCCCAAGGTACACCCCTTGCACTGATTTGACTATGCAAGAGTACCTTTAGGAAGCCCAATAGAAATCTGCTACAGTATCTTCAAAGCTCCATGGTGAAGGTGGCCCAATCTCCTATGCCACAACTCGCCATCATCCCGGCTTGCCACTCCTTCTGCCTTGCCTGCAATTACTGTACAGCCATCTACCTGGAATTGATAAAGGTTCTTAACTCGAACCCCTATCCTTCGGGTCTCACCAGTTGCCTTACTACGCAGGAAAGCCTTTCCCTCACTAAAGACAACATCATATCCCTTGTCTTCTAACATCGCCACAGAGATAAGATTCTTCTTCAATCCTAGAACATGCATCACTTCCTTCAATACGAAGGGTTTACCAGACTCCCTCTCAAAGGAAATAGTACCGATACCGATCGCACTGTATCTACCATCATCGCCCATCTCCATGTGCACTCCAAGATATTTCTCATCCAGATCAGTAAACAAATCTCGATCTCCTGTCATGTGAAAAGACGCACCACTGTCAAGAAACCACACTGAACCCGTCACACTTGAGACCAAGCATGAAATCAGTGAAAAATCCAGCTCAAACTATGAGGCTAAGGCCTCTCCAGCTACAGATCCAGCAGCCTGCTTATTTTTCTTCTTCTGTGGACAATTAGTGGTGTAATGTCCATGTTGGTGACAGTGAAAGCACTCCACCTTGGACATGTCATGCTTCTTGCCTTTCACACCAGATTGAAAAGATTTATTTCTCTTCCCCTTTTTTGGTTTGGTAGCCAAAGCGCAATTCTCTTAATCATAGTTCTTTGATGAAGATCTGTCCCTGGTACTCTGCCTTATCTCCTCTTGCACAAGATCCGACCAAAGTCGCTCCCATCCTGGCAATTTCTCTCAACCATTGACAGAGTCCTGATAGGAGTGCCAACTCTTTGGAAGCCATAGGAGAGCCAAGCTCACCAAGTCCTCATCATCAACAGTCACCCCTACACTTCCCAGCTCATCCTTGCATTGGATGAACTTCGTGAGGTACTTGGGCATACTGCCGCCTTTCTCCATCTTTATGTTCCTGAGTTTGTCCTTGAGCGCAAACTTCCTCTGGTCGCTCTTGCTTTGGAATAAATCTATCAAAGCTTTCCAGATCAAGAATGGAGAAGCCTTACCATGAAGGCTGGATACTATGTGATCCTTCACGCCTTCCAACAGAATCCTTCAACACTTTGCTGTCTTCTTTTGCCATGCGTCAAGTACGGCAGCATCACTAGAAGTAGGCTTTGGAATTTCTGCATCTATGAATTCCTTCAACCCATTGTCATCCAGCACTGCCTCCATCCTATCCTTCCATGCAATATAATTTGAGCTGCCCTCAAGGGCATACTCCAATCGAAATTCGTTGAAAGACATCTCAACTTCAACACCAAAAGCACTGCTGCAAATTCGAATTCCACTAGCACAAAAATCAACCGCTTCAATGTTTTGCAATTGATCCAATGATCAATATCGCTCTGATACCATGTATAAATTTCAATAACTGATATATTATTCACCGATATTCTCTTCATCACACACTATTTTAGCTTCATGCATAATACATAATCTCTTCTACCATTGATCATCACATGGGGAAATAAAATCAATTGCATACATACATTAAAACCACAAACAATCACACATATGAACACAGTATTTAATGGGAAAGCTTAAAGCTGAAAACCCCAACTATCTGTATATTATATTTCATGGAGATCATGTAACAATCATAGTACAAAATCTCCTCACAAGCTCTCATGCACACCCTCAATTTCTAGACACTATCAAGCTAGATCTAGCAAAACACATGCTCCAATATTTTGCCACTTGATAGCCAGCCTCTATTGTGTTTTCAATGCTATGGGATGGCTTCATTAAATAGATAAACCACCTGGCTTGTACTATGCAATCCCCATGGGCTTCTCCACCTATCTGTGTGTTGCAAATAGCAAAAGTATAGTCACAACTGATAGTTAACCTTCTCTTTCACCTATTTCTGCACTGGCCTCCACTAAAACTGTCCATACACTGAAGTTAACTGATGTATTATTGAGTTGATTAATGAGTTTATAATTAGTGAATTAATTAATAATTAATTCACACCACTCTCACTAATTGTATCAATTAGTTAAACTGAATACAAATAGCTCAACTATGTTTAGATTAGTTAAACGGAATACAACTCCACTAACTTCCTCAATCAACTCCACCAAACTCTGTCACATGAGTTCTAACTGAAGTATCCATGCAATAGCTCCACTTAACCCTCAGGAATAGCGTAATTCCTTCTGTCAGCTCCTGTGCCACATCTGTGCACTTAACCGAAGTGCTCCAAGAGAATAAGATAATGTTTATAGTCCAAATATTATTAAGAGCTAATAATATTCGACATATCTATTTTTAGACTGGCAATCTAAAAATAGATTCCGCCCAATATGTCTAAAAATAGAAGTCCATCTGTTTTTTCCGACTTGACCAACCATCCACAAATAGCATCCTGCAACTCATAGAACATGATCCATATGTCTAAAAATAGACATAGTCTAAAAATAGACTTTGCGCCAAAAATAGCCTGCGGGCCCACTTAGTGAAGGGGACTTCTTTCCACTAAGCTCATCATCTTGTTGCAATCTCAACAGTTATGTGTCCAAAGTTCTGAAATTTGTAACATTCCATATTATTTCTTAAATGTTCAAATCTATTGATGTTTCGTTGAGCCCTGGAAGGTTTATATTTGAAGAATCTCTTGGAATTGTATTGGTTCCTAGTGTACGTGCGACATTCTATAGCTTTATGACCAAATTTTCCACATGAATAACAATAGCCATGAAAAATATGTTGGTACCTGGATGAAAATCTTCATCGAGGAATCGTCTTCCAAGGATGTGATTGCGAACCTTGTCCAATGAAGTCTTCATGTATGTCAGATCTCATAGGTTCATTGTATTTTGTTGTAGAAGGTCCTGCTTCTTCTTCTTTGTAACCGAGGCCAGTTCTGTTGTTGTAAGATCATTGATTTTTGATGAGTTCTTCCAATGCCCTTGAGCTGTTGGCATAGTTTTGGATATTTTTTCCCTTCTTCACTTCCTTACGCAGTGAGACTACTTCGGCTTTTAATGCTTCCCTTTCTTGGTTGCTTTCTTCCAACTTCTTTTGAAGTGACTCTTCAATACATTTGTGTTCTTCAACCTCAATTTTGAGACCTTGAACTTGTTCTTCAAGAGTATTGAAATGAATCTTCTCAGCATTGAGCTCTTTTATAAGCTTGATTGCCTCCTCATAAAATTCTTCTATGGTCAACCTTTCTTCTTAATTGTTTGATACTTCTTGTTTATTGTGCTTGGCCATAAACAATACTTTCTCATTGGCTTCTTCTTTGCTATCACTTTCTTCATCGGATGATGAGCTATCTTCTTTAGAGAGAAAGTTCCTTTTGGATCCTTTCTTTTTGCCTTGCTTGTTGAATTTCTTAAGGCATTTATTTCCTTTTTAGTTGCCATCACTTTTGTTCGGAAATTTTGCTACGAAATGCCCAACCTCACCACAACCGAAACATATCAATGGAATTTTACCTTTGAATTTTCCCTTACCAGGTTTTAGTCTAAAAGACCTTCTCCATCTGAAAGACATTCTCCATCATCTCCCTTTTCTTCACAGTTGCAGGTGCATGTCATTTCAATTGAAGGTTGTTTGACCTTATTGGTTTGCTTAGATACAACGAACGTAGTTTATAGATTTGAAGTACCCTTTTATTCATCAAGTCTCATTTCATATGCTATGAGATCTCCATGTAATTCTTCCTTGCTGAGTTTTTCCAGATTTTCACTATATTCTAAGACCAATACCTTTGGATTGAATCTCCCTGGTAATGTTCTAAGAATATTCTGTATAATATTCTTCTCGTCAACTAGCTCTCCCAATCCTTCCAGAGTATTGGTTATTTCATCAACATTGTTACACAGTAATTTGTCACCATCCCTGCAATCCCCATCTCGCCCATTGGAGGATTTTTCTATGACCAAGCAGTTTCATGCCTTGCAAATACCATCATTGCATCCCTTTCCATGAGGACAACATTCCTTCTGTTGATCATTTCCTGAGCAGACCCCTAAAAACACCTGTTTTTGCCTTGGTGCTGGTAGCCCTTTATGTACTCACGCCAATGGGGGAAAATTAACACTGAGCCCGTGCAAATTGGCGCTCTATGCCAGTTTTGCACCCGCGCCAATCTGTTTATGGATTTTTTTTTTAAAAAGGAGGCGAATTTTTGATTACAACAACTTCGTGGATGAGTCATCAGGAGTGGTTTCGACTAAATAACCACGGCCTTCCTCCTTTGGCCTCTTGTTTCCACCATATGGGGAACCTCCCAAAGGATAAGGCCTCCCTTACACTATTGTAGGGATCCCAACCTCCTCCTCTCCTCTATAAATATAGCCTTCATCCATTGATGAAGGGGCTGAAGGGCTGAATGGCTGAATAGCTAGTTCCAAAGAGTGGCAGAATTTCTAAGTTCCCAAGAGCTTTCATGCTGCAAAAGCCTTCTTGATTCCCTAAGGCCAAATCCAAGCAAGGAGACTATTGCCAAGTATCCGGAGAGAGAGGCTTGTCCCATCCCTGACAGGCTTTATCGAGACATGTTGTGCTGACGACCCGCTAAAGGAGAATTCGGCGTCGAAGCTTTGGTTGTATTCTTCTTTTGACTCATTAATGTTAAGCGACTATTGGTTATGGTTCCACTCTTGTTCTTGATCATGTTCATGAGTTATGTCCTCTTCGACTGACATATAGTTGTATACACTAGATTTTATGCTTGCGTTTGTGTTGTTTCTTGCATGTGCAGGTGTTCGATCACGGAGATCGTGAGGATTGTGATCTTCGAGGGCAAAGGAACGGGAGCACCACCTCTTCTACAAATGACAACGTTGGATTCCAGGTAAGCCTTCCTCGCAAGTCGGTTTATTTACAATTAGGAACTTGAATTGTAGCGTGTTTGATTGTTGCTAGACCCGATCTGGGCTAGTAGGGATCGCCTCTGTCCGCAGAGGGGATTTACCTCCTCAACAAACCTATTGGAAGTATGTAGCAATGTTGCAATCTTCTTCCATTCTGAGTTGCTCAAATTTTTCTCTATAGATTTGAAGCTTTGCTTCTTTGACATTTGAGTCACTTTCATATATATTCTCAAGCTTGTCCCATACATTTTTGGTAGTTTTACAACCCAACACCTTATGATAAGCAGATTCAATAAGTCCACTAATAATAATATTCTTTGCTTTTGCATCATTTACCAAATTATTCTTACCTTGTTCATCTGCGGTTGATGTAAATCCATTTTGAACAGTGTCCCATACTTCGTAACCTTGCGCCAAGAGATAGACCTCCATTATTCCTTTCCAAAGTGCATAATTATTTTCATTGAATAGAGGTACACCATTCTTGGTATACTCCATGACCTCCTTCCAGCTGTTAAACTGCTATTGAAGGAACCAAGCTCTGACACCAATTGTTGGAAATACTGAGAGGGGGGGTGAATCAGTATTTCTTTCAATTAGAGCATTAGTTAATCTTCAATTATTATCAGTGTTTGTACAATGATAGAAGAAAACAAGAGGAACACAAATGCACACATTTTTTAAGGTGGAAACCCACTCCGGGACAAAAACCACCTAATGCTTTTCTAATAATTCTTTAATATTCAACTCCAATTGAAAATAAAGCTCCAACTTCCTAGAATCTAGAAAAGCATTCTTCTCCAACTCCCACTGGATGGATGCTCCAATGCCTGAGATTCTTCAGTAGTCAACTGAATGGATGCCCCAACACCCAATGAGCTACAACTCACCCTAGCACCACCCTACCACGCTATAGAAGAATAAAAGAAGAATGGACTCCCGTACCAGGGAAAATGGTCCACTTTACAATGATATAGAATGATGCAGAAGAAGAAGATATACTAGACCATAACCCCAACTTTGACACAACCACCTAATGATGATCCTAGACCTCCCAACACTACCTCTTCAACCCTTGGTAGATAGACACTAGTACAATTTGTACAATAATGTATTTACAATGATTAAGTACAATGATACCTTTACAATGATTGTATGCAGTGCTGCCCACTTGAAGACTTCATAAGATGAACTTCTTGTTGTTGTTATGCACCTTGGTTGCTGCTCTTGTCATGCTACCCTCTTCTGCACCTTTCTTTTCTTTACTTCCATAGAAATTCTAGTCCTTTGCAACCGTTGACAACACATGATCTAGCTTTTTATTGCCTTCTAGGAGCTCGATATTGAATCCGGTGTATCTCTGTTATTTCAGATCCTCAACATATAATTTTTGGTCTTGTAGTAGTCCTATGAGTTTTCTTTCCAATGCCATAGGTTTGACCCAATTTGGATTCTTCAAGGGAGATTTATACCCAATCTCTCACAATGCCCTAATTATGGACTGTTTCAGCAGATCACACTTGTACGGCATACCACGTGTCACTTTTTCTTCATTTGGATTTGAAATTGATAGAGAGAAAAGTAAAGAATATTCAATATCTTCCACCTTTTACAGAATTCCAATCCGATACTCAGAGGGAGAGTTATGACGAATTTACCAAGGTCACTTCTTTGAGATGAATTCCAGGAGCTTGCAAAAACCATGACTTCCACAGATCATATCTCCAAAAATATTGCGCACTTTGATCTAAAATTTTTACAGCAGCTTACTCAAGATTTTGGCTTTGTCTCATAAACATTCTAGCTTCTGAACCTTCGTAGAAAAAAATATAGAGTGCAAATTCCACGATGACTAGTTTCAGATGGCGAAATCCCTTGCCTAAGGAGGAAATGGGGATCACAATTTATATAAATGCTTAGGTTGAGAGGGGATTCAACAAGTGAACATGGGGGGGATTTCAGGAGCTTAAAAAATATTAATTATGAATTTTCAATGACCCATTCCCCAACTCCATGGGGTTTTAGCCCACTAACTGGGGGTACAATATCTCTCAAACCGTGTAGAATTACATGGCGTGCCATATATCAACGGAAACATATCGAAAAGTAGAAACCATAAAAAGAATTATTGACCTAGAATATATTAATTTTTTAGGTGAAAATTCACATGCAATACTGGGTTAGCCCCTAGTGCTTCTTGGGTTGACATCAATGACAACCACTGATCAACAGGGGTGCCACCAGGTTTTGGAGGTGAAACTGGAGTAGAAAAAGGCCAATTTCAGTGAACCAATAGTCTATTCTAACTATTTTTGACATTTTTTATCCAATTAAGGGATTTTCAGAGTCATTTAAAGACTTCTGAAGGTCGAGAACCTACAGCGAAGTTTTGGGCAGCCTAGGGCCAACTGTTGAAGGAGGCCTAGATTGGGAAGCTAATGCTCATTTTGAGAAAACGATCAGTATATTTTGGAGGTTTGATGTGTGTTGGAGACATTAGGTGATGTTTCAGGGATAAAAAAATAATTCTGAAGGAGTTTGTGCCATAGATAAGCTCAGTGTATCTCAAGAGCATCGATAGAAGAAATGAAGTCTAAGGGAGCCCAGATCTGTTTTCAGAGTGACGAAAGACAAGAAAGGGATATAATGGTATTCTAAAACCATTGGTTCAATTTAGTTAACCATTGGAGTTGATCTTTGTAGCTTGTAAAATAAATTTTCCATAATCCCAAAGAGCCAAGTCAAGATGACAAGAGCTCAAGGAGACGTAGCCCACGATATTCGGGTGAACTCCTAGATTGAATTTGTTGTTATGTGTTGTTTTTTATTTTCTAAATTATATGGATGTTTCACATGTTTAATTTCAGCAAAAACAAAAGGACTTAAATCACTTAAATAGTTAAAAAACATACACCTGTTTCAAGTATAAAATTCCAAAAAAGTCAAGTATAAGCTAGATATTTTATTTGTTTAACTGAGTGGGAGGTTGTTGAAAAGCATAACAGGTTATCCAACCCATTTTTATATTAGTTTAATATAACGATTGGGGTTGAGTTTGTAACTTTTAAAATAAATTTTTCCATAATCCCAAAGAGCCAAGTCAAGATGACAAGAGATCAAGGAGACGTGGCCCACAATAATCGGGTGAACTCATACATTAAATTTTCTGTTGTGTATTGATTTTTACTTTTTGCATGATATGGTTTTTGTACATGTTTAATTTTAGAAAAAACAAATGGACTTAAAGCACTTAAACAGTTAAAAAACATACACCTCTTTCAAGTTTAAATTCCGCAAACAGTCAAGTATAAACTAGATCTTTTATTTGTTTAACTGAGTGGGAAGTTCTTGAAAAGCATAACAAGTTATCCAATCCATTTTTAGATCAACTTGTAAAGTGGAAGTGGTTGAAGTTTCAAAAAACCCGTTTGAACCTTTCTCCACTAACCTAGAGTTAGAAGACCCATTAGTTGAAAATTAATTTCCTGAGTTAGATGATCCAAAAATTAGAAAAGACTACTCTTTACCATCCCTTATAATCCCATCCTTTCCTTTAAGAAAGATAAAATCCCCTATGGGTAAGGAAACCTCATCACTTCGTGACCTAGCTAGCTTCCAAGTCAATGAAGGTACCTCTACTACTCTTACTCAAGTTGTAATCCCCTAACCCTCTCAACCTATTCTCAAATAATCAGGGGATACTTCCTTCTATGAGTCCCACCTTAATGAAGACTCCCCTATTCTCCATTCTATCAAGATTGGAATTCATGCAAACAATATGAAAAAATTAGCTTCCTAGGAAGATGGGGAAGACTTGGAACAAACCAAAAAATTCAATAAAAAATTTGAAAGAAAACCCAATAAGTAGAAAAGAGATGAGGTCATAGTCATGGAAAAAATCCTACGAAATTATAAAAAAGTAGGGAAACAACATAATAATCAGTAAAATTCTAGGAAAGAATCAAATAATATAAAGAAAAATAGGGGGGAGAGGTGTCCTTAGAAAGCTCTCAATGAAAATATTTTCCTGGAAAATAAGAGGTTTAGGGAACCCCTTCAAAACCCTAGAAGTTAAGGAGATAAATAGCAGTAAGAAAGTACATGTTTTATTCCTATAAGAAACAAAAATGGATTTTATTGATTTTGAAAAATTCAAAAATCAGCTTCAGGCCTTCAATAAATATACAATAGCTAATGCAATAAGTAACTCGAAGGGAGGGAGGGGGGACGTGGGTTTGGCTACGTTATGGAACCCATCCAAATTTTTAGAGTTGGAAACCAGAATTAATTGTTTTTAGATTCAAATAATTTTGAAATAACTGTCCACCTATAAGATCTATGCAATATAAAATGTGTATTCTCCAAATTTGTAGTTATAGAAGGAAATTTTCTGAATACATTAGAAAATTAGAGAGGTATAAACACCTGTCTGGGATTTATAATAGGAGTTTATTTTAACACAGTAATCTCTCCCAAGGAGGAAAAAGGAGGTAGCTTAATTACGGACATTTATAGGGAGAACATGGAATATTTGATGAGTTAGTGGGAATTTATGGATATAATGCCAAAGAAATCCTTATATACTTTTTCCAACAAAATAATAGCAAAGCCTTACATTGCAATAATGATTGATAGATTCCTGTTATCAGGAAACTTATTATTGGAAGATCTAGGCATAAGCTCTACGATAACTCAAAATGGGGTTTCGAACCATAATCCAATCTCATTATCTTTCACAGAGAAAGATAATATGTGCCCAATCCCCTATACATTTAACTTGTTATGGCTGGAAAATAAAAGGAGAGTAGAAATAATACAAAGAAAATGAGGAAATTATGTTGAAGGGTTACCATCATTTTTGTTGGAATAAAAACTCAAAATGGTGGAAAAAAATTCAAATAATGGGAAAAATACCACTATGATGAACTAAATCAAGAAAAAGCAGACAAAATCCCAACTAGAGGTGCTTCATCTACAAATGGAAAGCATTCTTATTTAGGAACATTGTTTAGCTGTAGAAAAAGAGCCGAAAAATAAAATTTAAAGCATTAATAGGAGGGAAGAAAATAAGTGGAGGTTAAGATCAAGAAATATCTGGTTAAAATCTTGAAATAGGAACACAAAGTATTTTCATAAATAGGCTAAAGCAAGATCAATGAAAAACATATAAAGGAAATTCAAGACTCCGAAGGGAAAATAATCAAGGGCTATGAGGAAATAAAGAATTTGTCCCATCAACATTTCAAAAAGTAGTATTAGAAGGAGCATTGTGACAACAAAGAAAGTGGAGATAATATGCTTAATCACATACCATCCATCATCACTAAAGAGTATAATGAAGTTTTATGCAAACCCATAGAGGAAAATGAGGTAATGGAAATGGTATGGAATTTTGGATCAGATAAGGCACATGGTTTGGATGGACTTACTATACATTTGTACAATGCCTTCTAGATTTTAATAAAATATGACTTACAAAGAATGCCAGAATAGACAAGATAGAAGTGGAAAATTGGGGGATGAACCAACCGTACGTTTAAGGCATTGATCCCCAAATATTTCAATCCCTCCTCTTTTTCCATGTTTAAACCAATAACCTTATATAATTTCTCCTATAAAATTCTCTCTAAATTTATCACTTCTGAACTTAAAAGAGTCATAAAGAGACTCATATCAGAGAACCAAAGTGGATTTACAGCTAAAAGGAAAGTTATTGATAGTATAATTTTTATTCAAGAAGAAATTCATAACATAAACACATCTAAAATCAAAGGTGTCGAAATTAATATAGACATGGCTTCTGCTTTTGATAGATTTGATCATGACTTTCTATTTAGAGTCTTGAAAATTTTTGGTTCCATCCCTCTATTTGTTGAATGGATAATGACTTTCATAATATCACCATGGATCAATCCCTTTTTTAATGGAATATCTGATCATTTATTTTATGTTTGAAGGGAATTGATTCAAGGTTTTCCCTTGTCTCCTGTTCTCTACATCCTAGTGGCAGATTCATTAAGAAGAAGACTGGAATTTACTTATTTAAATAGAGACTTGATAGGTATGAAAAATTCTAGATGAGTCAAAACAATAAATCATGCACAATTTGCAGATGAAACAATCCTAATTTGTCGATTGTCATAAATAATTAGAAGCAGATTTAATTTTTTTTTGCAATAATTCACTCAGGCATTAGAAGAAAAAATCAATATTGATAAAAGAAATATCTATGGATGGAACACCTCAGATAGTAAAATGTATGAAATTGTAGATATTATTGGTTTCCAATGAGAGAAATAATGGTTTTATTTCAAGTACTTCCGTCTACCCATTTCCCTTAAAGGGAAAAAAAGAAGAGATTGGGTAAGCATTATTTCCAAAATCAAGAAGAAAAATAATTCTTGGGGTGTAAAATGGCTCAATATAGTAGTAAGAGTAATTCCACTAAAATTCACCATATCGACCCTTCAAATATTTTGGCACCAAATAGTATTCTTCACAACAACAAAATAATTATAAAATTATATGGAAAGGAGGAAAAACCGTAGCGAAAAAATATAACTTGGTGAATTGGGAAACAATCAAGTTGGACAGTGAAGAAGAAAGTCTTAACATTAGGGACTTATTACTTCTAAATCATACCTTATGAGAAAAATTAGTGTGGATACTACTAATATAGGACAACTCATGGTGGGCACAATCATTGAGAGGGAAATATTTGGAAAATGAATATGTGGAAAGGCTAAATATTCTAAAATGGAATAATTGTGGAACTTGCATTTGGAGGTTATGAAAACAAGGCATCAAATTACTAATTAATTATTTATGTTTAACACATGGAGATGGAAAGACAATTAATTTATGGGAGGATATTAAAAGTGTTAAAACACTTTTAGAAGAAATAAATACTATCAAATCTCTGGAAAAGTAAATGAAATACCATAATCATATTTTTCTTTGGGATGTATCTGAGTGGGATGAAAATAGTTTCCTTTGGAAAAATTGGAATAATCTCACAATTCTAGATGATTCAAACTTTTCCTATTCATATTTCTTGGGCACTCTAAAAATTCATGCCCATATAGGCAAGTAGATAAAAGATAAAAGAGGATGGACTAAAGAGAACAAAGCTTTCTCTATCAAAAGTTGTTATGGTTGATCCAAAATACAAACTAGAAATGCTTAGATAAGATCTATATGGAACAAAATATGGCACTGAGATGGAATACCCAAGGTTAATATTTTCTATTGCTTATTTGTGAAAGGAAAAATACTAACATATGAAAACATTATAAAGATAAACATAAACTGACCCTCGAGATTCCCACTATGCTAGAACTAAGAAGAGAACATCACTCATCTATTCAAGTAATGTGATTGCACAAAAAACATGGGATTAAGCCCTTGAAGAGTTGTATATCTTCACTAACATTCCCAAATATTGGAATTCCATTCTTTTTTTGTGAAACCAGCTCCAAAAATAGAAGAAAAGAGATATCAACGCCTTAGAAATAAGCCTCTTCAAGGGGGAAACCTCTAATACATTATATGAATGAGAAATTCTTGGATGATACAAATTAAAAAACCTCCTTTCAATATATAGGAGTCCATGGGGCCACAATGTAATCCTAGCCGACCTAACAATAATAATTTAAGGGCACAATAATAACAATATGGGGGTTACAAGGGTACAATAATAACAATAAGGGGGTTACACTAGCAATAATAAGGGACTATTCTAGTAATATAGGGACCTAACATGCCCCTCTCCTTCAAAAAATTGTTGTCCTCAACACTAGAGTAGCTCTGGGTTCTTCTGTATAAATTTCTCATCCTCCCATGTAGAATCTTCAGTGGGTAAGTTCTTCCACTTGATGAGATACTCTGAAATTGATCGATTTCGTAGCTGTTGAGTACTTGTTTCCGTGACTGCTTCAGGTTCCAATATGATTTTTCGTTCCTCATCAAGTTTGGGAAATATTGTTTGAACTGGAATATTTTCACCTATAACCTTCTTTAAGCATGAAACATGGAAAATTGGATGCACTCGTGAAGAAGCGGGAAGCTCCAATTTGTATGTCATAGTACCAATATTTTGCAACACCTTGTAAGGACCATAGTACTTTGGCGATAGTTTATTATATTTCTTAGCTTGCTTGAGGGACATTTGTTTGTATGGTTGTAACCATAAAAATACCCAGTCTCCTACATCAAAACTTCTCTTGTTGCGATGTTGATCTGCTTGTTGTTTCATTTGATTTTGTGCCAAATTAAGGTTATCCTTTAAGAGTTGGAGAACTTCTTGTTGATGCTCGATGTGATCTTCCACTGCTTGAACCTTCGAATTTTCTCTTATCACTGATACTTCAGCAATCCAAAATTGAATGGACAAATGTCTATCCAAAGTCTACACTCCAAACAAGTCATTACCTACGGTATGGAAGGAAGTGTTATACACCATTCAACGAGAGGTAACCACTTGACTTATTGTGTTTGATTATCAAATAAAAAACAACGAAGATATCCTTCCAAACATTTATTCACTATCTCAGTTTTACCATTGGATTGAGGATGATAAGATGAGCTATGAGCAAGTTGAGTACACAAACAAGAAAATAATTCAATCAAAAAATTTCCAGTAAAAATGGGATCTCTGTCACTTACAATAATCTTTGGGTTTACATGTAGCTTTTGAATTGTGTCCATAAATGTAGTAGCAACTGTACTTGCTTTAAATGGATGAGATAATGCACAAAAGTGTGCATACTTGGTAAGTCTATCAACTACCACCATGATGACACTCTTTCCTTTGGACTTGGGTCAACTTGTGATAAAATCCATTGAAATATCCTCCCAATGTTGACTTGGAATGGATAGAGGTTGTAGAAGACCTGAGGTCTTAATTGTATCAACTTTATTCTGCTAGCAAAACAAACATTCCACCACAAAATTTTGAATATCAGATTTAAAGCCATCCCAAAAAAATTCTTTCTTCACCTTGTGGTAAGTTTTTAAAAATCCTGAGTGTCCTCCTAAAGGAGAAGTGTGCAATTCCAAAAGCATATTTTGTTTTAGTTGGGAATTCTTACAAAGATATAAGAGATCTTTGTACCATAAGGAATCATTTTTCCAACTAAATGTATCAAATGTACTAGGATCTTGCTGCAACTTTCCTGGCCAGGTGTCCACTTCTTCGTCCTTCTTCATTCATCCCCGCCCTGTTTGGTTATCCAATCTGGTTGGATAATAGAAATGGCACAAAGCAATGCTTCCACCTCTTCATTCTTTCTTGAGAGTGCATCTGCAACTACATTTAGCTTCCCTTTTTTGCAGATTATTTCAAAGTCATAACCCAACATCTTTGTGACCCATTTTTGTTGCTCTTCTGAAGATAGTCTTCCCATTAACACTATCATGATCATTTTTTACCTTGAAGTGTCTTCCCATTAGGTAAGGTTGCCATTTATTTAGTGCATGCAGTATTGCTAACATTTCCTTCTCATAAATAGCTTTCTATAAATACTTTCCTTTGATTGGATGACTTTCAAAAGCAATGGATCTTCCTTATTGCATTAAAACAACACCAATTCCATTTCCTGAGGCATCATATTCCACATAAAGGTTTTTGTGAAGTTTGGCATAGTTAAGACCGATGCTAGGCACATTTCCTCTTTAATATTTTCAAAGGCCTTAGTTGCTTCAGGAGTCGATGAAAATGCATCTTTCTTCAATAATGTTGTTAGAGGTTCTGCTATTCTCCCATAATTCTTAACAAACTTTTGATACCTGTTAACCCGAGAAATCCTTGCAACTGCTTTATGGTTGTGGGGTCTTTCCATTCCTTAATGGCTTTAATTTTGTTAGGATCTACTTTAACACCCTCGTGAGATACAATATGACCCAGATATTCCACCTCTGGTACTCCAAAGAAACATTTGGATGCCTTTGCATATAATTGTTTCTCCTGTGATTGAGCACTACTATCAACACGTATTTTAATTGTGATCTTCTGATCTTTGTAGATTAATATCATGAAAATATTTTAAAATTTCTGAAGGTTTGAAAATAGAATTGTATGCAAAATGTAAGTTAGTAGTGAATAAAGAAACATACTTGCAATTAAACAGTATATTGGTGAAATATTATTTGAATATCTGCAATCTTGAATTAATCATAAATAGTTCAACCTGGTAAAATAAATTGCTCCATGCAATTCATCCAATAATTCATCAATCACAGGAATGGGAAATTTATCTTTAATGGTGACCATTAGAAATATTTATAGTGATTTATAATACTGAGTAAGTCATATTTGACCATAATACTAAAGCAGAAGAAAGAACACAGCTAGGTGGATGCCATCTCATTTCTTTCACAATCATATGTTCAATTTTTCTCTTTTGGACATAAGGATATCTATAAGGCTTGATGTTTGGAGGAACATTTATTGGAATCAAATGAATAGCATGATATTGATCACGAATAGGTGGGAGTCCTTGGGGAGTTTCGAACACCCTGGAATGATTGACCAAGACCTTTTGGAGATCTGGAGAAATAGATGATTTTGATGTTGGAACTTCTAGTGAGCATAATTTTTCAATTATGCCTCATTTTTCATTCTTTAGAAGCTTTTTCATGACATTATAGCTTATTATCTTTCCTGGCTTCCCTACAATACCCTGTAATTCGACTTCCTTTCCTTATGAAAAAAAATTCAAGAAAATTTCTTGAAAATTAAAAGCTACCGTCCCCAAATATTGTAACCATTGTACTCCTAGTACAACATCAGCACCTCCCATAGGAATGGAAAGCATTGGACTATTCAATACATATTCTCCCATGATTAGCTTGATATTATAGCGTTTTGTTATATTTCCTCCATTTCAGCCATCATGAAAATACTGCAGTGTTTGGTACTAGGGAAACCAATTCAATTCTAACAAACTAACACTCACGAACCAAAATCATCAATTTTGAATCAATCAACACTATTACCTTTTTCTTCTTGATATGTCCTTCTATCTTGAGAGTTTTAGGAGTGGTAATTCCTGCCATTGCATTACACGATATGGTCGGACTCATTTCTTCCTCTTCTAGGGCTGGTTCCTGGTGTATATCCTCTTCTTGTTCATTTTCTTCTCCCTCTTCACAATCTATGTAAAACAATTTCTTCTCAACACACTTATGACCTTTAGTGTATTTGCTATCACAACTATAGCAAAGCCCTTTTCCTCTTTTTTTCTTCCAATTTTTGTGGTGTCAACCTTGTAGGTTCTGGAAATTTAGGAGTAGCAACACTTTCATCTTTATAGAAGTGAGTGGTAGGCTTCCTTGTCACCATAATTTTACATTCAATTTTTCTTGCCAACCTGAATGCCTTCTCCAATGAATCAGGTTCCAAAACACAAACTTCAAGTTGGATGCTATTCTTTGAAGTACCTATGTTATGATACCAAATGTTTCTTCCATGTCATCCATCTTAGATTCCATGCCAGCTTCCATGCCATCCATCTTAGATTCCATGCCATTCTTCAAACCATCCATCTTATATTCCACGCCTTTCTTCAAAACTTCCATGTCATTTTTTGTTTCTCTTTGCGAGAGCGAAATTTGTTGCACTTTCTCTTGTAATTTTGATATGTCATGTTGCCATTCTTCGTCTTCATGAGTCATATTAGAGCCTTCTAAAGGCTTAATGTGTGTTGAATTATTTTTAGGGGCCATTTTAGGATCCAATACTAATATCTATTCTACAATATGCCCTTGGAATCAATTCAACTTGATTCTTCAAACAAGACTTATGCAATTCAGGAAAAACAAATACACACCTTTTACTTGCTTTTGAGGAGCTCGATATTGAAATTGACTTATATCTATACTTGCAAATCCTCAATATCTGAAATTAGGCCCTGTAGTAGTCCTCTGAATCTTCTTTAAAATGCCATAGGTTTGACTTGATTTGGATTCTTCAAGGAAAACTTATGTCCAATCTCCCACAATGACCTAATGATGGACTGGTTCAGTAGAGAAAACTTGTATGACTTGCCACGTGTCACTGTTTGCTCCTTTAGCTCTGAAATGTATAGACAGGAAACTATATTCCGTGTAATTCCAGTCACTTTTTATGGAATTCCAACCTGATGCTCAGAGAGAGAGTTATGAATATTTTCCCACGATCACCTCTTTGAGATGAAATTCAGGAGCCTGAAAAATACCTAACTTCCACAGAGCATATTTCCACAAATATTGCGAACCAAGCTCTAAAATTTTGCAACGATATGCCTTAGGATTTCAGCTTCACCCTCTAAAACTTTCAGCTTCTTAACCTTCATAGAAAAAATTTTATAGCAAAACTTCCAAGATGACCTGTTTGGAGCAACGAAACCCTAGAATCCAAAGCTCTGATACCAAATGTTGTGAAACTAGCTCCAAAAATAGAAGAAAGGAGATTTCAACATATAAAATAGTTGCTGGAAAGACATAAATGGTTACATGAATGAAAAATTCTTGGATGATACAAATTACAAAACCTCCTTTCTATATATAGGAGTCCATGGGGCCACAATATAATCCTAGTGGGGCCACAATGTAATCCTAGCTGACCTAGCAATAATAATTTAAGGGCACAACAATAATAGTATGGGGGTTATAGGGGTACAATAATAACAATAAGGGGGTTACATTAACAACAATAAGGGATTATACTAGTAATATAGGGACCTAACAATTTTAGACTTGGTAACTATACTTTCATTTTAAACTTACAGGGAAAGATACACTAAAAGAAGTAGTTAGGGACCTTATTAAATGAAATTTTTAGAAAATATCGTTGGTAATAAATAAAGCCATATTTAGCAATAGTTTTCTTCCATCTAATCTCTCTACTAAAAAATAAAAATATATTTTATTTGAAGTATTTCCTTCAGTGGGATTATCATATAATTGGGAGGAGGTCCTCAACATAAGGGAGCTTTCATGGCTTTGAGGGCTTAGAATTGGGACCAATGCTAACATCGGTAGATGTATACCAAAGATTTCACTAACCTGGGAACTAAGAATAAATCAAGATGATTTGAAAATTTTGGAAAGAGACAAAGGAAGTTATATTCTTATTTTTTATGGGGAGTCCAAAGGAAACTCTACTCCATAAGGACCAGAAGGAATGGTTAAAAATCCTATAGGAAGCACTTTATTGAACTTTTCCTAGGGTCTAGGAAAAACGACCAACAATGGTGTATAATCCCTAGCTTTGTGGAAGGTATTACAATTACTCTTCTAGAATGGAATCAAGGAAGCTAGGATCATGGGGGATTCAAGATGGGAAATTCAACATTTCAATAATGACTCTATGGATAAATATTCAATTTTGATATGGAAGAGAGTATGAGATAGAAAAAAAATAATCAAGAAGTTGAATAAAAGGCCAATGAAGGTGCTCTACTAAGTAAATCCATCCAATTCAAGGATAAAATAAAGACTGAATACCCTCCATAATGGTGTATGGATTCAAATCCACCATTCTTATCCAAAGTGAGAACCCCTTAGCACAAATAGTAAAAAATATCAAATTTCAATATGAAAAGTTTTATGTGGCTACAATCCAAGTTTCCTTGTGGAAAAGACTTCCCAAATCCCCGTTAAAGTATTCCCAGTTCAATCTAGTCAGCAATGATATCTCCGCACACACACAAATTTTAGTTTCAAACTCATAAAGGAAATTCAGAGCACAATGATCAAAGAGTATGATTCAAAAATTAAAGATAGAATTTTATAGTTAGTGGAAATATGATGTTGAAATAAGAAGACATAGAGGAACACAAGTATAAATAAAGGACAATTCATTTCTCTACAAAGTCTTCAGAAAAGAGATTCAATTTCCTCTAGTTATAAGAAAACCACTCTTAACATTTACTCTATTTTTACATGTTGCATTGCTTTTTTTTTTGGTGGACTATTTTGTTCCATATTGACCTGCATTCCTCTAAGATTGCATAAAATTTAATTCAAAATACATTGCAACATCTTTGCCTCAATTATAAACCCCTCTTATAATAGGCAGAGATCAACTGCTCTTCTAAGTGTTGTAACTTTAATTTATTTGGATCCATGTCATATCTTCATCTAACACAAAAATACACACTATTGTGTAAAAAAAATAATATATTATGGTTCACTATAATTTCAAATATATACATGTATAAATTAGGACACCAATTTCAAATAGGTGATCATATGAATATTTTCTATACTTTTTTTCTAGAACATTAAGTTTTGAGAATATGGAAAATATATCTTGAGGAAAACTTGGTAGAAATTTTGTATTTTTTGTCACTATAATTTTAGATATATGCACTATGGAAGTTAGGGTTTCTGAAGCGATCTAAATTAGTTTTGAAAAAAGTGAGGTTTGCATCTTTTCGATTTTTTTTTTTTTTGTGATACCTCAGTCTATGAAATTTTCAAAGATATCAGGAGATATAATGAATTATGTTAGCTTAAAATATCATAATTGTATTTGAATATTTGGAAATGTGGCATTCTATTCACATTTGATCTTGGGAAGAGGTCCAAAATGAGTATGTTTTAGGAAAGTTACCATAAATTTCACTTGGCACATCAAATTTTTTCTAGACATATGGAATTTCAAAGAAGAAATATCAAATTATTACGAAAAAGAAGAAGTTATATTTATAAGGGATAATATATCATATATGTATCGAGAAAACTTCATTCATTTGTATATTCTCAAAAATAATGTTTTAAAGGTAAATCACTTATGGGTGTGTTGAGGAGGTAAATCCCCTCTGCAGACAGAGGCGATCCCTACTAGCCCAGCAGGGGTCTAGCAACAATCACGAAATGTTACAACGCAAGTTCCTAGTTACGAATGAAAAGACCAAAGATGGAGGCCTACCTGGAGTCCAATGCTACGATCTGAAGAAGAGAGCGTTCCCGTTCCTTAGCCTCGGCAGATCACGATCCTCCACGATCTCCACGGATGGACACCTGCACATGCAAGAAACAAACAGATACAAGCATAAAATCCAGCATACGCAACTAAATATCAGTCAGAAAGGATACTACTCATATTAACATAATCGAAAAAATAGTGGAACCATAATCGTAATCATTCATTAAATAACAATCGAAAGAGATTACAACCAATGTTCTGACGTCGTGGTCTCCTATGGATGGGTCTCCAGTCGTTCACGTCTCGCAAAGCTCGCCAGGGAAAGGGAAAACCTCTCTTGAGTCTCTCGACGATAGTCTCCTTACTTGAGTCGGCCTTAAGGGAAGAAAGAGGGCTCTTACAGCACAAAGGCTCTTGGGAATTTGGAGATTCAAAGCTTAGGCACTTCAAGATTAGCTTGCCATGGAATTGAGCAGGCTTTTATAGATGGGGAAGGAGGGAGTTGGGATCCCTATTATTGTGGGATTGGCCCTATCAACAAGGAAGGTTCCATGGGAGGTGGCAAACCACTTCCCTTCCATAGAACTCCCGCAGCCAAACCTCCTAACTCAAGATAGGCAATGGTTTCTGAGTTTGTTGAAACACAACTTCCACCATCTTTATTTAAAAAACACTCCTTAAATTCACTGGCGCGACTACTGCTCTGGGACAGAGCACCAGTTGGCGCGGCCTCTTTGTAGGATTTTCCTCATTGGCGCGAGTAGTGAACTGTCTTCCTGCGCCAATGCAAAAGGAGATGTTTTCATGATTTTTTTCAAGGAGATGTCTTTAGGGCAATTGAAGCTCATGCTTAGAGGAATGCAGTGATGATTTTTTCAAGGCATGACAATGTTCACAGGTCACAAAATGGGTCCTCCATTGTGAGGGACGGGGAATGGTAGGAATGGTGATAAATGAGAAAACTTCATTCATTTATATATTCTCAAAAATAATGTTTTAAAGGTGAGTCACTTATGGGTGACATAAATTTTGATTAGAAGATCCACTTTTTTTAGTGACCAAAAGTTATGATAAAGAGGAGTACTATAACTATGAATCCAAAGAAATATATTGCACCAGTTAAACCTCCTAAAGTATAATCCATGGATTATTCAGTAACCAAGTTGGAAGATCAATTGTCACAAATTCAAGAATTAGTAAAGAATGTGCAACAAAAGATGGTATGAACCAAGGAAGAAATACAAAAATCCATAACTGAAAATAAGGAATAAATAATAAATAATATTACAAAATATCCTTAAAAGGGATATGGATCCGAAAGGAAATTATGAACACAAGGAGAAGAAGAATCTTGAGATTCAATCATATATTGGGAGTATTTTATCTCAATTTGATAGCACAAATATTGAATCACAAAATAATAATAATGATTTTTCACTCTAGGAACCACATGTTAGGTGGATAAATCGTTCTTATGGATAAGACAGATCTCCCTAGTATCACAAAGATAGCTAGAAACAAACAGGACAAATGTAAACTATTTTCTCTGGATTATACATGATTAAGAATTCTATATGACGAAGGGAGGACCTACCTATGGTCCAATGCTAGTTGAATTCTTTTATTCATTGCTCCAAACAGTCACTTCTCGAGATCTGCAAACAAAAACACAGAAAAGAATCAAAAGCACATGCAACATATATTAATTCATAAACCACAAATCTATATTAATGATCAAGGAATTTAAGAAATAAGCCATTCAGGTAAACATATAAACAACTTATTGAGAAAACAGGATCCAATTGTATTATCTCTTAATTAAAGAAGGATTCTTACAACCATGTTCGCCTTGATGTCGTACAGGTCCTTCCGGGGTCTAGAACAAGCATTTCCCTTTGGCCTGACAGGCCCTTCCACTCTTTGAACCAACCTAAATATGAGTGTGTAATCATTCTCATAGCTAGAAAGAAAATTATATTTCTTCATCACTTCCCTTCTCTAATACAAGTACTAAGTACAAAGAAAGTACTTAAGTATATTCAAAATGCATAGAGAAGTTTTACATATGTGAGCATGTACCCTTGAGACTGAACCAAATATTCAATTTATAGGAAAAGGAAAGTGGTTACAGCTCCAAAATGGAAGGGATAGAGTCCCCTTATCAAGGGATTAAGTTCCAAATCCAAGGAATAGGCTCCTTTTATGAAGGAATGAATGTTCATGATAATGGAGGGAGTAAGGCTTCAGCTAGATAACACATTCTAGAAGCTTTCAGTTGGGAGAATATTCAACCAGCTGGGCTTCTAGAATTTACTTTCACCTTCAAATTACCTTTTATAGGGGTCTGCACTTTTAATGAAGAAAACATGCAGTCGACTCCACAGTGTTTGGAGCAAAAGGATGCGGTGCCATAGGTAAAGCTAGGGAAAAGTGCGGTACCAATACTTTTATGATTTTTACAAGCTTTTCTCCAAATTCAAGACTTGGTTTAGGAACTTTAGGGTTTTATACTTCTAAGGGAGAATTATATAGGTGTTGATGAGCCCATATAGATAGTAAAATGTCATGGTGACAAAATAATGTGTAACAAATTGCCCCTTAAAGTGCGAAGTCTGAGATAATTCGAAGAGTGAAGTGCTTTATCATTCCAAGGATTTTATTATGGACATTGGTTGGAAGCTATAAAAAAACTCAATGCAAACATATATATATATATCATCGCTGAGGTAGGAATTCCCATACTCAGAACAACAACTAACTAAATCAAAACTTAACTAAAATGCTCTGATATAGAAATGATTTTAATATTAAATCAATAGTAGACACAGTATGGATGCAACCATCTGCAATGAATAGTATATAGTATAATTAAAAATAATATTCCTCACAGCCCGGATGGTGGAAACTAGATCTAGGGTCTTGATTTCTGCTTACCGACCTAGTACGATTCTAACCATGCGATTGATTTTGTCGAACTCGAACATCGTAGAAACCACTTGATTACCAGTCAATGATGTGAACTATTAACAAGTGTGAGAGAAACCACCAATAATGAAAATGGTTCCCAAAGTACTTAGTACAATCTATCAAATGTGAATTTGTGATCTGAAGTCAAACATCTCACAGAATCATTCAATCGAAGGTCAATGATGCAACCTGTCGTCCAAAGCGAGAAACCTGCCATTAAGGCATGCAGATTCCAAGGTATTTAAGGATTCTAGATCAAATTCCTAGATGATATGTTGTCTTCGATAGAAATTGACCCGTCATAGGAAAGCCCACGACACGAAACCATTAGATCAAGTTTTGTAGAAATAATTTGCAAGGACTGACTCTGGGATGGTCAACGCAAATGGAGACATATGTTTGCATATGAATGGTTTGTTTGAACTATCCTCTTGAACACATAACGACACTACAGATGGTTTGGTGACAATTGACCTAAACCTAATACCAAGAAATGGGCTGAAGAATTTCAATGTGGTTTGATTAACTAATAGGAAAAGGATTTTCCCAACCCAGGTAGAAGTGTAACAACAAGTGTCATGTTCAAGAGTGGTATACGGCTTTTAATCAAAGTTAAACAATTGGATCCATTTTCTCTCTTTTTCCCCCACCATTTCTAGCAAGTACCTCTTTATTTTTGAAAATCTTGAGAAGGATAACATTTGCTTGTTATATAAGCTCATCCTTCGGATGAGTCCAACTTAGTTTAAAAATCGAACCCTAAGAAGGAGTGGTTCATTCCTGTTTGTAATTTACAAGTCCTTTACTGTTAAATTTTAACGAGTCTAGTATAGGAGAAACTCAGTGTTTTTCAATTTTAGGGAGTCAGAAGAAAAACTTAAGGAAACCCCATGGGTGTTCTTTTTCGTAAATTTTGTCTCTCAAGCCAGAAAAAGGATAAAATAATACAAGAGAGAACTCTATTGACTATGATAAGTCAACGTATACCTTTTTTGTAAATAGTGCATTTCAGTCTGGAAAAGGGGTAAACTTATACTAAAGGGGTAACTGTTCATTTCCTTTAACGAGTTCGAATAGTCAAGTACTCAGTGATCTTTTCCTATTTAAAGAGTCTGAAAAGGGCTTAAAAGAGAACTCAATATTTCACTTTTTCGTAAGTTTTAACGAGTTCGAAAAAGGGATAAAAATGTACTCATGGTTTTCGCTTTTTCATAATTTTTATCGAGTTTGAAAAAGTGATAAAAAGTATACTCTGTCAAAAATGATCATTTTACCCTAAAAATCCTGTATTCTGCACAAAAAGTCAAAAATTAAACATACCTTTTTATGATTAATAAGAATAATTCAGAAAACAACTTTTCAAAGTGGAAAATAAAAAAATTTATATTTCATTTATTCAAAAAATCTTATAAAAAGAAGTTTTTATAAATCATTTTTATCATTTGATTCCAGAGTGAAAATTGAGAGCCTTTGGTGAAAAACATTCCAGAGGAGATTACGGAAGATTCGCCTATCAGAATCGAAAACAGTCAGCTTCAGGTAATCCACATCATCCTTGCCCTCATTTTTTACCATTTACTTTCTTATTTTAGGGCTTAAATTTATTTTTAAGAAGAAAAATATGTTCCAAAATAGGTATAAATCTTCTACTTTCATACTGAAGGCTTCAACCCTCAGATCCACTGCAGACCACGTTTCATCAATTTTCATACCGGATCAAACAGCTTCAACACAACCCTTCACTTATCAACAAACATACTTTGCCCAATACTTCAAACAGAACAGTGAGACCACTGTAACCAGAATATCAGAGATAACCCAGACTTTAGAATAGATATGTAGATGTAAACTCAACCGTGAACATTCATTGAATCAAATATCATACGCTACTTTTCTTTACTGAATCTGCATACATACGTGCTTTCCTGCACTCCAACCCGCGTATACTTCTATATATTTTATTCTTCAGAAAACCCTATATGCACCTTTCATTAATAGAGACCGTGTATACACGTGCTTTTGCAGAGACCAACTATCGTATAGATCTATAAATGGAAAGCTTTACAAAACAGATTAGATCTATAAACTTACCGAGATTTCTTCATTATCTTCAGCAAACTTTGCGCCAGATCTTCACCATTTCTTCTGCTGCAGATCATCCTAGAGATTTATCATCATCATAAGATATAGATATCTTGAACCATCCTCAGATCCATGGGTGCATCTCGATTCTGTCTGTCAGTTAAATCCAGTTCGTTCATTGGGGGTAATCTACTTATGAAGATATAAAGTGTGACATATTATACTCATGCACTGCTTGCAATGATCTCTTCTTTATGAGTTCTCTTGATTTACACTTTTATCAATACCATGAGTCAAAACCACACAACTTCCGATGGTATTCCTGGACGGGATCAAATAGATAATCCAGCGCTCAATACAGTGGGCCAATACCATGGTAATGCCCCTAGGTATCATAGTTTTTAGAGCACAAAAGGCATACGCAACTTTGAGCGTGCGTATCCGCGTGTATACGCAACTTCGCCTCATAAAAACTGCGTATATGCTAACCCTGAATGTATACATGGGTTCCCTTCACAAAAGTAGAGTATATACGCGGGTTGCCTTCACAAAAGTAGTGTATACATTGTGACATATTATATTTATCATTTTTATGGCACTTACTGGAATTTGTTTCTCTGTCACATCTGAACTGATCTGTAGATACATCATTCTTACATATTTAGCACATAGGTTTCTTATCATAGGCGACTCATCAAGTAGGTTTCCATCAAGGCCAACTTCATCAAGTAGGTTTCCATCAAGGACAACACATTCCATCATATTGCGAACAACTGTTTTTGTGCAAAAGGTGCGGAGGCACCATAAAGAAAATTAAATGATTAATTCTCCCAAAATAAGCCAAATTTTCTCACTCAAATTGTTTCTAATCTTTCGATTTTTCCATTACAGGATATCTACAATGCTTGAGTGGAGAGAACGTGAACATGAAGAGGTTGATGAGGCTGCCATGGTTCATCCACCCACATTACACGTATTGAGGGAATGCGGTTTGTATAAATTTTGGGCTATTCAGGCCATGAGGTCCCAATTAGATTTACCAACCTAACAAGTAAACAAATGGGATGTCCAAGACCAATTTTTCATAATTGGGGATCACCAAATCGAAATTGAGCTGGAAGGCATATATGTTCTTACTGGTTTGTCAAAGAGAGGCAAACCAATTTCTTTGTTCAAGGCTAGGGCAGGTGGCCAATCTCTCACTGGCCTTTAGGAAGAGTTTTGCAATGAGGAGGCTGATCCCAAAGATAAAAATATTGATATAAAGATAATTATCCATCCTGATCTCAAGGTGGTTGCATTTACTATAACCTGGTTGTGTGGGAGCACGGCTCAACATGTTGCTACTTGATCACAGATGCAAACCACTGTCGATTGTTTCAGAGGCACCATTTTCAATTGGCATGAGGCAGTATTGGCCAGTGTAAAAGGCCAATTGACCAGGGCAAAGAACTCAAAGTTGAAAAACTTTGGGCATGGAGCTATCGTGGTCACGTTTGCTCTGGAGAGAATTCCCTCGCTTGCCCCACAACTTATTTTAGTTGATCATGGTAGAGTCAAAGAGCCTCGGATGGTTCGATGGGTTGCATTGATGGCCTGTCACAGTGAGGGAGGTGAAATTGTTCATTTCACCCCAGCATATTTCCATTGATTGGAGAATCAAATATTCGCTATAGAAGATTTTCCATATGCCGGGATAGACTTTCGTGGTGACCGAGAGATGTCCCTTCCTCTGGGGGCACAGTTGGATGATTCAGGTAAGAATCATTTTGACATGTTTTAAATTATAATTTTTTTTTATTTTTTTTAAATCATCCAATACTGATGAATTTTTTTTTTTAAATGCAGATGTTGGTCCACGCAGGCCAACCACGCTCCGTCGCTTCGACAGGAAGTAAAGAGAGTCCATCACACCACCACAGAATCAGGCGACTGAGATTCTAACTGACTTAGAAAAAAACCTAGAGAGGTTGACTTTGGATATCCAGGATACTTCGATAGACGATGTCCCTCTCCGTCTCCAGAGACATGTTATCAGTGTTCCTGGTCAGTTCAGGAGATTCCTGAACAGAGTGGTGTGAGCTATTGTATAATATCATGATCATCACCACGGATAGTGGATGATTGTGTAGACTATGACATTTTGTTTTTTCCATCACTATTTTTACCGATTATAAGGTGTTTTAAACCTATAATCGAGGATGATGTAATATTTTTTTGAAAACATTACTCTATTCTATGAGATTACTACTATTTCCGGCTATTTGTCCAACATGTTTATCGAATGTTGCGTTGATTTACTGCTTTAATGTTGCAAATGTCTGTTTATAACACTAGTAGCTAATGCATCAGCCAATGTGTTTAAATTTCTCAGAATGTGTTGATATTCAATGTAATCAAACTCTTGTTCCAAGAGACGTACCTTCAAAAATAATCTCAATAATACTAGACTTTTAATTGCATATACTTGATTTAAATGTAATACAATGAGTTTAGAATATAACCTAATGATCAAAAATTGAATTCCAAATGAAATGGATTCAGATAATAACTCAATCACTGCACTATATTCTGCAATATTATTCATTGTTTGACCGAGGCTTACCCCATGCATAGATATTAACTCATTAGTGGGTGAATAAATAACCCAGGCTACGGAAGAAATGTTTCTTGTACTAGGACAAGCACCATTAGCAAAACCAATATACGTTTGAAGGGATGTATACATCTACAATATCAAGAGTGATCCAGATAAGCAAGGGTAAAAAATAAACTTATCCTAGGCACACTTTTCTAATCTAAGGCACACTGGCTATGAAAAGAACTAAAATACAAATAAGATCTTCACACAAGGTTTAAGCATAATATCTCTTCAGACGAAGCCCATTTCTGGGTTTTTCTAAAGAGACTCCGTCATAATCAGTTAATTCATAGGCCCCTTTTGCAAGCACACGCTTGAAAATATAAGGACTATGCCACATGGGTTCGAATTTCCCAGCTCCTAGTTTATCATTAGCTTGGTCGTATACCAATACTAGGTCACCCTTTGAAAAAGTATGAGGTGAAACACTCCTGTCATACTGAGCTTTGATTCGTTTTTTATGAGCCACGGTATCTAATGTAGCAGAGCGTCGAGTCTCATCTAATTGAGCTAAGTATAAAAATCATTTTTCCTCCTCAGAGGTAGCTGGTAGTAATTTTATGTCTAATTTGAGTGATGGTATTTCGCATTCAATCGGTAACATAGCTTCTAAACCGTAAACTAGCTGAAAAGGAGTGAAACCTGTTGTGGTTTTTGCTGAGGTTAGGTATGCCAAAAGTGCTGATAAAAGCATAGTATGCCAATTCAATTTATGAATTCTGATTATCCGTTTTATCATGGTGGTTAAAAATTTATTTATAGCTTCAACCAGACCATTAGCCCGCGGGTAATATGGGGTAGAACTATCGTGGTGCAAGCCAAGTTGATCAGTCAGTTCGGTCATCATAATGTTTGAAAATGGCTCTCATGATCAGTAATGATAGCTTGGGGTACACCAAATTGAGCAATCACATGATTGAAAACAAAAGTAGCTGCAATTTTTCCATCTGCCACAAATGTAGGCATCGCCTCGGCCCATTTGGTAAAATAATCTACTGCAAGAATAATATACACATGCCCCCCGGTCAAGTGAGGGTCACATGTAATGAAATCAATGCCCCATTTTTCAAAAGGATCGACAACAATTATTCGATAAAGAAGAGCGGGTGTTGCACGCATTTTACGATCAAAGATCTGATAATTATGACATTTTCGAACTGCTAGAATACAATCTTTGAATAATGAAGGCCAAAAATAACTAGCGCGCAATATATTTTGGGTTGTGGCATACCCAGACATATGACCACCACATGCTCCAGAGTGACAATCATTTAAAACTTTTTCGACCTCTTCATGAGTAAGACATCACCGAAAAATAGAGTCCGCACCTCGACGATAAAGAGTGTCACCAACAATATGATATTGCTAGGATTGGAAACAGATATTTTGTCTATGTGAACGTGAGAGTTCTGGCCAAAATTTTTGGGTTTGGAGATAGATGATGATATCTCCATACCATGGATCAATAGTACTGATAAGAAACAAATATTCATCGACGATCAGATGTTCTACCATAGTTTCTGTGTCAGTATTTGGGAAGTCACACATCAATTCGGTGAACACTGGTGATTTCTTTGATTTAGATTTTTCAAATTCTAAATCAAGCTCTTGAAGGATTACTATACATTTAGAGTATTTTCCCCCTAGTAATTGTTTGGTCAAAATATACATCATAGGGTTACAATCAGAAATCACTTTTTTTTTTCGTAACAATATGTAATGACGAAATATTTGGACAACTTGAACAGCTGCCAAGGCCAATTTCTCCACATGTGAGTATTTTATTTCAGTTAGATTCAAACTGTGACTGAGATAATAAATCACATGTTCGTTGTGAAATTCATATTTCTGAACTAATACCATTCCAATCATGGAATTATAGGTTGCTAAGTATAAAAATTAATCTAGGTTCTAATTGGGTGGATGAAATAACGATGCATGGGTGAACGCGTGTTTAAGAGCATCAAAAGATCTATCAGCGATCTCATCCCAAATGAAAAGAATATTTTTTTCAACAACCTTGTGAAACCTTTAGTTAACTCCACATAGTTAGGAATAAACCTATGCAGAAAGTTTGCTTTCCCCTGCAAACTTTGAAGC
This sequence comes from Pinus albicaulis, assembly GCA_034641835.2. Taxonomy (NCBI): domain Eukaryota; kingdom Viridiplantae; phylum Streptophyta; class Pinopsida; order Pinales; family Pinaceae; genus Pinus; species Pinus albicaulis. The sequence continues at coordinate 816,111,123 of CM076573.1, read as the reverse complement.
TGGCGAAGTGTGGAAGGAGGAGGTAAATTGATAATAGCCTCGACCTTCGAAGGATCGACACGACTGCCTTGCTTTGAAATGATAAATAATACTAATTGACCAGATTGTACACAAAAAACACATTTGTGCAGATTCATGCGAATCTTATAATACCTACATCTCATAAAAATGTCTCATAAATGGATTGGATGATCTTCTCTGCATAAAGAATGAGCAGGTAGATTATTGAGATAAGGTTGCACAATGTGTTTAATGTCATGAAAAGCATAGGACATAGCCCTTTAAAAAGTTGCTCCAACATTCTTAAGTCAAAATGGTAATTTATGGTAAGCGAAAGTTCGCCATGGACAAATAAATGTTGTCTTTGGTTGATCAACAGGGAGTATGTTTATTTGATTATAACCGGAAAATCCATCCATAAAGGAAAAAATCTCGCTTCCGGCACAATCGTCAATTATTTGATTGATATAAGGGGTTGGAAAATTGTCTTTTGGACAAGCTCGATTTATATCCCTATAATCGATACATACTCTAATTTTTCCTTGATTTTTGTTGACAGGAACAATATTAGATACCCAATCTGTAAGAGGGATCAGATAAATAAATCCTGCTCAAAGTAATTTTTCAACTTTGTCTTTGATTGCAGCAACTTTTCGTGGATGTATCTGAAGTAAATTTTGTCTAATTTTTGTCATGAAAAACAATTTTAGGATCGATTCCTCACATTTCTTCATAAGACGAGGCAAAAATGTCACGAAATTCTTGAAATAGGGCTTTGTATATATCAATTTCATATCTGGTACAAGAAGTGCCTATATGAATGTTTTCAACAATTCCTGGTTTTCTTGATATGTCAATAGGAATCGTTGAAGATATATTCCCTAAATTTACTTCAGAATCTGAATTTGTGATCGATATCGGATTCTGTGGTTCCTTGATATAGTCAGCGGTGAAGATATATGAAAAATTATCTTCAAATCTATCAAGCTTAGGTAAAACTGATGACCTATGATGAAGATCATCTCATGGTAAATCATCTACTGAAAAAAATTCGCGAACATTTTCGTCAGAATAAAACACTTCTTGAAAAGAATTCGGAATTGATGTTATAGCTAAGCTTGAAGGTGAAAATGGTTCTTCATTGACCACATTCATAGGGTCAGAAACAGTTTATGGTGGATTGGAAAATGACTATACTGCTTGATATGATAATTCAAATGGACTCAAAAGCATCATGCCTTCAAACGAATCCAATTCTGACTGTAAAGGAACTATCCATGCATCATCAAATTGAATAATGCTTGATGTAATCATATTGATATTAGATATAGTATGAGGTACGTTAGGTGGAGGCAAGGAAAAAGTTCCCAACAAAACATAATATTTAATCAAGCCTACTCCTACATCCTTATAAGGAATAATTGTTTTTCCAACATGCTGAATACTATCCGTAGAAGCTGGATCGGACGAATAATATGAGAGTTGATCGACTTTAACAATCTTTCCTTGATGAAGAAACATGATTATCCAAAAGACGGAAGACACTATAGTAGTCATAGCATAAGACCAATTTCGACCCAGGAGAAGGTTGTAATCTAGAGGAGCATCAACTACTTCTACATCTAGATTAATAGTTTTTCCTTCGACCTCTGTAGGTAGATCCTGTAAAATACCGTAGGGATGGAATCCTCTTCCATCAAAATATTTGAGGATGGTCGGATATCGGTTAAGTGTCAGAGAACCTAGCGATTTCCAACAACTCAACGACATGATACACGTAGATGCCCCTTCATCAATCACAGTACGAAAGCAACGTGTGTTTTTTAGTAACACTGGAATCTGGAAAGCCATTTGATGGGGTAGACGAGGTGTAAAATTTTACAAATCAAAGATCATAAGGTTCGAATCCTACAGATCTACAACTCCTAAAATTGACAATAGTAATTTTCTCTATGCTAAACATGATTGCAGCACTTCCAAAGCTGACATTGCCGAAGGGGAAATTGCCAAATCTTCGACAATGTTGTAATTCTGAGCAGCTCTCGAATGTGGATTAAACGCTGATCTATGAAGTACACCTTTAGGAGGTAGTTTGATTACTAAGTCAGGGTTCGGATTCTCGATGTGAAGCGGATCGAAAACCAAAGTAGATGCAGTTGGTGTACAATTAGAATTTTCTTCTTCTTTACTACTAATGGGATTTTTACTACTGTAATCTTGTGATCGAGTTGAAACCATCAAAATATCTTCTAATGGAGTAGAAGAAGATCCAATCATTCTACTATCTTGAATTGGAAAAGGATCCTTCAAGACAGTAGGAGTGGGTGAACCTTTGACGAACTTAGAAACTTCTTCCCTATGTGGACATTCCTTGATGAAATGATCCTCGTCATAGATAAGACAAGTATAATGAGGTTTTTGTTTGTCATCAATTGATTCACTTTTATTAGTTTTTTCTTTAGGATATGAATTTTGTTTATTCGTTTTCTTCCATTTCTTCTTTTTTCCTTTTTCCGAATTAGTAGATAAATCTACAATGTGAATATCTGTGGTAGCTTCTAAGGAATATTCTCCTTTTGGTGAATCGGGTAAAGTTATAATAGGAGAAGTAACCTTTGAAGATTTCTTCTTGTTTTAAATTGTAGAAATTGAACCAATTACACCATCAGCGGCATGAGACCCTGAAGGAGTTGCAGTTAACTGACCAGGTCATGGTAAATCAGGGATTTTCTCTTATAGATTACCTGACTAGGTATATACCAAGTCTAGATATTGAGCTTGAGCAATAACTTGTTCTTTCGTGACAACGCCTGCTTTAGCTACGTCTTTAGTGATTTTTGGTAGTAATGATTTAAAAAACCATTTTGCTAATATTTGATCTGGAATAAAAACTTTTACCAAACATCTTCTACGTCTCCATTCATGAATATGATCTGATATATATGTGGACAAATATTTTTTTAGCGAAGTTAATAATTCTGTGCCATTGTCGTATCTGACTGGAAACTGAAAATGAGTGAAGAAGGAATTTGCTAAGGCATTAAATTTGTTAAAAGAGCCTTGTGGTAGTTCAATGTACCACTTAGTAGCTAAACCTAGTAACGTTCTCTGAAAAAAGTCTATGTCTAATAGAATCATCAATTAAAGATTTAGATGCACACCATAGGTTGTAAGTCATAACATGGTTGGAAGGATCCTCTCCTGATTTTCCTTCAAATTTTGGAATGACACTGGGAAAATTTTGAGGCATTGCTGGCCAGTACGAATGATAATAGATGGGATCATTCATAAGGCGAGACAAATTTGGTAAATCCAAAGTTTCTATGAACGGAAAACAATGGGTAGGGTCCTATGGATAACCTTGTGAAACTAAACTAGTTCCAGGAGGAGGATATCCAGGATAACCTAGAATAGGACATGCATTTGGAATCATATTACCTCCCGAATAACCAGGAATAACCAAAACATATTGTGGTTGAACAGGTTTTTGATATGTATATCCAGGGTATGGTTGTTGCGGGTAAACTAGAGTTTGTGAAACATATCCATATTGGTACGACCCCTGATATTGTTTATAAGTAAATTGAGGTTGACTCATTATTACTCTACTTGTACTACTTTGTCCTGTAGGTATCTGAACAATAGTTTGGATTGTCAGTCCAAACTACAGGATAGAAGCCTGAGGAGTCTGTATCGATGTTTTAGGGGTAGATGAAACAGGAACTATAAACACTCCAGGAATAGGTGTGATAGGTTGAACAGAAGTTTGAACAACTAATTGTGCTGGAGTCGTAGGTGTACTCGGACCAGGCTACTGAACAGGACCAGATGGAGGTGTTGGAATATAATTCTGGACTGGTTGTTGGGGTTGAATATAACCAACAGGTTGTCCTACTTGATAATAAGGTACTTGCATATTTGGTTGTAAATTTTGTTGAACTTGTGATGGATCCCACACCATTCTGGGACATGAGGGTCCCATTGAAGGTTGTACATAAGACGACCCATAACTGGGTTGAACAGATGGTTGATAATTAACTGGATAATTTACACCTCATTGTAACATTTGTTGTTCTTGATAGAACTGCTGTGATAAAGGAGGTTGCAATCCTTGAGCAAGATACTGTCCTTGAGGTTGATATTGACCTTGGGGCATGAACTAGCCCTAGGGTTGATATTGACCTTGGGGTTGATATTGACCTTGAGGTTGATACTGAACTTGAGTTATGTACTGTCCCTGGGGTTGATCTTGAGGTATGTACTATCTCTGGGGTTGATATTGATCCTGAGGTATGTATTGTCCCTGAGGTTGACCTTCAGGTATGTACTGTCCTTGGGGTTACCCCACAGGCTGTATTTGGCTATTTTGAGATTCCCCCCCAGGCTGTATATTACTACCTTGAGATGCAAGGTTTGAAATATTTCCATACATCATAAAAACTTGCTCATCGTTCGAAGTTCCAGTATTTGATTCATTATGGCAAGATGATGACATTGGTTTTCTCGGAAAAGGAGATGCTCCTGAGTATGTACCAGAGAGCGACTGATAATCTGCAGGAACAGAGGGACCACCATAGAGAAATGTTTTTGGCGATTCAAAAAACATAGTTTACTCACCAGACATGTTTATCTGAGGTATATAACCTATTGGTGTAGAGTAAAAAGGTATTTGAGGTGGCGAATATTGAAGACCTACATTCTGCAAAAAATTTGTCAATGAAGAATACCAAGCATCTTGTCTAAAAAGACTATAAAAGATTGATTCATGTTGTCTAAGTTCTAAAGTTTCCTGAGTTGAAGGGAGAATTACTTCTTCTTCTGTATCAGTGATTTCTTCAATGCTAATAAGACCAGGAGGAAGACCTTCTATAATCAAATTCTTCACTCTGGGTGAATCGAGATAATCAGGAATTGGAGTAGTGAATTCTAAAGTTGGTTCTGTTGTAGCAGGTTTAGTTTCTTGTTCGGAAATTTTAAGTTCTTCAGGTGATAATTCATTTGTTGTAGAAGCAACTTCTGTTAATTCAAAAATTGAAATTGTTTTTGGAATATGTTCTGCTACTTGAGATTGATCTACTTCGAAATCAGGATGAGGAATTATAGATGATTCTCCTTATTTCGTTAATCCAGTTCAACTAATAAAATTTGGTATTAGATATTTAAGTCCTTCTAATTGGCTAGGTGTATACTCAGGGGGTTTCCCCTGAGTTTTGCGTGATCGTCTCGGTAATTCAGCCACGATTAAAAATTTTAACACACACAATCAAAGAAAATCTCAATCAAAAAATCCTAAGGTCACTCAGAAACAAAAAAATGATCACATGCCTATAAAATATAAGATATAAAACCACTCACAAACAATAGATTCCCGCACTAAAAACACTAGTTTGTGATCAAATCCACGATCGTAGTATTTTAATGCAGAAATGGCGGTTGGAATAGTTAGCTTGACAACCTACTTAATGAAACATATCGGTGCAAGCTTCTCCACTTAAACCATCTAGAGTGAAGATAACCCTCTCGAGAGTCCAAGTGAGTCTAGCCAACGTCTACTCCAGGTATAGTGGGATCTTCCCTCCACCATCACCTTGGGAAAGAATCCTATAGATTATGGCAACTAAGGTCACCAACATAAACAAATATACCTGGGGGAATAGTCTACAATCCGACACACACGCAAGGGCAGAGTAACAAAGCTCAATCACCTTCAAGGCTCCTTGACATAATCCAAGGTTTATCGATAAGTGACCCCAGGCTCCTCGAAAATGGTAAATATGAGGTTTACCATTGTTAATACGTGTATCTCTTCTATCGTTCCCAATGAGGAAGGATTGATTACCTCACCGGTTAGGATACGATCTCGTGCTTGACTCTTTTAAGAGGAGCTTCCCAGATCATAGATGCTACTATTGGAATTTTCCTACCGCAACATCGACTACTTGTTTTTTTTAACTGTCTTCGAGAGTTAACTAAAACCTATTCCAAGACACTAGCCTAAGCTATGTTGCTGGAAAGAGCCCTAGAAAAATAAGAATTTTCTAGGTTGATTTTAATTAAGCGTTAATTTTAATTGGTTGTTTCTTAGGAAAATGGGCATAAAAGTGAAACTTCAATGATGTATAGTGACCCGACTCCAAAAAACACAAAAATGCATCTATATGAGAAACAATTCATTCCTTTTCAATGAAACCTATCTAAAAGAAAGAGTTGAGGAATGAAAATTATTTAAAAACATCAATCCTTTCTTTTAAAACAAGAATATACGAAAAGAAATCTTTTTCATGAGAACTCAATGACTAATTTCTCAAAACAAATCCCTTTTAATCATTCAAGTCTTAAACTACAAACAAACAGTTTCCAAAATAAAAGTATGATTACTTAGAAATCCAAATTCAAAACTAATAACACTAATTTTGAACTCTAAAAATTTCTAAAGATTTAATATTTAAAACTAAAAATTCTAAAAAAATTTGAGGATGTTTTTCTCATTTTGTAATCTAACAAAGAAATCCTTTACTTATGCCAGCAAGAAATCAAAATCATCCAATGGTGGTTTTAAGTGAAATTCACAACTTATGAACCAAAAGTCTTTTAAGATTTGGAAATAAAAACTTTAATCTAATTTTCATAAAAGAAAGTTCTGCTACAAAGTCAGAGGCTCAGCAAGAAAAAACTGAAAAACCAGTGATCTAAGGTATATCAAGGTTTTTGATCTTTGAGCAACCGAAAGACAAAGAAAAAATCACTTATAAAAAGAAAATCTTTAGAAAATTACTCAAAAATTATGAGTGCTAGAATAAGCTTTCACAAAAGGCTTTTGACAGTAAATACAAATTTGGGTAATCACAGAGAATCTTATAAGATGGTACCAAAAAGTAGAATTTTGATTTTTTCAAAAAATTTCATAGGGTCCACAGGTTTTAGTGTAAAAAGGTGCGACACCGCACAGTTTACATAGAGAAACTACGGAGGATACTGCACTGTTTTCAAAGAAACAGTGCAGAGCCCAAAACACTTAAAGAAAAATTAAAAAATTCTTAAATCAAACTTATCAGGAATTCTAAGGATAATTAACACAAACTAGTATAGACTAATCAAAATCAGAAAAATGCTTTCAAAAGACAAGCTCAAATAAAAAGAAAACTAAGTTCTATTCCCCAGTAGAGTCTCTATTTTGTTAGGTGGATAAATCCTTCTTGCGGACAAGACAGATCTCGCTAGTATCACAAAGATAGCTAGAAACAAACATGAAAAATGTAAACTATTTTCTCTAGATTATACATGATTAAGAATTCTATATGATGAATGGAGGACCTACCTGTGGTCCAATGCTAGTTGAATTATTTTCTTCATTGCTCCAAGGAGTCACTTCTCAAGATCTGCAAACCAAAACATAGAAAAGAATCAAAAGCACCTGCAACATATATTAATTCATAAATAAAAAATCTATCTTAATGATCAAGGAATTTAAGAAATAAGCCATTCAAGTAAACATAAAAACAACTTATTGAGAAAACAGGATCCAATTGTATTATCTCTTAATTAAAGAAGGATTCTTACAACCGCGTTTGCCTTGATGTTGTACAGGTCCTTCCGGGGTTCGGAACAAGCGTTTCCCTTTGGCCTAACAAGCCCTTCCACTCTTTGAACCAGCCTAACTACGAGTGTGTAATCATTCTCGCAGCTAGAAAGAAAACTATATTTCTTCAACACTTCCCTTCTCTAATATAAGTACTAAGTACAAATCAAGTACTTAAGTATATTCAAAATGCATAGAGAAGTTTTACATATGTGAGCATGTACCCTTGAGACTGAACCAAAGCTTCAATTTATAGGAAAATGAAAGTGGTTACAGCTCCAAAATGGAAGGGATAAAGTCCCCTTATCAAGAGATTAAGTTCCAAAATCCAAGGAATAGGCTCCTTTTATGAAGGAATGAATGTTCATGATAATGGAGGGAGTAAGGCTTCGACTGGATAACGCATTCTAGAAGCTTCTAGCTGGGAGAATATTCAACTAGCTGGGCTTCTAGAATTTACTTTCGCCTTCAAATTACCTTTTACAGGGGTCCGCACTTTTAATGAAGAAAACATGCAGTCGGCTCTGCAGTGTTTGGAGCAAAAGGATGCGGTGCCGTAGGTAAAGCTAGGGAAAATTGTAGTACCAATACTTTTATGATTTTTACAAGATTTTCTCCAAATTCAGGACTTGGTTTAGGAACTTTAGGGTTTTAGACTTCTAAGGGAGCATTATATAGGTGTTGATGAGCCCATATAGACATTAAAATTTCATGGTGACAAAATAATGTGTAACACCACATCATTAGGGATTCAACCTAGCACCAAGGAACTGTTAGATTATATAGATAGATGTAAGGAAGTTTTATGGTAATGGTCTTATAACATGGATATTCTACATGGATTACTACTTTGATATACACCAAGTGTTAGCCTTACGAAAGGTGAATATTGTAGCCATGTGTTTAGAACATGATCAACATGTACGGTATCAAAATATATACATTCTTTATTCAATTATAAAATCTTCAAAGAAATAGTCTAGTTATAGAAGACATACAACAATTCCAAAAGTTGAGTCTGAGAATTAATAACATCACAAAATATAGATTATTAAAAATATTTATGGGAACTTAAAAAAAATCATCCAACATGAGTTACATCTCTTTGAACCTAAATCCTAGAGCTTTCTTTCTATCTAGCAAGGAAAGTTGAAAGGAAAAATATGGCTACTAGAAAACTGGGTAGTAATAACCATAGAACCTAAATTGATAAGGTTGAAAATTTAGAAAATGGACATAAGAAGATGAAAGGGATATGTTTAAACTATGAAAAAAAGTATAGCAAGGGGAATAAATGTGGTGAAAATAAACTATTCTACATAGATTGTGAAGATCAAGGAGATCGAGAATTGGAACCATCACAAGATTTAGAGCTAGAAGAGACTACTCCAACAATATATTGTCATGCATCGGTGGGAATAAATACTATAGAAACCCTCAATATAGAAGAAAATATAAAAAATAAAAGAGTAATAATGTGTATTTATTTAGGAAGTACCCATAACTTCAGAAAATACAAATTGCCAAACAATATTGACTTCTTTGTGTTTCCAACACCAACATTTCATGTAATGATTGCAGATGTAGGTACCATAAGTTGTTTAGAAACTTTACGTAGCATTAAGCTAAATATGGGAGATTATCTATTACATATCCCCATGATTACAATCCAAATGGGTAGTCTTGATTTTGTATTAGGGGTCCAATGGTTAGAATCATTGGGAACAATAACCATCAATTTTCAAGATTTTTACGTAAGATTTTCCTCAGAAAGAAAGGAAAATGAGCTTAGATATATCCAAGGGAAACTATGTAAAGTGATAAGCTATAATATCATGAATTTTTTTCTAAACAAGGGACACTAGCGTTAATTTCACAATTATGTTCATTATATGTTCAAACATCTATATCCTCTGCCATAGTGGATCTACGAAAGTTATCAACAATCATTCCAAGGTATTTAGAGAGACACCTAGGGTTATTTCATCTGCTTTATATAATTATTATGTTATTAAATTGAAACTTAGAAGTGTAGAACCTAACATTAGGCCTTATAGGTATCCATATGCATAGAAGAGTGAGATTGAGAATATGCTTTAAGAAATGTTATAGGCTAAAATCGTTCAACCTAGACAAAGTGATTTTTTCCATGTTAGTGGTGATGGGTATAAAAAAGAGTGGTTCATGGAATATGTGTCAATATTATATATATATCAATAAAATCACAATCAAATAAAATTTTCCTATTCCTATCATTGATTAATCATTTGATAGATTGCATGGAGAAATTTTCTTTAATAAGTTGGGTTTTTTTTCTCGATATCATCAAATCAGAATGATGCAAGAAGACATTCTGAAATAAACCTTTATAACACATGGTCATTATGATTTTTTTGTTATGAAAGGAATGGGAAATTTATCTTTAATAGTGAGCTTTTCAAGATCCCTATAATCTAGATACATGCCCCATGATCCATCCTTCTTGTGCACCAATACTGCTGGTGCTAAAAAATAACTTTGACTAGGTTTAATTATATCACCCTATAGCATTTATGAAATCATACATTCAATTTCATTATTTTGGGCATAAGGATATCTGTAACGCTTGATGTTTGGAGGAACACTTCCTGGAATCAAATTATTAGCATGATCATGATCATGAATAGGTGGGAGTCCCTTGGGAGTCTTAAATGCCTTGGAATTATTTTCCAAGACTTTCCGAAGATCTAGAGAAATAGATGGTTTTGATGTTTGAACCTCTATTGAGAATAATTGGGCAATTACGTCCCATTTTTATTTCTTTAGAATATTTTTCATGCCATTAGATTTTATTATATTTCCTAGTTTCCCTAGGATACCCCTTAATCCACATTTCTTTCCTTCCCAAAAAAAATTCAAGAAAAGCTCTTGAAAATTAAAAGCTATTGTACCCAAATATTGTAGCCATTAGATTCCTAATACAACATCAGCACTGCCCATTGGAATGGACAGAATTAGAATATTAAATACATACCCCCCCCCCCCCCCATGGTTAGCTTGATATTATGGCACTTTCCAGATCAATTTATATTTCCTCCATTTGCAACCATCACTTGACACTCTAGTGTTGGGTATAGGGAGAAATTCAATTCATCGACTATCTTAGAATGAATAAAATTATGGATACTACCTGAATCAATCAGCACTATTACCCTTTTCTTCTTGATATTTCCTTGTATCTTAAGAGTTTGAGGAGTGGTAATTCTTGCCAATGCATTACAAGAAATGGTCAGATTCATTTATTCTTTCTCTAGGGTTGCTTCTTGGTGTATATCCTCTTATTTTGAAGTTTATTGTTCATTTTCTTCCTCCTCTTCACAATATATGTAAAATAATTTCTTCTTGGCACGCTTATGACCTTTAGTGTATTTTCTATCAAAAATATAGAAAATGAATTCTCATCTGTTTTCTTCCAATTGTTGTGGTTTCAACCATGTAGGTTGTGGAAGGCTAGGAGAAACAACACTTCCATATTTATAGTTGTGACTGGTAGGTTTCCTTCTTGCCATAAATTTTCTTTCAATTTTTTTTTCCAACCTGAATGCCTTCTCCAATGAATCAAGTTCCCTAGGGAAAACCTCATGTTGGATTTTTTCCTTTAAATTCCCTATGAAGACATCAATTATATGCTCCTTTGGAATATATTTACCCTTATATTAAATTTTTGGAGGTCTTCTTATGCTCTTCCATTGAACCCTTTTGTTTGAGATTTATCAATTGGATGAAGAAGGTGTTGCTATTTGTATCCTCATAATATGTTATCATTTTCTTCATAAAAATTGACCAACTGAAAAGTGGATTACGAGAAAAAAGACACCAATACCATACAAACTAATTGGGTTCTAAATATAAAGTTTCAATGTGTATCTTTTAAGTGCGTTTCACATTATGGAGATCAAAAAATTTCTCCATCTGTAGTATCCATGTTACTGGATTCTTGCCATCAAACTTCCTCATATCGATCTTTGGAATATGTTGAGTCTTCAATATAACATTAGGGTCTATTAAATCATGATTAACATTTATTTTGTTCTCATCATGATTTTAATCTGACACCTTTTCGCCATTAGGAATCCTTTCTTGTAGCAACTTTGTCAAACCTTCCTTCAAACCTTCCATGTCCTCTTTTAAACCATTCATGTCACCTTTTAAACCACCCATGTCACCTTTAAAAACATCCCTGTTTCCTTTTAAACCATCCATGTCATCTTTGGTTTCTCTTTGTGAGAGAGAAATTTGTTGCACTTGTTCCTGTAATTTTGATGTATCATGTTGAAATTCTTGCTCTTTATGTGTCATAGTAGAGCTTTCTGAGAACTTAATGGGTGTGGAATTATTTTGTTTCAGAGGAATTTTAAAACCCAATACTGATATATATGCTTCAAAATTCCCATCACTTCAAACTGATTTTTGAAACAAAATTTATGCAATTAAAAAAAAAAAAGACCTTTTTCTTTACTTTAGGAGCTCGATCTTGCAATGGTTGCAACTCTGTAATTTTGGATAACCAAGGTTTGAATTTCAGTCCTTTTTTAGCCCTATGAATATTATTTCCATTTCCACTGGTCAGACGGTTGGCTTGACTGGGTCTAGACCCTGGTTGAATGTCGCTGCATAGTCCAATAAAACCCACTATTATTGGCCCTTTTAGAAACGATCTTCTTGTGTAGATTAGAGTCTCACCCGAGGTAATATAGGGGGATGATAGAAATAGGATTTTGCATCCAGAGGGATAAAGGATCATGGATTTAGGGCTTTCCCTTCTTAACAGAGGTTCACAGGCCAGATCTATCAATAATACAAGCATTTTTCAACACCTATGTTGAACTTACTAAAAAGCTACGCAATCTTACTTATTCATGTATTATACAATGTGAATAATCATAAATGATACTGTGCTATTAAATTATATATCAAAACCCTTATTCATCATAGATATTCAGAAACACTAAGTAAAAGAAAAACACATCATTATAACTCAGATATTTCTCAACAAGTCTTTCATTAATAGCCAGATCCTTCTCATACATTCACTTTCCACCTTGGGCACATAATTGCAGGGGTCTATGCACATAGCTGCAAACTTCCTAAGGTCTCAGTGCACATAGCTGCAAGATCCCTTTCCTCTAACCCAAAACATTGATTCATACTTAGGAAAAACTACATCCAAATGCATCTCCTCAAATATATCATCAAAGCCTGTCCTTTGACCTCTATCTAGACTCCTTATGTAGGTTAGCATTTACAATACCATATTCCAAAACCATGGGTAGAGTCCAACATTCAAAAAATTATCCCATAAAATTACATAGCAAGGGGCTTTAACCCAACCCAAAGCCCTTATGACTCAAATTAGACTTCACGTTGCATGTTTTTCTCCTCAATCTGTGGAGTCTTTCTCTGCTGCTTACTTCGCAGGGATCCCATCTCCTACAGGCCGCCAAAAAAAAATTGTGACTCGTCCCAAGTCACAAAGTTGGTGTGTCAGATATCTTTTCTTTGATTCCACTCAAGGCATCCTTCAACAGGGTAACTATTTGAACACATGAATTTTCAAACTCCTTAATCTCTCTAAGCAGTGTCTTTGTAACCTTCTTAGCTACCTTCTACTTGAATATTCTCTTCATCATGCATAGTGCCTTCAACTATTTTTATGCAGTTTGGGAGAGCTGGTTGGCCTCAACTTCCCATGGTTTCAATCTTTTTATAAGTAGCTTCTCCTTCTTATGCAACTCATCGAGCTTCCCCTGTAATAATTTACCCTGTTGGAGACGGGTAAGCCGCTACATTGGTGCTAAGGTCTTAGAAGTGACCTTAATATGATCCAATTGTTCCATATTTTGGGGCACTTCATCTTGTAGTGTTTTCACCTAAGGTTCATTCTACAGTGAAGCACATACATCCAGAACTTCCCCAAAGACATGAACACGCTCTTGTATGAGGGAATCAACCTGTTTTGATGCAACTTTCAGCTCTATTGCGCGCTGCTCTTGAACTTCTGGTGAAGTGGCAGGTTGAAATTGCATCTGCAGTTTGATGCTTTTCATCTCCATTTCCATACGAACTTCATCAAATTTAGCCTTAGAGTCCTTGAAAACTATGTCCAGCTTGACCATTTTTTCCTCAGGCACAGCTACAACCTGAATCTCGAGCTCTAGTAGCTCGTTGCATTCCTTAGAGATAACCTCCTCCAAATTCTCTCATTGTGTTTCCTTAGCCGCACACTCTTGGAAAACAAGCTACTTTTTCTTAGCCATGCTCTACCTTTGGTACTTGGCTTCTTGAATAATCCGTGATGATTATTCACGGATCACAGATCTTCAGAGCATATTTTTTCTACTGTAATTCAGGGATGAGTTCACGGATCTTCAACTCTTTCACATATATGGAAAGAATATGAATCATTCATTCATAAAAGTGAATTATAATTGAAAAAATATGCCACAAAATCATACCACATGAATCACTATAAAATAATAGCAATTGAAATTGTATTTATGCAAATGTCAATTGTACACAAGACTCCAATTCTTCTACTCATTGATTTCCAACCTTGATTATGAATGAAAACTAGATACAAATATACTAAAACCATATTCCCCTCTCTTAGGGGTCGAATCCCTCAAGATAGGATCGGTTTACACAATTTTATCCAACAAAACCTAAGATTATGGGGGTTAAAACAAACTCTCCTTTTAGCCTTTGATTGACCGAACCATCATAAATGAACCTCAAAATTACATCAAAATGTCATTAAAAAACCTATTTACATTCATCTACTTCAGATCAACTCAAAATAATAGGATTAAAATCATGAAAATCCAAATTTGACTGAAGAACCTCGAAAAATTGACCAACAAGGAAAAGCGCAGCGGCAATAGGAAAAAGTGTAATGCCAACAGGGAAAAGCACAACGACATCTTGTAGGGAACTTTTGACTACATTCCTAAGCTCCAAATTATGATATGAAGATACCATTGGATAGCTTATGATGTATCGTAATCCATATACTCCTTAAGCAAGAAAAATGGCCTCTCCAAGGCTGAGAAAAATTAATTTTCCCAAGCTCACTCCAAAAGCGCAGCACTTGGGTAAAAAAGGTGGTTGAAAGTGACTTTTTTGCATGTTTTTTGAACTTTTATTCCAATATGTTTGTTGACATGGAACCAAAAGTGGATGGTTGTAATGTGTCGGTGATTATCTATCCAATGATGTATATTTTTTCTCATTTATATATGTGAGGGAAAAGCACAGTGCGAAGGCATTGTGCTTTTGGCTGAACTTGTTTTTCTATGTAAGCCAAAAACACCAAAAATTTTGAAATTTTGAAAAAATGTTCAAAATTGGCCCAAAATTTCCCCATTAAGCTAGGAGATGATATGTCAAGCAATTATAGAGGCCTCAACCAACAAATCAAGTTTGTCCTTCTCCTTTTGCCTCATTAGGGTTTGCTTCAATTTCTTCTTCAATTGCTTGATTCCGATTTCAGAGATCTTGTTCCTTGTGCATTAATGTAAGGCCATGTGCCTCTCCTTCAACTGACACCTCATCTAGAATCAATGGTGTAAACACCTTGTAATTCACCGCATTAGGGTCTTTCACCAGCTTCTTAGCCTTCAACTTCCAAGGCAGAATATATGGAGGCAACCTAGAGATAGGCTCAGCCTCCTCATTATCAATCTCATATGGCACTTCTTCTGCTTCATCGTCATCTAATTCTAGCTTCATCGCATTTTTCTGCTGATATTGAGCTCCCGTAATCTATTTTTCCTTCGGGATTTTCTTCTAAGGCGATGACCTTAGGATTGGTTTCTTAGGCTTCTGATGGAAGTGTGGGTGTAGGCGTTAAGGAGAGCTGTTTAAATTTTGTTACTATGTTTTCTAATTCAAGAGGAATTTTTTCCTGATCCTTATTTCCCCTCTCGGTCATCAAACTTGATTAAATCTGATTGATTAATTTAATAAAATGACTTATGGAAGCTAAGTCCCCTTATCCTTCGAAAACATGATAATTGACTTTAAACAATGTTTAAACCTTTTCGGAATGGGTTTTAGATTTCAAAATATTTAATAAAACTCTATTGAATAAATTGTCGGGTCCATACCTTTTTTGTTAAACTCCACACAACTACCGAAGCGAACACTGTCAGATCTTCAACACTTATGATCAGACGGCTATCGCATTCCAATAGCCTCGGCACTTTATCAACCACAGTCATGCGAAATTGGTAGTATTTCCATTATGACATGTCACCTTTCTATTTGATCACGTTCAATTTAACAAAACCACTCGCACTCCCAAAATCGGTGCGACTACAGTGGTTGGTTTCTCAAAAACTGCTTGACCTATAATTTTTCATTTTCGATGGTGTTTGACCATGGATTTTCGCTGGTTTACACATAATTTAATACGCTTAAATTCTACATAGAAAACATAAATCCAATGGATTTTAGAAGAGATGAAACCCTTCGAGAATTTTCCAAGCATACAACAGATAATTAAATTCTGCAATTTTATTAAATCAGAGGAAAAATCCTCTCAATCAATTCTTCTACGGCCCAATTCGATTTTCTGCTTCTCAGAGGTTACATTTTATAGTGTTTTACATAACATTCGACCTCTTCTTGAGGATCAAATTCTCCTAACTTAGATAAAATCCTAATTACACAATATCTTCCGTAAATCTATCAACTGAAGACTAAATATACTAAATCTAATCTAAAACAGTTCAATCTTCCTAGATACTAGTTCAACCCTATCTAGTACAACTGTAAATTGACAGCTAAAGGTACTAACACCTTTTCTTGTAACTTTATTTTTTATTTTTGGAGTAATTAATGAAGCCTTTTGTCTCTAAGCCTCATGCTCCTGCATCAGACTCCTGAGGACAAAAATCTTCATGGGCTCTTGTCCATGAGCTCCTCCATAGAATTGCCCATTTCCTGCAGCATGGTTTCTGTCATCCAGGTAGCATCCTCAATTGGCTGATCCCTCCACTTGATCAAATATTGAAAATATTCCTGTCCTCTGGTCTTCTTAAACACTTTCTTTTCTAAGATCCTATATAGCTGTAAGGTCTTTGCTATGGGTAATTGTTTTACCCAGTCAATCTTTTCTCTGTCTTTTGGTCTGTCATATGTGCCACTATCTTCATATCTGTACAAATCAGCAACATTGAATATTGGAGATATTCCAATATCAGATGGTAATTCAATTTCATAATCATTTGCAGAAAACTTTCTCAATATCCTGCATGGTCCTATCTTTTTGAATTTTAACTTGTTATACTCCCTCTTTGGAAATCTTTCTTTTCTTAAGTGTGCTAAAACCAAATCACCAACTTCAAAATTAACTTCTCTTTTTCTCAAATCTTCTCTGTTTTTGTACTTGATGCTGCTATCTTGTAGCTGCTGCTTTACCTGTTCATGTATTGCTTGAATTTCTAAAGCAAACTCTTCTCCTTCAGCACTTCTCATTTCTACTTTCCCCAAGTTCCTCAATTCAGATACTCCTCTTGGGTGCATTCCATAAACTATATGGAATGGACTCTACCCTGTACTTCTATTAGGTGAATTATTATATGCATACTCTACCTGTGGTAAAATATTATCCCACTGTTTAGGATGTTCTCCTGCAAGACTTCTCAAAAGATTACCCAAACTCTTGTTCACTACTTTAGTCTGCCCATCATTCTGAGGGTGATAAGCTGAGATGAAACTTAATTTAGTACCAAGCTTCTTCCACAATGTCCTCCAAAAATGACCAAAAAATCTGGTGTCTCTATTAGAGACAATAATTTTAGGTAACCCATGTAATCTGACAATCTCCTTGAAAAACAAATTGGCAACTTGAGTAGCATCACTAGTTTTATAACATGGAATAAAATGTGCCATTTTTAAAAATATGTCAACTACAACATAAATTGCACCATTCCCTCTCCGTGTCTTAGGAAATCCTAAAAAAAAATCCATACTTACCATATCCCAAGGTCTATCTGGAATAGATAATGGAATGTACAAACCTGCATTTTGAATTTTTCCTTTTGCATATTGACAAATTTTAGAATTCTTCACATACGTTTCCACTTCAGATCTCATATTTGGCCAAAAATATAAATGGCTTAGTTGCTCATAAGTCTTATCAATGCTAAAATGTCCAACAAGTCCACCACTATGTTTCTCCCTGATTAAATTTTCTCTCATAGAACAATTTGGTATGCACAACTAATTTATTTTGAATAATAAACCCTCTTGTAAGAAATAATCTAACCACTGATTTTTGTCTATCAAAAAAGGATTACAACATGCTTCAAATGCTTCTTTGAAATCCAAATCTATCATACAGAGTTCTTTAAGAAAATCAAAACCTAACACTTGAATTTGACTTTCTTGAACAAGAATGCTTTTTCTACTGAAGGCATCTGCTACCTTGTTTGCTTGACCACTTATGTGCTTCAATAAAAAGTTAAAACTTTCAAGATATTCAACCCATTTTGCATGTTTTTGATTCAATTTAGGTTTTTGCATAATATACTGTAAAGCATGATTATCTGAATATAGCACAAATTCTTTAGACATTAAATAATGTCTCCACTTCTTCAATGACTGTATAATTGCATAAAATTCCTTGTCATAAGAAGAGTACTTCCTCCTTGTCTCATTTAGCTTCTCGCTGAAATATGCTACAAGTCTATCTTCTTGACTTAATATAGCTCCAATAGCTTCCCCACTGACATCACATTTTACTTGAAATGGTTTATTAAAATCAGGCAAAACTAAGACAGGTTTCTTAGTTATCTTTTGCTTTAGGAACTAAAAATTCCTTTCAGCTTCAGCAGTCCACTTAAATGTTTTTTTGTCCTTCTTTATGGTTTCAATTATAGGTGCATTGATCTTACTAAAATTCCTTATGAATTTCCTATAAAAACTAGCAAGACCATGAACAATTCTTACCTCAAAAACACTTTTAGGTGAAGGCCACTCCACAATTGCCTTTATTTTCTCTAGATCCATTTTTAATCCTTCAACAGAAACAACAAAACCTAGATATACCAATTCTTCTTTCATGAATGAACATTTCTTTAAATTTACCAGTAATGTCTCTTGATGTAACTTCCTTAATACATAATTAAGATATCTCAAGTTTTCTTCCTTTGTTTTGGTATAAATTAATATATCATCCAGATATACTATTGCAAATTTAACAATAAATTCCTTCAATACTTCATTCATAAGCCTCATAAATGTACTAGGTGCATTTGATAAACCAAAAGGCATTACCATCCATTCATAAAATCCCTCATTTCTTTTAAAGGTTGTTTTGCATTGATCTCCTTCCCTTATCCTATGTTGATGATACCCACTTTTCAAATCTAGTTTTGAAAAATATCTTGCTCCACTCAAACAATCCATCAAATCTTCAATTCTAGGTAAAGGAAATCTATACCTGATTGTTATCTTGTTAATTGCTCTTGCATCAGTACACATTCTCCAACATCCACCTTTCTTCAGACTTAATACTGTAGGTATTGCACAAGGACTCAAACTTTCTTTTATCAAACCTTTGTCAACCAATTCCTGCACTTGCTTTCTGATTTCTTCATTTTTTGTAGGAGTCATTCTGTAAGCTTCTTTGTTTGGAAAATTTGATCCTGGAATCAAATCTATCTGATGGCTGATTCTTCTTACAGGTGGTAATTCATTAGGAAAATCATCCACAATAATATCACAATAGTTCTCCAACATTTCTTGAATTTCAATTGGAAAATCAGAAATTTTAGTAGAATTAAATACTACCTTAGGTTTGAAAACTAAAGCAAAATTGACCTCATCATCTTCAATCTGCTCCAAGTATTCTTTTCCATTCAACAATAAAGCCATTGGATCAAAATTTTTACTTGATGCATCTTCTTCTTCCATAGGTAACAATGTTTGATTCATACCATCTTTGAAAAACTTGTAAGTGCTTCTCTTTCCATCATGTACTGCTACTCTGTCATACTGCCAAGGTCTACCCAGCAATATGTGACACACATCCATAGGCATCATATCACACATGATTTTATCTTTGTAACTGCCCATTTGAAATTCTATTTCACATTGTTCCTTTAATATCAGTTGATGTCCCTTCTGAAGCCATGATACCTTGTAGGGTGTTGGATGTTCTCTTGTCTTCAATTTCAACTTATCTATCACCTCTATAGAGACCAAGTTATCTATACTGCCACTATCAATTACCAATTGACAACATTTCCCTTGAACTTTTCACACACTTCTGAACAAAGTATTTCTCTGTGTTGGTTCAGCAACTTCCTTTGTTTGTTTTAACAAAAAAATTTTAACCACAAAATATTCTCCTTTCTCTGGCACAATTTCTTTCTCTGTTACAAGCAACTTTGCTGCTTCTTCTTCAGTCTGAGCAACAATTGCATTTCTTTGGTTTGTCCCCACATTCTCTGGACATTCATAGGCTCTATGTCCTAATTTGTTACATGTGTAACATCTAACTTCTCTTCCTCTGTTTCTGCCTCCTCTTCCTCTGTAAGGACTCCTTCTGCCATTTGTATCACCTTCTGTGGGTGCATACTGAGGTGAGTTGTTGCTAGCTCCATCTCTTGGTGCTGTAGATCTTACTCTACCACCTTGACTTCCTCTTCCTCGAAAAGTACCTCTTCCTTTGGAATAGTGCTTCCTTATGAGTTTTTCTTCAGCTTTTAAGGCCATTTGGTAAGCCTCTTCTACTGTTTTAGGAGAAAATATACTTATCTCATCTTGAATCTCCATTCTGAGACCATTTATGTACTTGGAAATTTTCTCTGTTGTATCTTGAATTTGTCCCACTCTTATGCTTACTTTGTAAAATTCTTCTGTGTACTCTTTTACTGTCATTAATCTCTGTATAAGATTCTGCATTTGTTTAAATAATGAAATCTAATAATAACTAGGAAAAAACTTACCTCTCAACTTTGCTACCATTCTATTCCAATTCTTCATTGGCTGCTTACCAACTCTCCTTCTTTATGCTTGCACTCCATCCCACCAAAGTTCTGCATTTCCTTTTAACCTTGTGATAGCAAACTTAACTCTTTTTTCTTCACCCATCTCTTCATAATCAAAGAATTTATTCATTTCATTGATCCAGTATATCAACCCTTCTGGATTCAATCCTCCTGCAAATGTTAATACTTCAAGCCTAGGTTTGGACGTAGATCCTAAAACTAATTTAAAGAATATCATATTAGGAGTAAGCTCAAAATTTCCTCCTTCTTCTTCTTCAGCTTAAAGTTCGCTAACATCTTGAGGATCTCTTTTTTGTCATATTTCCATTGCTTCCAATCTAGCTTGAATTTGCTCCATCATTTCTAGTACTTCAGCATTTGCAACTGCTCTACCTCTTCTTCTACCAGCACCACCTCCTCTACCAAGTCTAAAAGCCATGTTGGGTTTCTTTTTCTGACTTTTGGAAGCTTTTTCAATGTCTGGAAAATTCTCTGAAGACTTCTCTGATGGCTGCTTTAAAGTCTGCTTTGATACCACAAATGATGGCAATGTGGGTGTAGGAGTTAAGGAGAGTTGTTCAAATTTTGTTACTTTGTTTTCTAATTCAGGAGGAATTTGTTCCTAATCCTTATTTCCCCTCCCAGTCATCAAACTTGATTAAATTTGATTGATTAATTTAATAAAATGACTCATGGAAGCTAAGTCCCCTTATCCTTTGAAAACATGATAATTTAATTTAAACAATGTTTAAACCTTTTCAGAATGGGTTTCAGATTTCAAAATATTTAATAAAACTCTATTGAATAAACTTTCAGGTCCATACCTTTTTTGTTAAACTCCACGCAACTACCAAAGCGAACACTGTCAGATCTTCAACACTTATGATCGGACAGCTATAGCATTCCAATAGCCTCGAAACTTTATCAACACACAGTCACGTGAAATTGGCAGTATTTCCATTGTGGTGTGTCACCTTTCTATTTGATCGAGTTAAATTTAATAAAACCACTCGCACTCCCAAAAGCGGTGTGACTACAGTGGTTGGTTTCTCAAAAACTGCTTGACCTGTAAATTTTCATTTTTGATGGCATTTGACCATGGATTTCTGTTGGTTTACATAGAAGTTAATTCGCTTAAATTCTACATAGAAAACATAAATCCAATGGATTTTTGAAGAGATGAAACCCTCCGGGAATTTTCCAAGCATACAACAGATAATTATATTCTACAATTTTATTAAATCAGAGGCAAAATCCTCTCAATCAATTCTTCTACGGCCCAATTCGATTTTCTCCTTCTCAGAGGTTACACTTTATAGTGTTTTACATAACAGTCGACCTCTTCTTGAGGATCGAATTCTCCTAACTTAGATAAAATCCTAATTACATAATATATTCCCTAAATCTATAAATTGAAGACTAAATATACTGAATCTAATCTAAAACAATTCAATCTTCCTATATACTAGTTCAACCCTATCTAGTACAACTGTAAATTGATAGCTAAAGGTACTAACACCTTTGCTTGTAACTTTTTTTGGATTTTTGGAATAATTAATGAAGCCTTTTGTCTCTAAGCCTCATGCTCCAGCATCAACTTCGTAGATGGCACTGTGCTTGTAGTCGTCTTCCATCTGGGTGAAATTGGCCTTGTATATGTTACTGGTGGCATGACCATCATGGTGCAATATACTCTTGGGATGAATGTGTGGTTGAGCCCTGCCTTGATCAAGGTCTCTCTAAATGTTGTAAAATTGTAATCCAACATGCAATAGCTTTCTCAGCTCTCTTGCAGACAACAAATCTCACTCTAACACAACATGAAAAGTGTTAGAATGGAGAGCGTGATCCCTTCTTTATAGAAAATTTTGAATTCAAACCACATCATCGAATTTAGATACTCCTTGTTAGTGTCTATGAGTCACCAGTGATCAAATGTACTCTTTCCATGTGATTAATAAGGTCTTAGGGTCAAATTGTTATATTTTCAAATAAAATTTAACATCACTTTGTTGTCATATGGTCATTTTTAATTATCTAGGTCATTGCTACTCCCTCCACTTGTTCAAGGTCACCATCATTCATCATGGTCATGTCATTTTTACCCTATCCTAGGTCATCAAAAGAGTCAGTGGGTCATCATCCAGGTTATGGTCTAGGATTCACATTTGATGGTAATCATCATATCAGTCATCAAAAGAAAACAAGGGAGTCATGTCATCCATTTCAGTCACCATCATGGAATTTATCAATTAGGGAACAAAAATAATCAAGGTAAAATTTCCTTTTGAAGAAATAATGATGCATGTGTTAAATTAGTCAATATTCATTTTCTCAAAAGTACACATGATGTCATGTTTTCACCAAGCCAAAATCGCATTTTTAGAGTTATAAAGAAGCATAAAGCATTCAAATACTTCATTATATCCTTCCAAGGCTTCAATATCTCCTCTCTACCATTGTAAAACTTTCCATAGCCATCAGAAGTTCGAATTCCATCACCAATTGCTCTCTTTATCAGTTTTTTGTGTTTCTGCTGCGTTTGTAATGCATTTCTAGAAGGGTTGTTGCACTTTTGTTTTGGCACCATAAGGAGGAAATAAAATGTTCAAAACTTTATCTCAATGCTTCAAACATCATTAATCATGTAAGTGTAGACTTCACAAACTATTGCTTCAGTCAATTTCCTAAGGACTTGATTAAAATCATTACCTAGGGTTTCTACTATGTTTTTTATATTTCATTGTCTTTGGCTTATTTTTAAGAGAAATTTCCTAGGTTTTAAGCCTAAACATCTTTAAAATCCCTCATCATAAATTTACCACCATTCCACACACTTAAATTCAGTCATTTCATCATTTTATCTCACTACCCTAGCTAGTTGTAGCGCTTCTAGACTAGGATTGTGTTTTCCTTTTTCACCCCCTTTCCATCACTCAAATTGAAGAATTCCAATTTTACTCTATTTATAACACCTATCCTTACTTCCCATATTTTTTCCATATTTTTTCCTACGCTCCATCCCCTCCATTCCCTTCCCTCAAGTTGTTGCGGTTTTAGCCCTCTTTTGCACCTCAAGCCCCCTTACCCATTCTTGTGTGAAACTAGGGTTTCCTGTTAGAAGCAAAGTCAAACATGGAAGAGATTAGTGAAAAGAATAAATTAAAAGGAGGAGAGATCTCAATATATGAGCCCATTCATATGCAAGAGGTCAATTCGTTAGATTTTATAGGGAGTTCATTTGAGCAGGCAGGTTGTCTAGGGTTTTGTAGGAAAATGAAAGAGGTGGGTTATAATCATGATCTAAAAAGTTTATTTTCTTTCTATTTAAAAAGATATCATGTCACAATTGTAGGGGTGAACTTTATGGTGTCAGCAGAGATCATATATTCAACAACCACAATCCCTAATGAATGTGAAATTTGGTTCAAGGGGACGGATTTAGACCTTGAGCATTATAAGATTTTCTTGAAACCATAGTACAAGGAGTCCCCTTCTCATATCTTCCTAGAAGATAGTTGTTGGCCAAGTAAAACCCTTTGATGAAGATTATCATGAATTATTTCACTTGTGAGGTGAGGTTTAGTAGGTTATATCAGTATCATATCAGATTATTGATGCATTTCACTTCCATAAAGCCCCTAAACTTACCCAACTATCTGTTTAGAATTTTGGTGAAAATGACTGAGAAGGTGCAATCAAAAAGGATAAATCATCATGCAAGCCAATTTCATCATTATTTAGTCAAATTTATAGTTCTCCACTAGTTTTCACACGTCAATATATCATGGGAATATTTCTTAGAGGCAACTACTCTTTTTCCATTTCTTAGAGGCAACTGCTCTTTTACCAGTCCCCAACCAGTTAAAGATTTAAACCACTCCTTCATCACCATCAAGACCACAGGGAGTTGAAACATAAAGTATGCCATCAGTGACAAAAACTTAGCATAGAGCAGATATTTGAAGGGCAAAAAAAAGGGTAAGAATCTAGTCTTTGATCCTGATGAACAAGAGGAGATGGCTAGGTCTAAACCTAGAACTAGGTCTCAAGCAAAAATATTACCCAAGGAGGTTATCAGTGAAGAAGTGTAGGTTTAAACTATGAGAGAGGAATCACCTAGAGATAGACATGATTCACCTTTGGAGCATGAAGAAGAGGTACCTCCTGAACTTGAAATGGTTGACCTGGGAGAAGAACATGGAGATAAGGCAACAAAAGATATCATCAAGGAGAAGGAATCACATATTAAAGAGTTTAAGGGTGACCTATTGAAAGAAAATTTCATGGTGGCTTTCCTACATCAAGAAAATATACAGTTGAGACAGGCCCTAATGCAACAGATCAAGCTAGAAGAGGACCCTCCATAAGCAAGTAAAACATTGGCAACAAAGGATAAAGGTAATGAAATTATTGATGTTGATAAGATAGAAGAAAATAATATTCAAACACAACCTAGGAGACCTAAGACAAGAGCAATGGCTAGGAAGGAACAAAATCTAGAAGATCCATCTCCTCCTCAAGCTCAAGACACTATAGTTGGTCCTCGAGCCTAAGATACTACATCTGACTCCATAAGTGTTGAGATTGAGAAAAATAGAGAGTATTGTCTTAATAGAGTTAATTTACACTTGGATAATCTACTGGAAAAGGAAAACATGGATACTACCATGCAAAGAAATATGGCAAGGCACTACTATGCTAGGAACATGATTTACAAAGTTAGAGTGAAAAAACACAAATAAGAAACTCAAAATAACCCAAATAAAAGTAAAAATGAAGAACAACCTTGACCTCCTTGTTTATGCATCCTTAGTTTTTTGAAGGAATGACTGAAAGCAAGGAAATGAGGAAAATTTTGAAAATTTTTAATTTTTTTTTTTATGCACACAGGAAAATTGGTCAACAGAAACGCAACGAGTAGTTGCTGTGTTTTTTCTTAGGAGTCCCAAATTCATAATTTTGAAGCATGAAAAAATGGCTAATAGCATAATGATTTCAAAAAAAATCTTTGGGATTCTTGAAAGTTCACAAATTTTCATAAATTGACCAAATAATGCCTATTTTTAACCTTTCTGCCACTTTTTCAGACCACTCGCTGCGCTTTTGGGATAGTTTGACTTCAAGTTAATTTCTCAGTAGTTTGGAGATTATGTTTTCAGTTCTTGATGACTCGATTTTTTAGTAGACAACTTCAGCTTTCCAACCATACCTTTCGCAGAAATAATCTCATCTGAGAAGGCCTCCAAATCATATTCCAAAACTTATTGCGCTTCTACTAGACTTGCTGCGTTTCTAGCTATTTTGTTCCGTTTCTTTGTTTTGGCAATTTTCACTACATGTGGAAGGTCAAAGTTCAAAATTGGTCGATGTAACAAATGGCTCACGATTTTTTTCATGATTAATAGGCTTATTAATGGTCAGCTTTGTAAAGAATATTATGATTAATTCCTTGAGAGAAAAGATCAATTAGTTAGCTAAAAAGGAGGAAAGTTGTTTCTAACTTCCCTAGGATAAGGAAATGAATCATTAGGTTCGTTAATTAGTTGCTATAGATTAGGATTCAACCCCTAGAGGTGGAATCGTCACTCTTGTTTGTTTTCTATATGTACTCGGAATCAAGTCATTGAGAGAGTTGGATATTTTAAGTTTACACACTTTTGGAACTAGTGTACTTGAAAATTTGCAGAAGTAATTTAGAGGCGATTGCAGGTATTTTTATGTGATTCTTGTGATGTGGTTAATGATAGTGTTTTTCTCCATTTCTCTTATACATATGATGATCAAGTTGTTCAAGAAGCCATCTATGTTCTTCTTCTGTTAAATCTCACAAGTTTTAAGTATGATACATCACCTCATATGCTCTGTTTTATTTGATATTTTCATAGAAATGTTTTTATCTTCTAAGTAAATGAATTGGCACAAAATGTTAGTTAATTATTTGTGGGAAAACAGAGTTAGCACAAAGAAATATATTAGCATGTCAACTTTTTAGCTATTCTATGGTGTAGATACATTTTTTCCAACTTCCCTAGTAGTGTTAGTGATGAAAATCCTACAAGAGATTGAAAGTGAACCAAATGACGTTCAACGAAGAATTAATCAAATGATCCTCTTGCAGCAGTCTGGGGAAGATGTTTTAAATAACACCTCAAATCTCCAGGACAAGATTAAGAATATTTATGATAAGAAAGATGGCGCTGATGATTTCAACTTGGGAGATGTTGTTCTCTAGTGGGATGCCCAAAATGAGGATAAAGGAAAGCATGGAAAGTTTTAGAACCTATAGAAAGGACGCTACAATATTTTATCATTCAGAGGGAATAATGCTTACATATTGGAATATCTTGATGAGCAAGAACTTCTAGGAGGACTGATGAATAGTAGGCTCCTGAAAAACTATCTTACCTGATCTTGAGGAAAATTTTCACTTACATTGTAAATATCATTTTATTTTCTGTGAAAGAGTGAAGGATTTTTTAATGAATTTTGAAGCCCGAGGAGAAGGCCATAAGGTTTCTCTGATCAACTGTTGTTTTTCATTCTGAATTTGTAAAGTAAATTCAGTTTCATTTTTTATTAAGTTTTTTTAGACAGTCAGTTAAGTGTTAACTATTTTATTTTGACTCCATCACCTAATGGATGAGGCTACCTAGTCTACGGTGTTCTTGACAACTCCTAAAGGAGCTACCATCCCTAGCTGGGGTGAATGTTAGTGTCTATGAGTCACCAATGATCAAATGTACTATCTCCATGTGATTGATAAGGTCTTAATGTAAAATTGTTATATTTTCAAATAAAATTCGACATCTGTTTATTGTCATATGGTCATTGGTTATTGTCTAGGTCATTTCTACTCCCTCCACTTGTTAAATTTCACCATCATCCATCATGTTCGTGTCATTTTTCCGGTGTCATACGACATCAAAAGAGTCATTGGGTCGTCATCTAGGTTACGGTCTAGGATTCACATTTGATGGTCATCATCATATCAGTAATGAAAAGAAAATAATGGAGTCATGTCATCCATTTTGGTCACCATCATCGGAGTTATCAATTAGGGAAAAAAATAATCAAGATAGCATTTCCTTTTCAAGAAATAATGCTACATGTGTTCCATCAGTCAATATTCATTTTCTCAAAAGTACACATCATGTCATGTTTTCATCAAGCCAAAATCGATTTTTTTGAGTTATAAAGGAGAATAAGTAATTTCAAGTCTTCAATCCATCCTTCCATAGCTTTAATATCTCCTCTCCGCCATTGTAACACTTGCCACAACCATCATAAGTTCGAATTCCATCACCAATTACTCAGTTTATCAGTTTGTTGCATTTCTGCTGCGTTTCTGGCATGGTTGGTGTGCTTTTGTTTTGGAAGCATAAGGAGGAGACAAAATTCCAAAAATTCATCTCAGTGCTCCAAACATATTTAATTAACTAAGTGGATCCTTCACAAACCCTTGCTTCAGTCAATTTCCTCAGAGAATTTATTAAAATCATTGTCGATGGTTTCTACTACGATTTTGCTGCATTTTTTTATATTTCATTGTATTTGTCTTATTTTCAAGACACATTTCATATTTTTTAATCATAAACATCCCAAATATACCTAATAAGGAATTTCCCACCTTTCCCCACACTTAAATTCAATCATTTTATCATTTTCTCTCACTATCCTAGCTAGTCATTGTGCTTCTAGACTAGAAATGTGTTTTCCTTTTTCACCCCATTTCCCTCACTCAAATTGAAGAATTCCACTTTTAGTGTGTTCCTAAAACCTATCCTTACCTCCCATAATTTTTTCATATTTTTCCTACTCCCATTCCCCTCCATTCCCTTCCCTAAAGTTGCTGCGTTTTTAGTCATGTTTTGGATCTCAACTCCCCTTACCCATTCTTGTGTGAAACGAGTGTTTCCTGTCAGAAGAAAAGTCAAATATGGTAAATACCAGTGAAAAGAGGAAATTCAAAGCAGGATAGATCTCAATATATCAGCCCATTCATATGCAAGAGGCCAATTCATCAAATTTTATAAGGAGGTCATTTGAGCAGGCAGGTTGTCTAGGGTTTTGTAGGAAAGTGCAAGAGGTGGGTTATAATCATGATCTAACAAGTTTATTTTCCCTCAATTTGAAAATAGACAATGTCACAATTGTATGGGTGAAATTTATGGTGTCATAAATGAACATATATTCAGCAATGACAATCCCTAATGAAGGTGAAATTTGGTTCAAGGCGACAGATTTAGACCTTGAGCATTCTAATATTTTCTTGAAACCACAGTACAAGGAGTCCCCTTCTCATATATTTCCTAGGAGACAATTGTTGGAAAATTACAACCCTTTGATGAAGATTATAATGTAGTATTTCACTTGTGAGGAGAGGTTTAGCAGGTTATATCAGTATGATATCAGAGTATTGATGCATTTCACTTCCATCAAGCCCCTAAACTTACCCAACTATCTGTTTAAAATTTTGGTGAAAATGATTGAGAAGGTGCAATCAAAAAGAAGAAATCATCAGGAAAGCCTATTTCATCATGCTTTAGTCAAAGTGATAGCTCTCCACCAGTTGTTACAAGTCAATATATCATGGGTATATTTCTTAGAGGCAGCTGCACCTTTACTAGTCTCCAACCGGTTAAATATTTTAGCCACTCCTTCACCACCATCAGGACCACAGGGAGCTAAAACATCAAGCATGCCATCAGTGACAAAAAATCAGCATAGAGAAGATATTTAAAGGGCACACAAAAAGGGTAAGAAGTTGTTCTTTGTTCCTGAGGCACAAGAGGAGATGCCTAGGTCTAAACCTGGAACTAGGTCTCAAGAAAAAATATTACCAAAGGAGGTTATTAGTGAAGAAGTGGAGATTGAAACCATGAGAGAGGAATCACCTAGAGATGGATGTGATTCACCTTTGCAGCATGAAGAAGAGGTACCTCCTGAACTTGAAATGGTTGAACTAGGGCAACAACATCGAGATAAGGCAACATAAGATATCATTAAGGAGAAGGAAGCACATATTAAAGAGATGAAGGATGACCTATCCAAAGCCAATTTCATGGTGGATTTCCTACAACAAGAAAATAGACAGTTGAGATAGGATCTAATGCAGCAAATCAATCCACAAGAGGACCCTCCATCAACAAGTAAAAAATTGGCAGCAAAGGATAAATGTAAGGACATTACTGATGTTGAGTAGCTGGAAGAAAATAACATTCAAACAAAGCCTAGGAGACCTAAGACAAGAGGAATGGATAGGAAGGAACGGAATCTAGAAGATCCATCTCCTCCTCAAGTTCAAGACACTATAGCCGCTCTTAAGCCCAAGATACAACATTTGACTCCATAAGTGTTGAGATTGAGAAAAACAGAGCGTATTGGCTTGATAGATTGAATTTACACATGGAG
The DNA here is from genome assembly GCA_034641835.2 of Pinus albicaulis. NCBI lineage: Eukaryota > Viridiplantae > Streptophyta > Pinopsida > Pinales > Pinaceae > Pinus > Pinus albicaulis. The sequence goes on along the minus strand of CM076573.1, from coordinate 816,081,093 downwards.
AAGATAGTAGAAAAGGAAAATAGGGATACTACCATCCAAAGAAATATGGCAAGGAACTATTATGCTAGGAACATGATTTTCAAAGTTAGAATGAAAAACATGAAGAAGAAACTCAAAAGAACCCAAAAAAAACTCAAAATGAAGAAAATCCTTTAACTCTTGGTTGATGCATCCTTAGTGTTTTGAAGGCATGACTGAAATAAAGGAAATGAGGAAAATTTCGAATGAACCCAGAATGACTACGACCATTCTATCACAAGGAATATAACACAATTTGTTTTGCGAAAACCGAGTTTGGATGAAGGAGTTATGGTCTACTCATCGTCGTTCAGAACAGATAAACTTTTATTAAAAAAAAATCAAAACAGGTACAAGATGATGACATGGGAGCCCAGTCAACATTCAGGGAATCTTCTACAGTTTATGTCTAATGGGACTATGACAAGTGTCACTACGAGATTCACCAGTTTTGTTTGTGAAGGTGAAATTTTTCAAATGACCTCCTAAGGTTGAATTTGGGTTTATGATATTATGTGCTAGAATTTTTTTTTTTTTTAATTAATTAAGGTTAGATAAATGTATATTATATATATATATATATATATATATATATATATATATATATATATATATATTATTTCATTTTAATTCAAACCTTAATTAATTTTAATTAACATATCAATTCCACATATACATATTGTTAAACCAAATCAAATGTTTTAAACATTGCCATTACATATATATTAGTTTGATACGCTGGAGCCATTGGCATATATTTTAAATTTCGACAGTTTGATAACCTTGGGGGAGCAATATATTTAATGCGGGAACAATGTCAAAGGTTTGAAGGCATATATGGTATGAGCCTTGGACCGTATTTTATTAAATGGAGGCATTTTAAAATTTCATTTCAAAATCACGTATATGGGGTGGAGGTTAGGGTTCGACACCGTGACCTCCCCCCAAACACCGCACTCCATTTCCATTGGGCCATGGCCCTTGTACATTGGAAAGCATTGTGTTGAAATCGTATTTGATGTGTATGCAAAATCCAGTGGTGGGAGTGGATGGGGCCAACCCCATGGGCCAACGCTCCTCCACGTGACCCATCGAGATGACCAGCTCCAAACTCAACCATAAACATGAAAATTAAGCGCGCTTATCCACCTAACTATGGATTACCACTAATTAATCATCCTATTAAGTTGGCAGTGGAATTAGCAGCAACACTATTTCGACGGGAATTTCCAAACTTGCTAGAGTTAGTTGGAGCGTTTCCAGATTTGTAGGAGAAATAGGGGGAAAGTTTTTTTTTTCCATAACTAAGTCAATTTCCAACCAAATTGAGCTCAAAAAGAGTCATTATTGGCTAATTGGAATGCTATGAACACATTGGAATAGGTTTCAGAGGCAGAGGAGCAAGTTTACAGAGGTTTTTGTTTCCTTGAAGAATTTTGAAGCCCAGGGCCACCAGGAGGGAAGGCCATGCCTAGAGCATATGGTAATCAAATTGAGTAATAAATAGTCATTTATGATATATTAAGACATTTTAAAATCATTGCAATAGGTTCTAAGAGAATTCGATGCATGTAAATATAAATTTGAGCAAAATTGAGCTAATACAGAGACCCAAGCTATGAAGCTAGACCAAGAAGATGTATCCCAAGAGGGGTGAACTCCATCATCAAAAATATGTTTTAATGGATGAATTATTATGGTTTTTTTTAATTTATGTTTCAATTTTTTAGCCATTTAAATTCATTCTTTAATCTTTCAAACTCACTCATAAAATTCATTTTTAAATACCTCTTTGACACACATAAGCAACAAGGGAAATTGTACATAAAGCATAAGATCACTAAATAAGTTTTATATTTTAAAATGAAATTAGAAAATAAAAACTAACATTCATGCCCAAATCAAGTTGGTATCAGAGCACAAGGTTTCTAAAGGTTATTTTCTTGACAGTTTCCTGATTTTTGTACAAGTTTAATGGTTTCAAATTTGTGATGTTGACAAGGTTAAAGTTGCAAAAAGGTGAAGGGAAATTGTTGGTTGCAAGTACTGATATTATGACCAGAAGAAGGAGAGATAAAAGAGCATCATCTTTACCCAAATTTCCACTCATACCTGCACTGAAGAACCTCAAGTTTTGTCGCAAGAAGCTGATATTGAGGAGGTGAAATTTGTACAAGAAGTTGAGTTGATTGAAGAGGTACAAGAATGAGAGGTTGAGCTTGAATCCATAGCCATCATGTTAGGTCTTGGATAGAATCAAGGACATTCAGAAGAGGAATATGTGAAGAGAGACTTCACATAGATAAAGAGGATGGTTAAAGTTATGTTTGATGTATTTACTGTTGGGATGGAAGGAGAAGGTTCTAAGCCCCCATATGGAGAAGGAACTTCATATGGTAATAAGGATGAAGACAGGAGTTAAAAGGGAAGTGGATGAAGGACACCTCCATCTCCACCATATTCATCATCCTCATCATCTCTGTCAGCATCATCTTCCATTTCCACCACAAAAACCACTCACACGCACTCAAAATCCACAAAAGGAAAAACTCAATTACTCAAATTGGACATTAAGTTTGAACTTCCCATGTACAATGGTGAGGTAAATGCAAAGAGGCTTGAAAATTGGATATTTCAATTGGATTTGTATTGCATAATTCAAAACCTTCATGAAGACAACATAAAGATCCAATTGACTACGTTAAGGCTAGAAGGTGCATCACTCGTTTGGTGGGAAGAAAAGACTCAAGAGGAAATGTGGAATCCATGGTAAGATATCCATTTCTTAGGTTGAGTTTATTTCTCCCATTAAAATACATTTTTATCCATTAGCATATATGCAGAAAGCTATTATGAGTTGGAAAATTTTTAAGAAACTCAAGGGTGAAACAGTTCAAAACTATACTCGAAATTTTAGGAAAAGGGCTTTGTTGTTAGGAATAAATTTGAATTCCAAATATACACTGTTGAAATACATTGGGGGTTTACATTACTATTTGAAACATACTATACTTATGTTTAACCCAAGAAATTTAAACGAATTTTTTCTACAAGCCACACACTTAGAGGCAAGAGGGAAACAAAACATGGATGACAAAAGTGAAAGTGAGGGTAAAGGAAAAGGAAATTTTTATGGAAGAGGAAAAAGAAAGAGCTCTGTAAAAGGAGAGAAGGAAAAACTCACATAAAAAATTTGTTCAAAGACTGGACATGATGAAGATCAATGTTGGAAACTTCATCCAGAATTGAAGCCAAATAGACTGAAAGCCAAAAAGAAGGGGAAAACAGTTGCTATAGCTAAACATGACTTAGGGTCAGATTCAAGAGATGAGACAAAGTTTAAAACCATGGGTTTGAAAGGTAAACATGTTGCAAGCACTAGTTCTTCAAATTTTTCAAATGATACTCATCATGAAAATAGATGAATAGAACTTTTCCATATTAGAGTTGTCTCTAAACATACCAAGATTGATACACTTTTTGATAGTGGGTCACAATCTAACTTGATTTCTGAAGATTTGGCTAAGAAGCTAGGCCTTGAAACTATTAGAAATACAAGGCCATATCCTTTGGGTTGGATATGCAATAATGCAAACTTGCAGGTTATAAGGAAGTTCTTAATAAGATTCGCCATCAACTCAAAATTTCTCGATGAAGTTGAGTTTGATGTGGTACTGCTTGAGATATCAGGTATTATATTGGTAAGTCCTTATCTATATGATAGGAAAGAAATATTTCATCGCCATGACAATAAGTATCACTTGTTTAAGGATGAAATTGATTACATAGTTGGAGTGCATAAGAAGAATATAGTTTTGTCTCTTGTACATGCAAGTGAAATGAAGAGGATAGTGAATGCAAGTTGGAACTTGACATTGTTGATGTTCAAACAAAGAGATGTTTTGAATCACACTTTTCAAAAATATTCTTATTATTGTAATGAGTTGTTTTGGGATTTTAACAGGTTGCCTTTAAAAGAGGGTGAACAAGATGTAAAACATTTGCAGCAGTCAACATTATTCTTGAGTAGTTTTGGAAACAAGATGGTAGTGCAAGAGAGTGAAAAGGTCAAAAAGAAAGTGACAAAGTAGCTTGGAAAAGAAGGCATGGGTTCCACAAATGCTGGTTTATGGTTTCCAAAAGGTACATGTAAATGGTGAAGATACATGGTCAAGAGTCAACACAAGTACAAAGCGAGATCAGCTAAAAATCATCATGGTGATAGTGTGCAAGTTGAGAAATTTTTTAAGTTTCCTTTGATTGTTGACCAAGGTAGGAACAAGATGGTTTCTGCAAGAATAGATTTTTTTTCTACAAATTCAGAAATATTGCAGCATGGCGGTGTTAATGACAACAAGAGAAGGTCGCAAGAATCAAGGAAAAAGTTGACCTTTTGTGAAAAACTCCAAATGATGAAATTGGGGAAATTCAAGTGGATAGAGACTCGAAAAGTGAGGGAAAAGTACCCTCATCCACATGATCAATAGAGATTTCAGGATCCAAAAGGCTTGTAGTGTGGAAGAATGATCAGAGGTGTTGAACCCCAAAATTGCCCTTTCCTTTACAAATTTCTCATCTCATTTCACCTCTATTTCATCAATTCATGAGCCCTAATCAATGAATAATGTTTAGGTTTGTCTCAAGGATATATGCAATTGATTGACATATTGTATTTTCATGGTTTTTTCTATTTTAATAATTTTTTGCAGATTGGCTATAGAATGTAGCTTGTTCCATAGCTGACCAGGCATTCCATAGCTACTCTTGTTGTTGAATATGTTACAAGTGTCCGTTGAGGGAATGGCCCACATGGGTAGTCTTAGAATCCCTCCTACATGGATTTATTCCTATCCACAAGGACCAGATCGACAAATAAAGAGGCCTAATCCAATGGTCAAAGCTCAAATTCAAGAGACCGTTTCACACAACAATTAGGACTCTTTGTTTTCTGCGTAGAAAATCATGAGTCCTAAGAGTCCCAGTTTGATTATAATTTGAAGATACACCTGTAGCTATCTTTATTCATATCTAGTTATGAAAATTTCTTATAAATATAGGTTCTATAAAAACCGAGAACAAGTTAAGTTTTTGTAGCACAAGTTCAGAATTACAGTGAGATACTCTATTTTCTAAAACTCTATTTCAATAAAGAAGATCAGTTCCCAGATGTTGTTTTGATCACATTTTTAAGGAGCTAAGGAGTTAACCAACTTGGTAGTAGAGGGCCCCTACTACTAAAGGAGGTTTTTAATGCTTTCTAGTTAGACTTGCTTCATTTTTGTTTAGTATTTTTTTTTTTTTTTGTTCATGCTTAATTTCCAGTTTTCAATAAGTTTAGATGCAACTGTGTATATTTTCCCTATGAAACGTTTTCAAGGAGATAGGTAACTCTATCTTCGGGATTGGAATCAAATTTGAAGTGTTGAGAAATATGTTTGCTTAGTTCCCTGCTTTAATCTTTCAAAAATAGTTGTCAATTGCTTTGTCTAACTAAGCATTTATGAAGTCCATTTTTCCTATTTACCAAATCTTATATTGAATGGTTGAATGTCTTATAATAGAAGTGATTGAATATATTTCATTTATTTTTATTTTCTTGCTAAGAATTAAGACTGAAATTGATTTATTCGAAAGCCATACCAAGGGGTCACAAGCTTCAGAATTGGATGAGACTTGATAAGTTAATTATTCACTTAATTGGTTGTAGATAGAAGATCCTCATTGCATTGCAAAAAAACAATCTTCTTAAAGGTCAACCTGATAGAGACTAATTTGAATATACTTTGCAAGGATGATTAAATGATTAGATTCAATGCAGTGTTTGAGTTACTCTAATTCTTTAGTTTAAACAGATGAAATGATTGCTTAGATAGATTACCTCAAGGGGGTCACTCTCCACATATTGGGTAGATGGATTAATTAAAGCATATTAGATAAATTTCAATTGCATTATCTGTTTTCTATTTTAGATTTTAGCAACTAAAGTGCAAACAGTTGATTTCATCTCATAGGGCTTTAACCTAATCATTGAATGTTGAAAGAACCTGAAGTACAATAGTTGACACATTTCCCTCCTTTCATTTTTCAAATCTCAATTGATTCATAGATCCATGGATTAGGTTTACTCACTAATTGAAGTACTTGCTTTGTCTTTTTTCCCAAAACTAGGTATTAGAACTTGTCCATAAACTTTGGTTTCTTTCATAGAAAAATAACTTAGTTTCATAATACTTCCTTTTCTTCCTTTTTAATTAGATTTATTCTCACTTTTCTAAATAGCCTAGGAATAAAAATAAAAAACCCCCAAAACAACAAGAAAAACACAAACAATGAAGTAAGGGAAGGGTCACCTAGGCACATATAGCGCACCACACTTCATCAGTTTACTAGGCCTGGTTGATAATTAACGAAAGCAATTTAGGAACACTAAATTGACTAAACAAGAGGCTCAATATTTTAGCTCAAAAATGAAAGTGTTCAGAATTGAATGAAATTAGAATGACCGCGACCAACCCGTCGCAAGAAATCCAGCGCAAATCGATTCGTCAAAACTGAGTTCGGATGGAGTTATGGTCTGTTGATCACTGTTCAAAACAGACATTTTTTTATTAAAAAAAATGCAGAATGGGTATAGGCTAATGACATGGAAGCCCAATCAGCATTCATGGAATCTTCTTCAGTTTCTCTCCAATGGGACTGTGACAAGTGTCACTGTGGGATTTTCTAGTTTTTTTTGTGAAGGTGAAATTTGTCCAATGACCTCCTAAGGTTGAATTTGGGTTTATGATATTATATGCTAGAAATTTTTATTTATTTTTAATTAATTAAGGCTAGATTAATGTGTATATATAAATTATATTTTAAATCATTTTTTAAATATCATATTATATATATATATTATTTCATTTTAATTCAAACCTTAATTATTTTTAATTAACATATCAATTCCGCATATACATATTGTTAAACCAAATCAAATGTTTTAAACATTCACATTACATATATATTATTAAAGTCTGAAAATTTGATACGGTGGAGTCGTTGGCATATATTTTAAAGTTTGAAGTTTTTATAACCTCGGAGGAGAAATGTATTTAATCCGAGCACAATATCAATGGTTGGAAGGCATATATTGTATGAGCCTTGGATCGTATTTTATTAAATAGAGGCGTTTTAAAATTTCGTTTCAAAAACATGTATATGGGGCAGAGGTCAGGGTTCAACCTTGTGACCTCCCCCAAAAAAATGCACTCCATTACCATTGGGCCATGGTCCTTGTACATTGAAAATAATTGCACCAAAATTTTATTTTATTTTTACGCAAAATCCGGTGCTGGGAGCAGAGGGGGCCAGCCCTGCGGGCCATCCTAGGCTCCATGTGACCCAGCGATATGATCAGCTCCAAACTCAACCATAAACACGAAAATTAACCACGCTTATCCACCTAACTATGGATTAACAATAATTAATCATCCTATTAAGTTCAAAGCGGAATTAGTAGCAGCTCCATTTTCGGCGAGAATTTCCAAACTTGTCAGAGTTAGCTGGAGTTTTTCTAGATTTGGGAGAGAAATTGGGGGAAAGTTTGTTTTTTCCATAACTGAGTCAATTTTCAACCAAATTGAGCTCATAAAGAGTAATTATTGGCTAATTGGCATACTATGAACACATTGGAAGAGTTTTCAGAGGAAGAGGAGCAAGTTTATAGAGGTTTTTGTTTCCTTGAAGAATCTTGATGCTTAGGGCCACCAAGAGGGAAGGCCGTGCCTAGAGCATCTGATAACCAAATTGAGTCAATAAATAGTCATTTATGATAGATTTTGACATTTTGAATTCAATGGAATAGGTTCCAAGAGAATTTGAGGCATGTAAATAGAAATTTGAGCATAATTGAGCTAATACAGACGCCCAAGCTATGAAGTTGGACCAAGGATATGTAGCCCAGGAGGGGTGAAATCCTTCATCAAAACTCTATTTTAATGGATCATTTGTGATGGTTTGTTGTTATTTATGTTGCTGTTTTTCAGCCATTTAAATTCATGCTTTATTCTTTCAAACTCACTCATAAAATCTAGTTTTAATTACATATTTGACACACATAAGCAACAAGGGAACCTACACATCAAGCATAACATCAATAAATACGTTTTATATTTGAAAATGAAATTAGAACACCAAAAGTAACATTCAAATTCAAACTGTTCAGCCTTCCAACCATACCTTTTGCAGCAAAAAACTCATCCAGGAAGGCCTCCAAATCATCTTCCAAAAACTTGTTGCACTTCTGCTAGATTTGTTGTGTTTCTCACTTTTTTGTTGCATTTCTGTGTTTGGGAAATTTTCACTACATGTGCAAGGTCAAAGTTCAAACTTGTTCAATGTAATAACTAGATCATGAGTTTTCTGATGATTAATAGGGTTTTTAATGGTCATATTTGTAAATAATATTATGATTAATGCCTTGAGAGAAAAGCTCAATTAATTAGTTAAAAAGGGGGAAACTTGTTTCTAACTTCCCTATGATTAGGAAATGAATCATTAGGTTCATTAATTAGTTGATATGGATCAGGATTCAACCCCTAGAGGTAGACTCTTGCTTGTTTTCTATATGTACTTAGAATCAAGTCATTGAGAGGGTTGGATATTTGAAGTTCACACTCTTTTGGCACTAGTGTACTTGACTATTTCATGCAGAAGTAATTTACATGAAATTGCAGCTATTTTTATGGGATTCTTTTGATGTGGTTAGTGATAATGTTTTTCTCCATTTCTCTTATGAATTTGATAATCAAGTTTTTCAAGAAACCATCTATGTTTTTCTTGTGTTAAATCTCATAAGTTTTAAGCAGGATACATTGCCTCATATGCTATGCTTTATATGAGATTTTCATATAAATGTTTTTATCTTCTAAGTAAATTAATTCATACATGTATGCTCATTTTACTCCTTCTATGTGACTTCTTCCTCACCACACAACAATCAAAAATTTAAATTGTGTCACTAGTTACATTTATCTTGCCTCATTCTATGACTACAGTTGATCCTTTGGAACACTTAGCCTAGTTCCTAATATGGTGCTTCTTATCCAACAAAACCTAAAAAAAAACCCTATTGAGCTGATAAATAGCCTAAAACCCTAATACTCTCTAATCCCTTCCATTGGTTTTGAGATTGATTTTGAGAGAGCAATCTCTAATTTGGTAGGGATGGATACCAAGTCAAAGGTTGGTATGTGGTTACCTCTTTGGTTCCCTTTCTCAGCCTTGGGAAAATAAGGAGTCCTAACAATCCTCATGTCAATTTGGTGGCATATATTCCTAGATATGCCCATTAATTTCATCCCTCCCACTCCTTTTAAAGACCAAGTCATTTCCCAATCAACTTTTACTACTCCAACAGTCAGATTTTGGATGAACTCCGTAATACTCACCCCCTCAGTGAAGTCCTTCCTTCCTTGGAACAGTAACCTCTAGTTGTGCCTTCACTCGGACAGTTGTGCAGTACTGCAATTGCGATGAAGCCACCCTTGAACAGAATCCTTCCACATCTGTTTATCTTGGTACCTACACATCTCCTCCCCAACAAAATTTTTTTGGCTGGGTGTTTCCAAGTGGATTGTTGACAACATCCCCAGGTCTAATCTGTTACAGTTAGTTTTTCAATGATAAAAGATAGCTCTTTTGATATTTTTACATTAGGTCTTTAATCGATTTTTTTTCTTTTTCAGTTAAGTCTTCAACAATAATTTTTATCATTGAAAAGTCTCATCAAGATATGCTACTCCTTCACCTTTTTCATCCTCATTCATAGGTCTAAAGTCATGTCATTTAATCTCATTTAGGTCAAGTTTAGGGTTAAAACTATCATGATAAATATTTAGTTTTCTATTATTAAAAATGGCAGTTAAATTTCCATCTCATCCGTATAGGTCAAAGTTGAAGGAGTAAACTTGTTTATAGTCCAAAAATAATTTCTATGTCATGGAATTTCTATGCTCCATTGCTATATTTTAAATAGAATTGAAAAAAATTTGCTAAAAATATATTTTTGAAATCATACTATATTAAATATTTATCTTTAATATTTCGAAAATAATTCTTTAAACCATCGGTTTTAAATCATATGAGTTGTATTTTTTTGCCATCATACACCACTATCAAATTATGCTCCATTGCTATCGTGACACGTTGCATTCATTTATTCACCTACCTTGCATATCCCATCACTCCCGTCATACCCCAACCCCACCAATTAATCACCTCCGATGTACGTTAATCCTCCCTCATCTAGCTAATCGTCCATCTTATCATGGTTTCATCCAACGGCCTATATTAAAATTCAGCCCCCCTCATCATCCGAGACTTAACATCCCGGGGGGGGGTTTGAAAAGAGAGGTATTGTACAGTGACCCCACGGCTACATGTTAGAGCCATGTGATTTCGTACCCCCCACATGAAACCACTTACAACTTTCCTACCCCTTCGAAATCCCACTTAACCGTTGATCAAAAACATCATTTCTCCTACCTATCATGTCATGCCAACATGGACTGGCCTATCCAATCAGTTTAATTATCATGTTATCCTAACCATTAACCAATTAATTCAATGGCTAACCATTAGGAAACGTACCTGAACCCATTTTCAAATGGAAAACAAGCTAAATTTCCCATAAATTCACCATTGCATGCCTCTTTAAACTTTTACTTTGCCTTTTCAATCTGATTTTCACAGGATTCTGAATTTACAGCCATTACTAGAGTTCCAGAGATCAAATTCACCAGTGTTGAAAGCCTTATCTTGTAGCTACTGATTTGGTTTTAGTTGCAAAGCTCATCCTCAAAGTCTCGGCCTGTGATTTCATACACATAATTCCTGCTTTTCGCCATTCCAATCACAAAGTTTGTGATTTCCACCATTCTAACAGAGTCAACCATGTTGGAATCATGATTTCCGTTAGACCAAAACCCACAGGCATTAGTCTTCACGACAATCGCTAGAGTTAGGATCCACAAGAGGAAGTTAGTCCATGTCGTGAAACACATGGGGAATGTTGAACCCGATGTCCAACAATCTTCCCCCCAACGTGAGCTAGGTGAGTTTAAAACTCGAGATCTGTCACTCTGATACCACTTTTAGGAATCATGATTGGTGTTATACCAAAACCCATAAACATTAGTCTTTTCTACAATCACCAAAGTTAGGATCCACAAGAGGTGGTTAGTCCATGTCGCGAAACACACGGGGAGTGTTGAACCCAATTTCCAACAAACCATGCCTAAACAAAGGACTTGAGCAACTAGTAAGTCTGCTATTACATCCTCTAGTTTATTTTCACTACATTCCCTTAGCATCCAAAGATTATAAAATACATGAAAACTTGTCTTATTTTGAGCTTTTTGAGTTATATTTCTGGTTAGAAGACAAATACTTGGATAAATCAGATGGCTTAGGATTATGGGACTTTAATCTACCTCATTTAATCTTTCCTCATACTCATAGTTTCCCATAGTTTGTTAGCAAATTTCAATCTTGGTAAATGCCATACTAGAGAGCTATAATCGCTCCTACAAGAGAGGTTTTCGTGACCATTGATGCCCAGACAATAAAAAAAATGATGCAAGCCCCAAACACAGAAGATGTCATACCATTTTCCCGAGAAGCCTTGATTGAAATTTATCAGAAATTATATTTTTCAAAGAGAGCTCAAAATCTTGAGCTATTCATGACTGAAAATGACCCATTACCTAAGAAAAATCCTCCATTTCCAGCATCCATTTTTCTTGAAAGGTTAAAAAAAATTATCACTTTCATTTCCTACCTTCTTGGTTATTATTTAGACCAATGGGTAGATGAAGCAATCATATGGTTTTTGTCCATATTTTCCATTGATTCCAAACCCTCCATCATTTTAAATTCCAGTCAGTTTATTGCAGATGTTATCGATGATTAGTTTGTGAAATTCACAACTAAAGAGGATTTTGGTTATGCCTCTGTGTTAGTTTATTTATCCTTGTACTCTCAGGGAGACAAATTTAAGTTTTATCTAAAGAAATTGAATGAAGAAGGACACCATCATTCAATAATATTTTCTACTTCATTATTCATGAAGGAACATAAAGCATATTCTTATAAATAGTTTGTGGAATTTTTTCTTTAGTCAGCATTCAGTTTGTTGAATAGCATTCCAGAGCCAAGAATTAGTGAAGAAATCAGGAGGGTATTGCAGTTATCAGATCAAGCTAGAGTAGGGGATTGGTATCTTTACCAAAACTATAGAGAAATCAGAGTTTATGGATGTGAAATTCCCCCTTATAAGTTTCCTAAATTCCTCCCCATGGGGATTTTTGAATTGGAGTATATTAGACAAATGATTAATGCAGATGAAGTGCATTTTGTCTCTGCTAAGAAGAAATCACAGTTTAAAATTAAAACATAGATAGGTACTTTTATCTATAATAGTAGAGCAGTAGGGGAAGACACAGATAAGTTGTTGAAGGAAATGAAGTTGAGCCCAAGCTTTACATGATCTTATGATCCATTTTGTATCATTTCCAAACTAAGGGTGGAAAATAAATCTATAGAATATTTTCATACACCTAGACCATAGATTGAAAAGTACATGAATCAGCTTGAATGGATAGAAGGTACACTACAAGAGGCTAAAGAGAAAACATTATCTACATCAGCATTGTAGACCCCAATTTCACAGGAAATAGCAGGGAAGAGAGTTAGAGAAGATCAATAATCTCCAATGGCTGATTCATCAAGAAAAGAGTTCAAGATTCACTACAGGAAGAAGTCAAAACTAAATCCAAAGGTAAATCCGAGCAAAGAGTCAGAAAAATAAGTGATTATCATTACTGAATAGACACCTCCTTCTACATAGACAAGTGATAAAGGTATCTCTTCTACTCCTACTACTTCTAGTGTTTCTAAAGAGCAGCAAACAAAAACTCCTAAAGAGCAACAAACGACATCTCCTAAATATAAAAAAACATCAACCTCTCAAGATCAGCAAAAAGCCATCCAGATTAGTACAACTACTACATGGAAGAAATAAAAGGAGAAGACTATCTTTGAAACTTTCAAAGAAATGAAATTCAAGAATGAAATGTTGAAAACAATTACATATAATCAGTGTTGGAAATAGACTCCTAGGTCACAAAGCAAGATCCTTTTAGCCTTTGATTCTAAAAAGGGAAATATGCATTTTTAATTTCTTCAAGAACAGATCTCACGACCAAAGTTAGAAGAAGATTATAAGAAGGCTACATTTGAGTTTTACACAAAATAAATTCATCCAATAGACCAAATGGAGCTTCATAAGAAAACTGGTGAGATTATTTCATCAACTCTCACTAATATTGCTTTATGTTGATCCAAATTGCAGGTTTCACTAGCAAATGTACAGTCATAGTTGAAATTGGAGAAGGTATCTTCATTTACAAAGGACATAAGGATAAAAAATATAGAAGATCTAGTGGTAAATATTGGATATGATACATCCAATGTAAATGCAATTGAAGAGATCATCAAGAAGAGAAATGTTGATATAGCAGCATTGAGAAAGAAATTGAAAATCCCAACTACAGAAGATCGTTTAGTAAAGGATATTTAAGAAAATGAAATTCAAAAGACAGATATGATGAAGTTGACAATGGAGCATAATGCTCAATTAAAGAAAATGGAATCAGAGCTAGAGAAGATGATAAAAGAAAATGAAGCAGCAGTGAAGACATAAAAGTTTCCTTTAGAGGTAGTGCCACTAGCAGCCACTCCTATAGCTCAAAATTATACAACAAGCATTGCAAATGGAGTTGAGTAGCTTACCAAAGCAGTTAATAACATGTCTATTCAAGAAGAGGAGATCAAAAAAGTTGTAGGATCAGGTAAAATTACTGCAATTACAGAAGACCAACGTTGATAGTTCACATGCAACTTAAGCATAGAGGGCCAAAAATTTCATTGAAAGGTTACAGAAAGAATAGAAGGAGTCATCCATTGGGAATACTTTGGGCCAGGTGAAAGAGATAATATGGGTAGACATCACAGAGTCTATCATAGAAATTTGGCCAAGCATACAAATAATTTTTTAGCAAAAGGAGTTGATACAAAAGGCAAATGACGCCATTACCACAATCAAAGAACAACTGGGAGATAAGCCTGCAACAACAAACAATATCATCGGATTTAAAAATTCAAAGAACATGTATGAGCTAGATGAATTGGGCATTGAGGGTAGAACAAAAACCATCCTGGAAGTGAAGAGAGTGCTGACAAAGAAGAATTTGACTTTTCAACTTAAAGAAAAATGTCACAGTCTAGAGGTTATAGTTCAGAGATTCTTCAGCAGGATAGAATATATAACACATAAAGGGTTTCCTTCTCTCTTTGTAATTAATGATAAATTGATGACCATAGATCACTATGGAAAGAGACTTCAGGAAATTTCAAGGGATACTGCCAAGTTTGCAAATATTAAAGGCACATTAATAGGAAAAGCATTATTGGGAGCAATAATAAATGATATTTATATTCAGTATGAAATTAAACATGTATTTGTTGTGAATCCAACTTTTTCTAAATCCACTGAAGTAGATGAAATGTACCACAGGGTAATTAAATTAGTTATCCCTGATGAAGAGCGTTGGGAAAAGTTATCTGAGTTTCAAGAGTAATTAATAAAAGAATAAAATTGTTTTTTTCCAGATCAATAGTTAACAGAAGCCATTATAGCCCATGATTATATTCTTCAGTAACAGTTTTTAGTTGTAGCCAGTTCCAGCGCAACAGATGTAATTTATTTCCATGATGCAGTTAGAGCTAGTTAGAAAATAAATCTCTATCTGTTGGATAGCCTTTAATGTAATAGTTGTAATTTTATTTTTCTATATATACTTTTTTGTACGAAGTATTACTGTTGGATAATTGAGTTCTAAAACTATGTGTATTTTTGTGGACCTGCTATTAATGAAAATCAAAGGAGTTTGTAGCAATTGTGTGAGATTCATGTGGTATTTTTATTGACCAATTTTCCTTTCTATGTTATTTCATTTCCATTCCATTTTCTGTGCAAAATCATGTTTGATTTATAAGGAGAAATCAGTCAAATGCTCTATTTATTAATATTTTTACAATGTGTCTTTACTTCTAATGAATGAATTCATGTTAAATTCTCATTCAAAACCCTTTCTTTTATACCACTATACACCAATGACAAATTAAATGTGCTCAAATAAATTTCCTTTATTTCCTTACTTGGTTTTCTGTAGTACAGTCTTTGAAATCAGTTCTAGCTTTCACTGATTATAATTTTTATGCAGCAAATAAATTATTAAACAAATTTTAAAACAAATTAATCTATATCTAGCCTAAAATCTGGTACTCAGCCCTAAAATTGAATAATTAAAAAGTGATGCAGAGAGAGCCCTCTCTTGTTAGGTAGGGCTAGTTGCCTAGCTAAAATTTGGTATGTGGTTACCTTTCTTCCCTCCTAATTTTAGCCTAGGAAATTGGGGAGAGTGATAACATGATCCAAACGCACATCCCAATTAGGTTGTATCAACGTTCTTAGCATCTTAGTGATTCAGAATAATCTTGCCTTAAATTCTTGAAGGGCCTCGCTAATACACTCCCAACCATCAAAAAAGATGTACTTCAATAAGAACCCTTCGATAATCTCATCCCAATCCATGGTTCCATGGCACAACTCTGTTTCTAGATACCAATATTGAGGTATCATCTCAAAAGAGTGAAAGAACATGTGCACCGATTCTAGCTGAGGTTCGATGCCCCAATATTAAGTCCAATGAGCCAACTGCTTGTGAGGATCCTTTTGACCATCATAATTTTATGCAATCTTTGTAACAGCCTGACCAAATCTCAGCCTTATCAACTTTCAAAATTCCCTCCATACTTCTAAGATTTCCCTGTGCTTGCCCCACCATCAGGCTGGAGTAGACCTCAATGTGAAGTCCAAATATTTGTATCTCTGGTCCTCGGGTACATTTTCCTAAAATTCTTCCAAAAATAAGACAAAATTCCCCATTCCTTCATAAAAATGTAAGTCGCGCACTTCCAATCTGAAAAATCACAAAGATTTGGTAACCTCGTTACAACACTTAGTGGTTACTTCATGCAAAGGATTCTACCAGTGCTCCAACTCCTCATCAAAGTTGAAAACATATGAACTGTCCTTCTCCCAACATATTATGACATTTGGGGTGGGATTAATCTAGTCGTCTTCCTGTGCGGTGAACTTATAAATATGATAAATCTCAACATTCCCATACTCATGCTCGACAGGATCTGTAAAGCGCGCACCTTTTGAAGGTTCCAATGGTACTACCACTTGGGTACCATCCTCTTAAAACAACCTCCTCCTATTGTTTAGGTTGATTATATCATCCATGTCGTAAGCCCAATCCAATCCTAATAGTGCAGGGTAAGAATTAATATCATCAACGATTTCGATGACGTTAAAATCTAATAATACACCTCCACCATCAATATCGACACTAATCCCATGTAATCACCACATAGGAATGAGATTTAGCTAATTCTCCATCCTTAGTTGAATTGGAAACCATTGCAACTTAGGCCTTCCCATTCGCTCCCATGTCTACTTCAACAGAATGTTGGCATATGATCCTAGATCCAAAATGACTTGATCTATCTCATAATCTCTGATCTTCGTAGTCAAGCACATATCTTGGTCGGTTCCCTTATTTTTCTTTTACACTGTATTTACTATGCGTTGTTCTAGTTGCAGCTTTTCCTTTCCAGCGTAGTTATCTATTAGTTCTTGTCATCCTTATAGGACCTCTTTATCCCTTATCAATTTCATACATGTCTGTAAAAAGGATGCCAAGATAGATTGATCAAATTCCTTTACTTTGGAATTTTCCTCAGGCTTATTATTCAAGGGAAACAACTGTCTCTGTGTGGTAGGTGGCGAAGATTTAGGAGTAATAAATTCCTTCCTTGCTTCCATGAATGTCTCTTTCTCACGTTGTACATTAAATCAAACATTGTTATCTTCTGCATTCCTTACCTAGGTCTTCGTCACAACCTTTTTCCCTTCTATGCGGTCTGCTCTGGTACTCACAACACTACGCGTTACTATGTTAACGCTTGGATCTTCCTAGAGCAGTTCAACCCTCATAATTTGTATATTCTAAGTCAGTTGTTGGTTGTACTTATCCTACATTTTAGCTAATAAAATGGTACATTATTTGATTTCATGACCAAAATATTGATAATACTTATAAGAAGTTGCATTAGGATTCTGAAAATCCCTGGAAAAATGCCTATTTTATCCACAGTTGTAACATATGATATGCCCTCATCCATGACCAATGCCTCCTCCTCGTCTATGCCCTCAACCTTGGAAACCCCCTCGCACAATCGATGAACCTGAAGCTTCGTACCCTTCTACCTGCATCCAATATGCACCAGGATAGTTATGCATCATCAAATTATAGTTATTACAATGTTGCTCATCATGTCCCATGGAACTGCAGAAATTGGATAACAATTGCTTTGGCGATCTTAAATTTTTTTGAAGTAGGTGACAATAATCCATAGAATTTTTGCCTGCAACTTCACATATACTACACCATACATGGGGCGTTGCACTTGGCCCAACACCCTATGTAGGCTTCAATGGACTTGACATCCCAATGCCCAAAAAGTCTCTATAAAAAGGGCACTGTTCTTTATAGTGACCCTCTTCTTTGCACTTTATACACCAGACTTTTGATGATATATCAGATCAAACCACATTTCCTTTCTTTAGATCCTAGAGCTCCATATGCAAGCTCACCAACTAATTTTGAATTTGTTGAACTCCTATACTTGTATCAGCTACTAGTGATGCTTTAAGCTTCATCGTGATCTCCAATGCTTAATCCTAAGTTGCAATCTTTTGTTGTGACAATGGAAGTCTGAGATGAGGCAAACATGCATAAATGAACCATTCTCTATGTTTTTCATCTAGGATCTTGAAACTAATTTGGCTAAAAAATGCCTTAAATCTCTGATATACCTCCCACACAGAATCGGTATTCAACTGCTTAATTTCTTTGATCTCTGTGATATAGTGGGACTACGACTTTGGTTTCTTGAATTCAGTGTTCCATGTGGTATTTGTCTCAGCCAAAGAATAATTTTCATTCGTTGTAACATATTTCATGTACCAGGACAATGCTATATCTTGCAGCGCTATAATCAACTATGCTTTACTCATATTTTCACCGATAACGTTCCGCGAACTCTATATTTATTCTACCACAAACCAGAATAGTTCAAGATCATCTGTTCCTTTGAACATGATCATATTTAGTGGTTGGGCCATGGGGGGAGGTGGAGGTGGAGGTGGAGGAACATAAAGCAATGGAGTGATGATGGGGGTGGAATTTTAGTGAATTTCCTTAGCACTTTGTTTACATTCAGATATCTCTCCTTTTTTAGATCCAAACAACGAATGACATTCAGTTTCAACGTAAGTACCCCAACCTATTATAAATATGTTACCACTTCACATAGCACCAATTTATCTTCCATCAAACATCAATCTAAGCACATCCGTAATATACCCTTTTCACACAACAACATTCCAGAACTTCAATTAATCTAGGTACTTACCTCTAGGGTTTCTGAAGAACTTGTGCTCTAGTTCGCTATAAGACTCAGAGGTCTCGATTGTGAATTGAGTAATGAATCCTCCAAGGATATTGTATATCTAATAATCAACAACCCTCACAATCTCGTTATCGGTATTTTTCAGCTTTTCAATTAGATCTGGGGTCCATGTAGTTGACTTATTATGGAACCGACATGTCTATGGAGCTAACATTGGTATCCACTCATATAGTTTGCTAGCAAACAACGTGAAAAATATCTCGTACTGATCTGTATAGATATAATTTTGTAACCAATGTTTAGTAGAGATGTGTCGGTTTCCGTTTTCTTGCGCAACAATATCACGTTATTTTAGATAAACCCAATCTTCAATTTATTTTTTAGACATATTCCACATCCAACTATCCCTTAGTCAGATTCTAGTTCGTCAACAAAACCATTTGTTGGCTTGATGGGTTCTAGACCCAGGTTCAATGTGGCTGCATAATTGAATAAAACCCACTATTACTGGCCCTTTCGGCAATGATTTTCTTGTGCGATTGAAGTATCACCTGAGGTAATATAGGGGGATGCTAGAACCAGGTTTATGCATCTAGAGTAATAGAGGATCATGGATTTAGGGCTTTCCCTTCTTAACAGAGCTTTTCATGCCATATATATCAATAATACAAGCCGTTTTTGACACATTTGTTGAACTTACTCATAAAATGTGTGATCTTACTTATTCATGCATTAAACAACATAAATAATCATAAAAAATATTGAGCTATTTAGTTACCAATAAAAACCCTTATTCATAATAGATATTCAGAAATAGTAAGTAAGATCAAAACACATCAGTATAACTCAGATATTTCTCAACAATTATTTCATTAATATCCATATCCTTCTCATATATTCACTTTCCACCTTGCACACATAGTTACAGGGGTCTGTGCACATAGCTACATACTTCCTAAGGTGTCCACGCACACAACTACAGGAGCCTTTTACTCTAACCCAAAACACAGACTTGGACTTAAGACAATCTTACATGAAAATTCATCTCCTCAGATCTATCATCAAAACCTATCCTTTGACCTCTATCTAGACTCCTTATATAGGTTTGGCATTTACAATACCATGGTCCAAAACCATGGGCGGAGTCCAACGTTCACAAAATTATCCCATCCCATTACATAATAAGGGGCTTTGACCCACCCCAAATCCCCTTTGACTCCAAATAGACTCCATGTTGCACGCTCTTCTCCTCAATCTCTAGAGTATTTCTTTGCTGCTTACTTCACGGGGATCCCATCTCCAACATAGACCAGTATTGGATTCTTCAATATAGATTTATGTCAAATATCCCATGATGACCTAATTATGGACTGGTTTAGTAGAGAGAAGTTTTATGGGATGCCATGTGTCACAGTTTCAATATTTGGATCTAAACTTTCTACATGAAAAACTAAATTTTGTAAATTTTTGGCCACATTTTATAGAATTCAAATCCAATGCTTGAAACGAAAGTTATGGCGATTTTCCCTAGGTCACCTATTTGAGAATAAATTATGGAGCTTGCAAAAACCCTAACTTCCTCAGATCATATATTCAAAAATATATCGAACCAATATCTGAAATTTGGACATGAGGTTCAAAAATATTTCAGCTCGACGTGGTTACAATTTTAGCTTTTGAAGCATCGTAGAAAAAACATTATTCTAAAAATTCCAAGATGACCTGTTTGAAGAAGCAAAACCATAGAATCCAAAGCTCTGATACCAAATGTTATGCAACCAACTCACAAAATAGAAGAAAAGATAGATCAATGACATAAAAATTATCCTCTTTGAGGGGGGAACCTCCTTTACATTACATAAGTGAAATTATTGTATGATTCAAATGACAAAACCTCCTTTCTATATATCAGAGTTTAAGGGGTCACAATATAATCAGAGTCAGCATAATGTAAGGGCAAACAATAACAATAGTGGGCTTCTATGGGGCATAATAATAACAATATGGGGGCTGCATGGGCACAAAAATAACAATAAGGGGGCTACACTAACAATAACAATATGGGGATACACTAGTATTATAGGGACCTAAAAAATACTCATATATCCTCAATGTGACCATGACAGTTTGTAATCTATGTTGTGCAACATCTCGAAGATCAATCGCACGGGATAGGGTCACATTGCCACATTTAGGGAACCTTATTCTACATACACATATTTACTAAAATCACATCTTTAAGATTCCTTCTACATAACATATCACTCAAATAAAATTACATATTATGCGAGGAAACATGTCACCTTGCTAGTGTCTATTGTAGAAATATATGATTTTTTCATAATAAGGATGGAGTTCAACATGGTAATGAAAAAAAAGTGTTGCAAAATTTGTTGGGCCTAATATACCATGGTTTCAATTATCAAATACATTAATGGTGATGTTGACACTAGGATTATTTATTGATATTCATCAAATAGTTCAACTTGCATCATCTCCATTACTTTCTTACAACAGTCGAGCCTCTAGATAAACATTGTAGTTGAAAACACTTCCAGAAAGCACAAGAATGTTTTGCAAAAGGATACCACCTTCTCTCTAACGCCTTCTAGAAGTACATATTGGTAGGTTTACCTACACCTAAGATCCCAACAATTAGCTCCATCATTTTCATCTATATAGAGTTAAATTTAGTATGTTTTACAATATTTTTCTTGAAACATTTGACATAGTTTTCACGTTTGAATTTCTTAGTGCCACAACAAAAATAATAATTTCCCTATACCTGGCTCAAATATGAGTTTTTATTTATTTTCCAAATTAATAAAATAATTTGGATGCATTTTAGGATACATTCTTACATGAATCTATGTGCTTAAAATTTCAAAAACCAAACAAAATTGTTGAGTGCTTTAATTTTCTATGTTTTATCAATACAATTAGGATTTGAGCTTGTAAAATTATTTAAATTTTACTCAAAAAAAAAATTGATTATGTTATTTAAATGTTCTCTAACTATCCTTTTATGGCTTAGGTTCACAATTTTGTTTATTTTTTATTTTTGTTTAAATCCAAAAATTCTAAAAAAATATACACCTTTCAAAAACACTACAACTCATAGTTATTCTTGAAATACAAGAGGGGAAAAAGCCTTGCAATGACTGATTATTATATCATTGCATACTCCAATCAGTTTTGTGTGCATTTATTACATATATAAAATAATGTTAATCATAAGATAGAGTATAAATAAAAACTACGACTATAATGCATTAGGGTAATGTGGTTAATTACCAATGTACCTTCAACTAGATTCCTAGAGACTCTACAAGTTGACCAACATTTTGTTCTTGGTGATTAAGGTATTAATTTGTTAACTTCATAATTCAATACATGCCCCACTCCACATATACACCCCAAAAAACGGAGGAACCATTACATTCTATGTAAATTGTGATCATATTTTAGAAAAAAAATATACAATGACCATTGAGTTTGGTGTTGGGACAAAAATTAACGTATTAAAATTGTCAAAAAAATTCAAGGACAAGAATTTAATTAAAATCAAATTTAACATGCACTAAAATAACATCAATATTTTTAGAATAATTTATAATTGGAACTTGGTAATACAGTGCCTTCCAATTTTTTTTAATAAGGAATTTATTAGTGTTAAGGTCTCCAATTTAGAAAGTGTGAAAATAGCAAACTTTCATCTTCATGGATCCATCGACCAACTATTTAAATTTACTAGATAAGGCGAGAACCTGACGAATTAATGAATGTGTGTGTATTGTTGGTAGATGTGGGACTTTCACTTGACTACCTTAGAAGTAGAAATGGTGGGAGGAGATGTTTTCCTTTCCATAGATATTCTACTTGGGTGACACTAACAAAACCTATCATGAAGTGTTGGAGATGAAATAACATCATGAAAGTTCATTTTGTTATCTCTAATCGTTGTTGGGTCTCAAGTGATGAGAGAAGAGGTCACTTTAGATGGGAATCAAGGCTTTAATTTTTTTAAATAAAATAATGGTTAAAGGGAGGTAACATCCATGGTTGGTTGGGCATGTTTGAATTTAGATAATAGTCTCATGATAATGAGGGATGAAACCTTGGTTGTGGAGGAGGGAGAACAAATCCACTTTTACATCATTTGGATTAGCATTTAAATAACACATTTTATGGAAAGAGAATTTTATTTTATTTTAATGAAAAATGTAATAACAAGTAAACAATATTACTTGGAGAGAAGCTTGAAACATTTGGGTTCGAATATTCTCCACAGTTGGTTCCTTTTATTTTCTAATGAGTCCAACCTCAAACTTTCAAGATAAATATACAAAAACATCCCCTTGTGAATAGTATCATTGAAAGGGAAAAAAAATATAAACGCAATTGATGTTGTATAGAAGCAATGCATTTCACATCCTTTGAAATCAATTCAACACCATAACACTATTTTCAACTCTTCCCATCAAATGGATGGAAAATGCCTCTTTTTATAAATTGAAATTGGGTTTCAAACTATATAGGATGTAGTTATAGGCAACGATATGCTTGATTTGAAACCAAAAATAAGCCGTCTAAATGCCTAAATATTTTTGTAAGGAAGGCTTTTAACTAGGCTTAATCTTGCCCACCCACGATTTCCAAATATCTTTTGAAATTTATATGTTGCAAAAATATTTTCATTATAAATTTATAGAGGGTGAGTGAGTATCCAAAACATTTTCATATGATGAAATGAGTTTAAAGGGAATATGATATGAGTGAATAAATATTCAACTCAAAAGTTGACTCTATTAGATGATCTATAAAGGACATATAAATTATAATTATTATTTTTCACCCATATACCCATTTTTATATAAATAAAAGTGATAAATATTCTATTACTTATTAGGATTAATATATACATGTGAGAAATAAGAAAGGTCTAAAACTTTATCTTCCAACCAATTAAATATTAAATCAGATCTAAAAAGAATCATGATATGATATTAAAAACAAATTGGGTAATTTAGTGAAGTTTGTGTTTAATTATTGAACCCGGAAGATTTTAGAAAACTTATATTTATAAGGAATTCATTTTTAGATAGAGTTGATTAAGTTTGATTATTTAAATTCCACATGGATATGGTTATATTTAATTAGTATTTTTTTTTGTAAGTTTTAGATTTTTTTGGGCACATTTTTTGGGTCAAATTTGCTATGGATCTAGAGGGATTTGTTGGAATCAAAATTTTAGGTAGTGAACTGATAGTGTTTCCACCTCAACCTTCTCCCTTTCCACCAATTTTCTCCTAGGCCTAATGGGTTCTTGGACTGCAACACTATAATCTATGTGACTTGGTGCATATCGGGTTGGAGTTTACCTTGGGCTGCTAGAAAATTCCCATGCACTCCTCATATCTCATTGTCAAAATTGATCTGACAATTTTCGCGGAATTTTTTTTTCACCATCATTTGATAGTCCCTAGGATAGGAGCTCGGTTCCCATTACTCAAAGCCATTAACATTTGGATTTCTTGTCGCTTTCTTCCCAAAGTTCACTATGAGCCTCAATTCTTTACCCATGGGTGGTGGCAGTAATTAAAACTGTCGAAGATTATTCCCATCTGTCGGGGTCATTTATCAATGAGACCTCCCATTAATGCTTGCCACAATCTCTAATGAGTTTGCATTTGGTTATTGATTTTCCTCCTTTCAATGTCACAATTGTTGTGTATAGTAAATAAATGGCCCACAGTTATTCTAGGGCCCCCTAGGTCTACCATGACTTAATAAAGGGAGGGGGTTTGGTATCGGAAGTCCTACCATGGGACCTTTTTAATGAGAACTACCTCTAAATGGTGTAGTTTTAGTGTGGGCCTGATAGGGGTCTAATCTACAACCATGGTTCACCTTAGGGCCCTCCTTCGTTTTCTACAGTTTTAGAAATAGGAGGAGGGACGTTCAAAAACCACAATCTGCCCTTAATCAAACCACTTCAGTTTTCTTGCGAGAATTCAACGTGGAACTTCATATTTGGTGGAACCACACTTCCTTGATACTTATGCACTTTCCAAATCACAGATCTAGTTATTCTCTTCTGATTTCACTTTCAAAATTAGGGATCCATTTATTCACTTATGGCTGCACTTTGTGTTTGGCCTAGATACACAAACTCTACGATACAAATAGTTACATTGCAATCATGGTTGTTGTATTTCTTCAACCTCTCAGTAGGGTCCTAATGATATTGATAATTTATGCTCAACGAAATGACTACATTATTTTAGTCATATCCCCTCTTTACAAACACTAATGTAAATACATAATTAAACACATAATGAATAGAAAACATAACTAGATGATATTGCATTATGTAGAATAAGTAGTTACATAAATTGGGTTGTATTAAGGTAGAATATTACTATTTAGGACATTGAAATGTTTCACTCTTCTAATCTCATCTTTCATCCCTAGAATAGATAAAATATTGTTAAGACAAAATAGAGGATATAACTAACAAGCCTTCAATATTCCTATTTCTATCCCTATTCTAAAACTAAATTCCACTTCCCTAAATATGATATTTAAATATATCTCATAAGAGAACCTTAGCATAACCTATGAACAAACACAAATTCTCCTAGCTAAATATAAGGATTTAAAGTAATTACAAAAAAGAAATTGTTCACGTGGTTAAAATAAAACTCTTTGCTAGGATGCTCATGCATCAGCCTCCTAGGGAAGAAAATATTTCTCCATCAGTTCTTCATCATCCATGCAAAACTTGGAAAATTCTACTATTTTCATCCAACTAACACCTTCTATTGGATCATTTTTCCATTTGAAAAAGTACTCAAAATATTGTTTTCCCCTTGTACACTTGGTCATCTTGTTTTCTCGTACTTATTCACTCTCCTTCTAAAGTTTTCTTGAACGACGGTCCTCTCACTGGTAGGTCTAGAATTCATCATCTATAGGTGCATCAATGACCTTCTTAAATGGATATACATTTTTATATTGAGAATTTTCAAAATCCCAATATCTTATGGAATCTCTAGTTCATAAGGATTGGAAGAAAAATTCCTTGCGATTTTGCATGGGACACTTTTCTTAAGTTTCATTTTATTTTCTGTCTAGGAGACCTTTACATTCTAAGATGATTTGTTATTATTTCACCAACTTCAAAATCCAATCACCTCCTTCTTGTATCTACTTGTTTGTACTTATTTTTGGCTTCTCGTATTTGTTGTTTGACTACCTCTTGCAACTCTTCTATACTTCTTGAAAAATATTCACCTTTAGCTCTCTTGATCTCCTATTTTCCTAGCTTCTCATCTCATAAACACCTCTTGGGGGCATTCCTCATTCTATCTGGAATGGAATCATTCTGGTTCTTCTATTGGGAGATTCATTATAAGAAAATTCAGCTCAAGTAATCACTTATTCCAACTTCTTGGGGTGTTCACTTAGAAATCTATTCACTGCCTCTATTTTCTCATATATTTGTGGATGGTAATATGAACTAAAAAAAGTTTTGGTTCCTAGTTTATTCCATAAGTTCCCCTAGAAGTGACCTACAAGCCTGTAGCTCGACATGAAACAATGATTCTAGGAAAACCATGCAATCTTACTTCTTTGAAAAATAAAATTGCAACACCAATTGCATTAGTGGTGTTTGTGAAAGGTATAAAATGAACCATTTTAGAAAATATATAGATAACCACAATAATATAACAATTACCTCTACTTGTTTGAGGTAGACCCAAAATCAAATACATGTTAATAGAATCCCAAGGCCTGCTTGGAACGGGAAGTGGCTGGTATAGTCCTATGTTTTCCCTTCTTTCTATTGCATACTAACACACTCTACACTTTTCCACAAATTTCTTCACTTCAACTTGCATACCTAGCAAATAATAAAAATAATATAACAAGTAAAATTTTTTATTGGTCCCAAAGTGTCATGACAATCCTCCACTATGTTTCTCCCTTATCAATTATCTCTCATGGAGAATTTTGGTATGTAGAGTGGGATTTATTTAAATATCAATGCATCCTAGATCATATAGCTTGGCCATTGTGTTCAATTCATGTTGATTGGGTTTTCACAGGTTACTTATGCTTCCTTCAAATCTAGATCATCCTTGTACATTTATTTCAGCTCATCAATTCTTAGAACACTAAATTGAAATTCTCACAACACCAAATTTATTCTACCTAAAGCATTAGCTACCTTGTTTGATGCACCACTCATATGCTTAATTATTATTATTAGCCTATTTTTCTCCCTAGGGTTAGTCAATATGAATAATTATTCTAATTGACCTTCTTCTGGTCCTTGAACACTATTTTTCCCAATTTTATGCCACAACAACACGAAGCCTAACTTGTGCATGTATTTGGAACCTTCCAACCACAAGGAGGGCACATTTTTCGTGCGGTTATAGCCGATATTTCACTATTTTGTGTGTTCGATTAGGGGACCTGTTCTAGATACTTATGGTTCCTAGGATATCAATTCAAATCATCATCTTATCATATCTATTCAAGTTGACTAGGACTCATTATTGATAGCTTCTCTAAATTCTCTTGGTCCTAAGCATCTACATTCATCCTCCTTGGAATCCTCTTCTTCCTATTTAAACTATCCCATCTTAGAGGGTGAGGCAAGTTTCTGGATAGTCATAGTTTTAGAGAATGAGCTCTAGAGAGTCTATGATGCCATTATGATTCAGATTTGAGGGCTTCATGTTGTTGTGACTCCTTATAAATTATAGTGGGGAGATTCTACTAGAATGAATGGAGGGGTACCAAAGATAGAGATATATTGAAGTACATTCATTTCTATGGTTAATATAAATTCATGTTCATTTTTCTTATATCAAAATTTGCAGTCATTAATTGATCCAGGTGGTTATTGGTGGCCACCCACCTATTCCACCTAGGCAGTTTCATCAATTTTCCTATTTGCTATTTTTAGCCGTTTGTCGAGTCCTCAACTTCCAGAGCCATTTTGAGGCCCCAAACGACATTTACGGGCATGATTCCTTCAATGATTTCTTATAAATCGTGTCAGGAGATGTAGTCCTCGGAGATATATTTTCAACGAGGTATAATACACGTCACAGAAACATAATGTGACCAAGTTACGACCCCGGGAAGTTGGCTACCCAACTAACCCCAATGGGGCCCATAAAATCTTGGTGTTACATCTCCTCGAGTTATGGTTTTGGTTGTTTAGGGTTTTCTCTTATTTTTCAATAATGAAAAGGCCTTTGAGCCTCACTATAACACAGTTCAAAGGCATGTAGCTACCACATCTCTTCTCAGAGATGAGCTACCATCGCTCGAGCTAGTTTATTTGTTATTCTATCTGTAAGCATTTTTCAGTATTTGATATTAATGGAATGAAGTGTTATCCATGCTGGATCTCTGCACTTATGTTTATTTCTTTATTTTCTTGCATTCCTGCATAAATTTAGATCATTCATATGTGTATTTCTTGATGTTTTGACCTGACAATATTCTGCAGAATACCACTTGTCATCTTTGTTTGTTTGTGTTTGTGTGCAAGATTTGGATCGGAAGTAGATGAAAATTATCGCTTGATTAGAGAAAAAATGTTTTGTAGCAGGCCCAAAACCCTTCACTTACTTACGAGGAGGAAATGTACTCACTCATCCTTAGAAATCAAAAATAGAAGAAAAGAAGAAAAGAGACCAGCTCCAAAAATAGAAGAAAAGAGAGATCAATGCCCTAGAAATCAATCACTTCGAGGGGGAAACCTCCAATACATTACATAAATTAACAATTCCTGGATGATACGAATGACTAAAACCTCCTTCTATATATAGGAGTCTATGGGGCCACAATATAATTCTAGCCGACCTAATAATAATAATGTAAGGGAACAATAATAACAATATTGGGGTTAGAGGGGTACAACAATAACAATAAGGGGGCTACACTAATAAAAATAAGGGACTAAACTAGTAATATAGGGACCAAACATGCCCATATCCTTCAAAAAAGTGTTGTACTCAATGCTTGAGTAGCTCTGGGTGCTTCTGTATAACATTCTCATCCTCCCTTGTAGAATCTTCAGTGGGTAAGTTCTTCCACTTGATGAGATACACTGAAATTGATCGATTTCGTAGTTGTCGATTTCTTGTTTCCATGACCGCTTCAGGTTCCAATATGATTTTTCCTTCCTCATCAAGTTCTGGAAATATTGTTTGAACTGGAATATTTTCACCTATAACCTTCTTTAAGCATGAAACATGGAAAATTGGATGCACTCATGAAGAAACAAGAAGCTCCAATTTGTATTCCATAGTACCAATATTTTGCAATACCTTGTAAGGACCAGAGTATTTTGGCGATAATTTATAATCCTTCTTAGCTTGCATGAGGGACATTTGTTTGTATGGTTGTACCTGTAAAAATACCTAGTCTCCTACCTCAAAACCTCTCTCGTTGTGATGTTGATTTGCCAGTTGTTTCATTCGATTTTGTGCCAAATTTAGGTTATCCTTTAAGATTTGGAGAACTTCTTGTTGATGCTCGATGTGATCTTCCACTGCTTGAACCTTAGAATTTTCTCTTAAATATGATGTGATGGACGATGGATGATATCAAGAAAGTGCCATAAATGGGGTCATTTTTGCTGCAGTATGGAAGGAAGTGTTATACCACCATTCAGTGAAAGGTAACCACTTGAACCATTATGTTTGTTTATCAGATACAAAACAACAAAGATATCCTTCCAAAAATTTATTCAGTATCTCAATTTGACCATCAGATTGAGGATGATAAGATGAGCTATGAGCTAATTGTGTACCCAAAAAAGAAAATAACTCCATCCAAAATTTTCCAATAAAAATGGATCTCTTTCGCTCACAATAATCTTTGGGTTTCCATGTAGCTTTTGAATTGTGTCCATAAATGTAGTAGCAACTGTACTTGCTTTAAATGGATGAGATAATTCACAAAAGTGTGCATAATTGGTAAGTCTATCAACTACCACCATGATGTCACTCTTTCCTTCAGACTTAGGTAAACTTGTGATAAAAGCCATTGAAATCTCCTCCCAACGTTGACATGGAATGGATAAAGGTTGTAGAAGAACCAGGGTCTTAATTGTCTCAACTTTATTTTGCTAGAAAACCAAACATTCCGCCACAAACTTTTCAATATTAGATTTAAGGCTATCCCAAAAAAATTCTTTCTTCACGCTGTGGTAAGTTTTTAAAAATCCTGAGTGTCCTCCTAAAGGATAAGTGTGCAATTCCAAAAGAATCTTTTGTTTTAGTTGGGAATTCTTACAAATATATAAGCAACCTTTGTACCATAAGGAATAATTTTTCGAACTAAATGTATCAAATGTTCTAGGATCTTACTGCAAATTTTGAATGAGTGTCCACACTTCTTCGTCCTTCTTCCATTCATCCCTTGTTTCAGTTATCCAATCTGGTCGGATAATAGAAATAGCAAAAAGCAATGCTTCCACCTCTTCATTCTTTCTTGAGAGTGCATCTGCAACAACATTTAGCTTCCCTTTTTGTAGATTATTTCAAATTCATAACCCTACATCTTTGTCACCCATTTTTTTTTCTCTTCTAAAGATAGTCTTTGTTCCAAAAAATGCTTAAGACTATCATGATCAGTTTTTACCTCAAAGTGTCTTCCCATTAGGTAAGGTCGCCATTTCTTTAGTGCATGTAGTATTGCTAACATTTCCTTCTCATAAATAGATTTTTGTAAATACTTTCCTTTGATTGGACGACTTTCAAAAGAAATGGGTCATCTTTCTTGCATTAAAACAACACCAATTCCATTTCCTAAGGCATCACATTCCATAATAAAGTTTTTTGTGAAGTCTGGTGTAGCTTAGACCGGTGCTAGGCACATTGCCTCTTTAAGATGTTCAAAGGCCTTAGTTGCTTCAGGAGTCCACGAAAATGCATATTTATTCAATAATGTTGTTAGAGGTGCTACTATTCTCCCATAATTCTTAACAAACTTGTGATAATACCCTGTTAACCCGAGAAATCCTCACAAATTATTTATGGTTGTGGGCACTTTCCATTCCTTAATGGATTTAATTTTGTTAGGGTCTACCTTAACACCCTCATGAGATACAATATGACCCAGATATTCCACCTCTTATACTCCAAAGAAACATTTGGATGTTATATAATTGTTTCTTCTGCAATAGTTTGAGCACCCTATCAACATGTTGAAAAAGATCCTTCCAGGTTCTGCTGTAGATTAGTATATCATCAAAAAATACTAGCACAAATTTTCTAAGGAAGGTTTAGAAAATGGAATTCATCAACCCTTGAAAAGTAGAAGGTGCATTGTAATGCCAAAAGGCATGACCAAAAATTCATAATGACCCTCATGTGTTTGAAATACTGTTTTCAGAATATCTTCAGTCTTCATTCTAATTTGATGATATCTTGAATGAAGATCCAACTTGGTAAAATAAATTTCTTCATGTAATTCATCCAATAATTCATCAATCACAAGAATGGGGAATTTATATTTATTGTGAGCTTATTTAGCTTGCTATAATCCAGACACATGCGCCATGATCCATATTTCTTGTGCATCAATACTACTGGAGCATAGAAAGAACTTTGACTAGGTTGAATTATACCAGCCTCTAACATTTCTGCACTCATACATTCAATTTCTCTCTTTTGGACATAAGGATATATATAAGGCCTGATGTTTGGAGGAGCACTTCCTGGAATCAAATGAATAGCATGATCATGATCACGAATAGGTGGGAGTCCTTTGAGAGTTTCAAACACCTTGGAATGATTTTCCAAGTCTTTTTGGAGATCTATAGAAATAGATGATTTTGATGTTGGAACTTCTAGTGAGCATAATTGTGAAATTACGCCTCATTGTTCTTTCTTCAGAAGATTTATCATGACATTAGAGCTTATTATCTTTCCCGGATTCCCTGCGATACCTCACAATATTACTTCCTTTCGTTCTGAAAAAACAATTTAGGAAAGTTCTTGAAAATTAAAAACTATGGTCCCCAAAGATTGTAACCATTATACTCCTAGTACAACATCAACACCTCCCTTGGAATGGAAAGAATTGGACTATTCAATACATATTCCCCCATGGTTAGCTTGAGATTATGGAATTTTCCAAAGAAATTTATAGTTCCTCCATTTGCAACCATCACCTGACATTCTGGTGCTAGGTATAGGAAACAATTCAATTCCTTAGCTACCTTACAATGAATAAAATTATGGGTACTACCCAAATCAATCAACACTATTACCTTCTTCTTCTTGATATGTCCATCTATCTTGAGACTTTGAAGAGTGGTAATTCCTGCCAATACATTACATGATATGGTCGGACTCATTTCTTCCTCTTCTAGGGTTGGTTCCTGGTGTATATCCTCTTCCTTTGAAGATTCTTGTTCATTTTCTTCTTCCTCTTCACAATCTATGTAAAATAATTTATTCTCAGTACACTTATGACCTTTAGTGTATTTTCTATCACAACACTAGAAAAGCCCTTTTTCTCTTTTTTCTTCCAATTGCTGTGGTGTCAACCTTGCAGGTTATGGAAGTCTAGGAGTAGCAACACTTCCCTCTTTATATATGTGAGTGGTAGGCTTCCTTTTCGCCATAATTTTACATTCAAATTTTCTTATCAACTTGAATGCCTTTTCCAATGAATCAGGTTCCCAAGCGCGAACTTCATGTTGGATGTTATCCTTTAAAGTCCCTATGAAGACATCAATCTTGTGTTCCTCTGGAATATCAGTTACCCTTATATCCAATTTTTGTATGTCGTCAATGTGCTCCAGCACTGAACCCTTCTATTTAAGATTTATCAATTGGCTAAAGAAGGTGTTGCTTTTTGTATCCTCATAATGTGCTATCATTTCCTCTGTAAAAATTGACCAAGCAACAATATTTTTATGGGAGCAAAGCCATCGATACCATACAAATGTATTTTTTTCTAAATGTAAAGTTGCAATGGGTACCTTTTGTGTTTTCTTCACATTATTGAGATCAAAATATTGCTCCATCTGTAGTATCCATGTTACGAGATCCTTGCCATCAAACTTCCTCATATCCATCTTTGGAATATGATGGTTCTTCCATTCAACATTAGAGTTTATGAAATCACGATTAACATTTATTTTGTTCTCATCATGAGTTTCCTCTACTATATTTTCACCATTATGAAACATTTCTTGTATCAACTTTTCCAAACATTCAAGTCTACTTTTAGATCATTATTCATGTTTTCCATTTTTTCATCGATCTTAGCTTCCATGTCATCCATATTAGCTTCCACGCCAACTTCCATGCCATCCATCTTAGCTTCCAAACCATTCATCTTAGCTTCCATGCCTTTCTTCAAAGCATCCATATTATTTTCCAAACCTTTCTTCAAAACTTTCATTTCATTTTTTGTTTCTCTTTGCGATAGTGAAATTTGGTGCACTTGCTCTTACATTTCTTCGTCTTCATGAGTCACAGTAGAGCCTTCTGAAGGCTTAATGGGTGTTGAATTATTTTTAGGAGGCATTTTAGAACCCAATACTGATATCTATTCTTTAATATGCCTTTGGAATAAATTCAAACTAATTTTTTAAACAAGACTTATGTAATTCGAAACAAAATACACACCTTTTTCTTTCTTTTAAGGAGCTCGATATTGAAAATAAATTATCTCTGTGATTTTGGATCTTCAATATTTGAAATTGGGCCTTGTAGTAGCCCTCTAAATCTTCTTTCAAATTCCAAAGGTCTAACCTTATTTGGATTCTTCAAGGCAAAGTTATGCCAAATCTCCCACAATGACCTAATTATGGACTGGTTCAGTAGAGAAACCTTGTACATCATTCCACGTGTAATTTTTTCCTCCTTTGGCTCTAAAATTGACACAGAGGGAACTATCATCCATGTACTTGTGGTCACTTTTTACATAATTCCAATCCAATGCTCAGATAGAGAGTTATGACGCTCTTCCCATGGTCACCTCTTTGAGATGAAATTTGGGAGCCTAAAAAAATCCCTAACTTCCACACACCCTATCTCCGAAAATATTGTGAATCAAGATCTGAAATTTTTCCACGATGTTCCTCGAGATAGCGGCTTCACTTTGTGAAAAGTTCAGCTTCTGAACCATCGTAGAAAATAAGTTATAGTGAAAATTCCATGATGACATGTTTAGGTTAAATTCAGAAACCTGAAAAAATCCCTAACTTGCATAGATCATATCTCCGAAAATATTGCGAACCAAGATACAAAAATGTTTCCATGACGTTCCTTAGGATTTTGGCTTCACTCTGTAAAAATTTCAGCTTTTGAACCTTCGTAGAAAAAATTTTATAGTGAAAATCCCACGATGACCTGTTTGGAGCAGCGAAAGCCTAAAATCCAAAGCTCTGATACCAAATGTTATGAAACCAGCTCCAAAAATAGAAGAAAAGAGAGATCAATGCCTTAGAAATCAGCCGCTTCGGGGGGACAAGCTCCAATACATTACGTAAATGAACAATTCTTGGATGATACAAATGACCAAAACCTCCTTCTACATATAGGAGCCCATGGGGTCAAAATATAATCCTAGCTGACCTAACAATAATAATGTAAGGGAAAAATAATAAAAATATTGGGGTTACATGGGTACAACAATAACAATAAAGGGGTTACACTAATAACAATAAGGTACTAAACTAGTAATATAGGGACCTAACATAAACTCTTGGTGTTACATCTCCTCGTGTTATGGTTTTGGTTGTTTAGGGTTTTCTCTTATTGTTCAATAATGAAAAGGCCCTCAAGCCTCACTGTAACACATCTTGAAGGCATGTAGCCGCCACATCTCTTCTCGGAGATAAGCTAGCATCGCCCGAGCTAGTTTATTTGCTATTCTGTCTGTAATCATTTTTCAGTATTTTTATATTAATGGAATGAAGTGTTATTCATGCTGCATCTCTGTTCTTATGTTTATTTCTGTATTTTATTTCTTTCCTGCATAAATTCAGATCATTCATATATGCATTTCTCGATGTTTTGAGCTGATAATATTCTGCAAAAAATCACTTGTCATCTTTGTCTGTTTGTGTTTGTGTACAGGATCCTTGATTGGAGCATAAATATTCTGCAGTAGGCCCAAAACCCTTCACTCACCTACGAGGAGGAAACGTACTCAGTCATCCTTTATAGAATTAGAAATTTCATAGAAGTTTCTTCCATGGACATTTGATTTTTGAACTTTTGTTGAATTTTATTACTCGTTATTTATATTGTATAGTGATATTAATCAGGAATAATATCACAGAGTAATAGCTCATTATGTGTAGAATTTACACCAACAATTAAAAAAATAAAATTATATAGGAATTCAACTCATTTTCCTCTAATTTAATTTTGGTTGGTTATTATTGAACTACAAAGCATGGTTATCAGTGTACAAAAAAAAATTCATTTGGCACAAGGTAGTGTCTCCATTTATTCAATGCTTAAACTATGGAATAAAATTATTTATCATAAGAAGAAGACCTTTATTTTTCTTCATTCAACTTCTAATTCAAATAATTAATTGGTCACTCTTCCTGACTCAAAACTGCTACAATAACAACTCGATTTTCATTTGTCTCAACTTGGAAAAACTTATTGAAGTATAGAAGAGCCAAAAAAGACTACTCAGTAACCTTTTTCTTTAGAAACTTAAAGTTTCTATTTGCTTCTACAATACAATTGAATGGATGATTATTTTCTTTGATGGTTTTTATAATAGGTGCACAAATTTTGTTAATTTTTTTAATGAATTTTAAGTAGAAACTTGCAAGGCCATGAAAAATACTAACCTAAAAAACATTAAATGGGTTATTCCAATTAATGATTTACCTTACCATTTTAGGGTCCATATTCAAAATAGCTTTATAAATTTTGAAGCCCAAATATACAAATTCTCTTTTCATAAAGGTGCATTTCTTCAAATTAATCAACAATTTCTCTTGCTATAAGACCTTAAAAAATAATTAGAGATGTCTCATATGTTCTTCTTTTGTTTGGTTGTATAATAAAATGTCATCCAAATAAATAGTAACAAACTTACATATAAAATCATTCAAGACTTCATTAATTAGTCTCATTAAGTTGTTGTCTTCCTTAGTACGACCTTTAGGAATTACTAACAACTCATATAGTTCATCATTGGTCTTAAAATTTGTTTTCCACTCTTCACCTTCTCTCATTTTAATTTAGTGGTAGTTTTTGGGCCTCAAATATGCCCATATTTCCACCATACACTACCACTATTCATAACCTATATTCATTTATTTTTAACTCATTTCATACCATAATCCCACAACTTGCCACCAATTCACATCTTATGCTTTGTGGTTGATTATCATTAGTTTTCTTGACTTTTCAATGATTATAGATGACTTTGCCATGTTTTTCTAATCATGGTGTTTCCAAGTTCATTTAATGCAGAGACCCATTTCTGAAATTCTTCACATGACAATTAAGCTATTTACTATGGGATTAAGTACTGAATGGCTACCAAAATTCTTGTATTTATAATATTATCTTATGATAAAATGACGAATAATATAGAAATTATGAGACGTGGGTCTTGCTCAAAGTACCCTCATTTAGGTAGCCCAGAAACCCTTTATCAAAATTCATCATCACAAAGAAGTAATGATCAGGGGAGTATTGCCATAAACTACGCTTAGTACATAATTAAGTACCAGAATTTTGGGTTTTAAATAATTTGAGTTAAGTACCGGAATTTTGGGTTTGACGGTTTTGAATATTTTATACCATCTTGATTTTATCACCAGCCACGTGGAGGATGTGGGTTGAAGATTTATTTTATTTCTTTTCCAAACCATTTGGAGATGAAATCATAAAGCATAGATCTCAATCAAGCTATGCAGGGGTCACGATATTTCCCAAGACAAATCTGCCATAACCAAATTCCAGAAAAATAATTTTAGATATATTTTTGTAACATCGTTGGCATATAGCTAAGATTAAATCCTTTAGTTAAGGAAATCAAATTATAAAATCGTAATATATTTATTGCAATCACTGAGTACTAGAGAGCTTGTTACACAAGGGAAGAGAATCACAACTATATCTACATGATCTAGTGGATGTTGTATATTTGATCTGCTATGCCTAGATAATAATTACACACATAGTTAAGGGATGGTTCAGATCCAACCATTTCACATAAGGTTATCTAGGCAAGTTGAAAATGAATTGGATGGGATCATTTATAGTTGCGGACTTTCGAGAGTCTTGTGTCATACACTTGGATCAAATTGATGGTATTCTTTAGTTGGTTCGGTTCATCGTAAAGTAAGCAAGCAACAAGTGGTCATGTTCTCTCAGCCTCCTCTATTCAAAATGGAGACTTTCTTGCGTAAATTACCTCATCTATAATGGTGCGGTGCACCCTATCTAAGGAGTATACTCTAATTTTGGCTTAATAAATAAAGGATAATGAAGTTGTTGTAAGCTTTGTGTCCACTTAGTGAGTTTTAGCTTAGGCCTGCAACACATGGAAAGGAAGCATACCCTAAACCCATCATTTTTGTAGGGTTAATATAGTTATGTAAGTGTGAATTTTATTATTTATTTCATTTTATATTTTATAATTTATTTCTTGAATTTATAATTAAAAAATGGTTTGAAGTAAGAAGGGCATCTGAATATTTAATCTAATTAGGGATCCCTCTTGCAGTCATAAGACTGAAATACTCATGTAACTAAAAAACTAGATACTTTGTTGTTCACTCCATGATCTATTAATTCCTGCCTTTACTTGTTTGCATGTCTTTGTGTGGATGAACAAGTATTTATGATACACGTCTACGATAATATATGAAAATTTTAAACCTTGCAAGACTTATGGAACTAAAATTTTAGATCCCTCTTTGTCTATTTATTTATACATTCACTTCTTCATTCTAGATTTTGTATTTTCTTTCCGATTTATGGTCTGACCCTAGGGATATTTTTGTGGAGTAAGTTTGAGTAAAGTAGTTCATTTTAATTTTATTTTAGAATCAATTATAACAGTTGATTGAATTCAATACTTATCGAATTTTGAGTTAAGTTGTGTAATGGTGAATTCAATTATACGTGGTTTCTTTATTTAAGCCTAGTTTATCAATAGAATGATTTTGAACTAGAAACAAAGGATTTGTACTTAATTATGTACTAAGTAGTAGACTGGTTTAGGAAGAAAAAAGTTGTGCTCCATTCAATACCACAGTCCATAATTTCTAAGATGTTAGTTTAGGCTAGATGTTATGATCTTGCATTTCTTACGCTTGTGCCTTGAAGCTTACAAGCCCCAGTTGATATAAAAGGTTGGTAAATTTGTAGCGATATATTTCCCCAACATTTTAGTGCCATTTCCAGGGAGGTGATAAAAGGATTAGAGAAAAATATATTTCACAAGATTTTTTTGCATAATCTTAGATGCAGGGAAAATAGAGGGCAGAGAAAAACAATAAGACATGAGTGAAGAGCCACACATCTTCTTTGGTTTGGGGTTGCTCCAAATTCTGGTTGTCTATAATTTATTTTCTTTTTTCTTTTTTCATATGCGTAGAATTAAAGTTAGGATCCAAAGCCTCATTTTTCTTTATTTTCCTTTTCAAGTGTGTTTTCATTTAGATTTATTCATGAAAATAAGAGAATCCTAACTTGTGTGAAAAAATAGCTTGGTAAAAGTAGGATCCTAGTAACACGTTGGCACATTATGGATCATCAACAAGCAAGAGAAATCCAAGAACAATTGAGAGCTTGAAGAATGTGCCTCGAAGTAATTTCTCAAATCCTAGCAGTAGCTGGGATATCTGCCTCTAGTTAAGAGTTCAGCCTGACCACATTCAGGAAATCATCTATCTCTCCACCACTAGAAAAGGATTTAGAAGTATCCCTTGATTCCTCATTCCTATCTACCAAGGAGATCAAGAAATCATGTAACAAAT
Source organism: Pinus albicaulis (assembly GCA_034641835.2). Taxonomy (NCBI): domain Eukaryota; kingdom Viridiplantae; phylum Streptophyta; class Pinopsida; order Pinales; family Pinaceae; genus Pinus; species Pinus albicaulis. Next base: position 816,042,416 of record CM076573.1, on the reverse strand, counting down.
CCGATGGGGAGCATCCTTCTAAACTTTATATCGAGGAAATTTCACCATGCCCATCAACAAGCCTTGTATGCATTCCAAAGACTAATTATCCAAGTTTTCCTGGCATGACCGAGGAGGACTTTCAGAGTGGTACAAATGAAGAAGTGGGCCAATACCACCAGGATTACATCGAGCATTGGTTCTAGATCTCAATACAGTCAAAGTACCACTGTCATGTTCAAATAATATTTATATGACATCTTTAAAAATAGATTATTTTGCATGCTCATATAAATTCTAAATTTTATATGCTAAATCTAGTCATGAATATATGATTTTACTTGATCTGCACATGGCTTCATTGGAAGTACTCTTTCACTTGAAGGAGGACATATTTTCTATTGTAGAGTAGGAAATTTATTATTGTAATAAATAAATAAATGATAGTAGTAAAGAGAAAAATAATTCCTTTTGTGAAGCCAACTTGTCTAGCGCAACTGCATAGGGACTTTTCTTGAAAACCAGGTAACTAGTGAGATAATTTCCTAGTAAAGTTTGTAAATTTTTATGAGTTCTTCAAATCATGTATCTTTCAAGTAATTATGTTGATACTCGAGTTTGTTGATGTGGGATCCCTTAAGTTCCACCTGCCAACAAGCCTTATCCCATTGTCATCAGCACATTATGTAGGATCAAGGTTAGATTTATATAAGGTATCTAGGAGGCTGCATTCTTTAATGGTAGGTATCCTTGTCATATACTAAGGAAATACATAAATTTTTCTTGGTGGATGGATTCTGTAGTCCATTTGAAAATTCCATTCATGGCTAGTAGAATGTACCTAGTGCTTTGAATCCCATTGAAATCAAAGGTGGGATATGTTGCATTGATTAATGACCTCCTCAATGGTCGGTAAGACGATGATTCATGCTTATGTTTGATGTCATTTATTCACATATGAAATATTGCACATGGGTGTGTATTGATTAAAGACTGTATGGTTTTTTTTATCTTGACACAGGTTTGCAAAAGTTTGGATCTTTGTATCAACATTTCCATTTTCATTTGCAATAATATATTTATTTTAGTAAAGGTTACCATATGGCATCATGGCCATTCATTTGCAGCAACAATCACCTTTCCTCGGTTTTTTGGGGACATACAACTCCTCAGGAATGGGGGAGAAGGGGACATTTAGTTCATCCTTGAATATTTTCAACAGAATATATCAACAGTCGCAACACCTCCAGCCATTCCACACCCCACTTCATCCTACAACACCAAGCACAACAACAACAAAGGTAAAAATTGAGGTTAATTTTGCTTAATATTATCTAATTCATTAGAAGATTTAAGACACTTAATGATTCACCACTTCCCATTCCATGAATTTTATATTTCATAAACCATTATCCTTTTTTTTACCTTCCATCTATTACTCATAATAAAAAGACTTATACTATTATTACAAGACCATGTAAAATAAAATCCTTATGGTATATTAATAAAGGTAGTATCTATAGTGTCTTCTCCTCCCATGATAAAACACATTCTATTTGGATGATGAAGCCATTGCTTCCATAAAATGATAAAGGAAACCACCTACAAGCATTGGCCTTGTGATGACAGAGTATGCAAGCACCTATTCACATACTTACCATCTCCATCACCACATCATGTCATCCATCATATCTTCCTCGTCCATCCCTTTCTTCTCCCCAATTTTTATTTCTATGTAAATTGGTAGGATATGTTAAATGCAAATACTATTGCTTCAGAAGAACCAACACCTCCAAATATTCAATCAATTTTGTCCCACAAGAACCAACATCTACAAAAAAATCTCAAGAATTTGTCAATGAGCAAGGGATTTGTTTGCATGAGGACATGCAAATCCAGATGTTGGGCCTAAAATATGCCCATTTTTCCAACATACAATACCACTATTCATAACCTATATTCCTATACTTTTAACTCATTTCATACCATAATCCCACAACTTGCCACCAATTCACATCTTACACTTTGTGGTTGATTATCATTAGTTTTATTTAATTTTAAATGATTAGAGATTACTTTTCCGTGATTTTCTAATTATGGTATTTCGAAGTTTGTTTACCACAGGGGCCCATTGCTGAAATTGTTCATATGCCAATTAAGCTAGTTGATATAAGACTAAGTACTGAATGGCTACCAAAATTCATGTAGTTAAAATCTCAATTTTTTATCAAATGAAGAATAATATTGGTATTTTGAGATGTGGGTCTTGTTAAAAGTACCCTCATTCAGGTAACCCAGAAGCCATTTGTCAAAATTTATTATCACAAAGAAGTTTTGATCAGGGGATTATTACATTAAATTGCGCTTAGTACAAAATGAAGTACACGAATTCTAGGTTTTAAATAATTCGAGTAAAGTACTGGAATTCTGGGTTTGACGATTTCAAATATTTTATACCATTTTGATTTTGTCACCAGCCACATGGAGGATGTGGGTTTAATATTTATTATATTTATTTTTCAAGCCATGTGGCATTTCAATCATAAAGGCCAGATCTCAATCAAGCTATGCATGGATCACGAGATTGCCTAAGACAAATCTGTCATAACCAAATTCCAGAAAAAAAATTTGAGATATATTTTTGTAATATCATTGGCATATATTTAAGATCAGATCCTTGAGTTTGGGATCTCAAATTGTAAAATCATCATATAATATTGCAATCACTCAGTACTAGAGAGCTATTTATGTAGGGGAAAATAAGCACAACTAAATATACATGATTTAGTGGTTGATTTATATTATAATGTATTTTTGGTTGAATAAAAAAAGGATAATGAAGTTGTTGTAAGATTTGGTGTCCATTTCATGAGTTTGAGCTTAGAACTGGAGCACATGGACTGGAAGGGCCCCCTAAACCCAACGCGTTTGTAGGGTTACTACAGTTACGTAAGTGTGAATTTTATTATTCATTTCCTTTTATATTTTATATTTTATTTCTTGCGTTTATAATTAGCAAATGGTTTGAATTAAGAAGAGGGTCTCAAGATTCAATCTGATTGGGAATCCATATTGTAGTCGTAAGACTGAAAGACTCACGTGACTAAAAATTTATATACTCTATTGGCCACTCCATGATCTATTAATTTCTTCCTTTACTTGTTTGCATGTCTTTGTGTGGATGAACAAGGATTTATGAGAGAAGTGTACAAGAATATATGAACAGTTTAAACCCTAAAAACTCATGGAACTAAGCTTTTAGATCCCTCTTTATCTATTTATTTGTTCATTCACTTCTTCATTCTAGATTTTGTATTTGTTTTTTGATTTATGGTGTGACCCCAGGGATATTTTTGTGAAGGAAGATTAAGTAAAGTAGTTTATTTTAATTTTATTTTAGAGCCAATTATAAGAGTTGATTGAATTCAATACTTGTAGATGTTTGAGTTAATTTGTTTAATGGTGAATTCGGTTATACATAATTTATTTATTTAAGCATAGTTTATCAGTAGAATTCTTTTGAACTAGAAACAAAGGATTTGTACCTAAATTTTGACTCAGAAGTAGATTGATTTAGGAACAAAAATTATGTGCTCCATTCAATACCACATTCCAGAATTTCTAAGATGTTGGTGTAGGCTAGATGCTCTAATCCTGTGTTACCACCGCTTGTGCCTTGGGCTTTTGAGCCCTGGTTGATATTAAAGGTTGGTGAATTCTTAGCGATATAGTTCCCCAACATTTTGGTGTCATTTCCGGGGAGGTGCTAAAAGAATTGGAGTACATTTTATTTCAAAAGTTTTTTTTGCATGATCTTAGTTGTAGGGAAACTAGAGGCAAAGAAGGATGGTATGACGTAAGTGAAGAGCCACACATCCACTTTGGTTTGGGGTCACTCCAAAATATATTTTTCTCTAATTTATTTTCTAGTCTCTTTTTCATATGCGTAGAGTTAAAGGTAGGATCCAAAGCCATATTTTTATTTCTTTTCCTTTTCAAGTGATTTTTCTTTTAGATTGATTTGTGAAAAGAAGAGAAACCTAACTTTTGTGAACATATAATTTGGTGACAACAGGATCCTAGTAGCATGGTGGCACTTCAAGGATCATCAACTAGTAGGATAAATCCCAGAATGATTGAGAACTTGAAGAATGTCCCCCGAAGTGATTTCTCAAATCTTAGTAGTAGTTGGGATATCTTCCTCTCGGGAAGATTTCATCCTTACCACATTCAGGAAATCATATATCTTAGAGATTATGGAATGTGGTACTAAATGGAGCATGTAATTCCTATTCCTAAATCAATATAATATTCAATTAATTAATTTCTCACAAATGGTATCAGAGTTGAAGGTTTATTTGGATGAAAAAATTACAGGAGAGAAGGGTTCCTCATTTGATTGGGAGCAATGGCAGAAGATGGTTGATTTAGGGTCAAGAAATTTAATGAACAAAACACCAAAAATACAAGTTGTGGAAGATGAAGATGGAAGATTATTTGTATCATAAATATTTGTACCTACCATTGAGTGGAAAGTTAAAGAATATGATAAGTATAACATACGAAAAATGGGAGATTCTCAACAGAAAGGAACTAGGAACAATACGGTTGTGTCTAATAGTGTCAGTGGAATTCAACATGTCAAAGGAAACGACAACAAAAGGTTTAATGATGGAATTATCCAAACTATATGAAAAACCCTCGGCCTCAAATAAGGTATTTCTTATGAAGTTTCTATTTAATACGAAGATGTCAGAAGGTGGATATGTTGTTTATCATTTAAATGAGTTTAATACGGTTACCAATCAATTAAGTTATGTGGGGGTAAATTTTGATGATGAAGTTATGGATCTATTGTTTCTATTCTCATTACAAGAAAGTTGGAATGGTTTATTTATGTCCATTGGTAACTTAGTCTCTGGATCTAGAAATTTAAATTTTGATGATGTTGTTGGTGCCATCCTTAGCAAGGAAATGTGACGGAAAATCTCGGTGAGACATCAGGTAATTCTTCGATTTCAAAGACTAGGGGAAGAAAAAAGGAAATAAGAATGAGCTCATGAAATTGCAGTAAGTCAAGAAAAGGCAGATCCAAATCCAGATCATGGATAGTGTGAGGGAAATGTGGGAAGAAAGGACACATGAAGAAATATCGCAAATCTCGAAAGCGAAAAGAAGGAGATGTACATCAAAAGAAAAATTATGAAGTGAATGTAATAGGTGATGTGTTGCAAGATGATTTGGTTCTTCATTATATAATATTATCAATTCTTGGGTGGTAGATTCAGGTATTTCATTCCATGCCACACCCGATAGAAAACATTTTCATGACTATGTTCAAGGATATTTTGGACAGGTTCATTTCGGTGATGATAAACCCTATAAAATAGTTTGAATGGAAAAGGTTTTCATAAAGAAAAAAAATGGAAACCAATGGATATTAAAGGATGTAAGGCATGTTCAATATATAAAAAAAAATCTAATTTCAATAAGGAAGTTACGTGGTGAAGATTGTGTAACTACTTTTATAGGAAAAACCTGGAAGGTCATTAAAGGATCCTTGGTAATAGAAAAAGGAGAAAATGTTGGTACATTGTATTTATGAAATGGTATTTCCAATTTTGTTAATTATTTAACCTCCACCAAAGAAAACATGACATTTTGGCATCATAGGCTTAGGGACATGATTGATAAAGGGATGCAAATTCTGCACTCAAGAAACTTTTTTACTAGGTTTGAAGCATGTTGATTTGGATTTCTATGAAAATTTTGTTTATGGAAAACAAAAGAGATTCATATTTATCAGAGTTTGGAAGGAAAATAAGAGTGAAAAATTAGAGCTTGTGCATACAAATGTATGGGGACCTGCTCACGTATCATGTCTCGGTGGCTCTCGTTATTATGTTACTTTTATTGATGATGCAACTAGGAAAAACTGAATTTATTGTATTCGAAATAAATATAATGTATTTGATACTTTCAAGAAATGGAAATATTTGGTTGATAATTAGACAAGAAATAATTTGAAGTGTCTCAGATTAGATAATGAAGGTGAATACTACAATAAATTTTTTGATACCTATTGTTCAGAGCATGGAATTCCAAGAGAGAAGATAGTTCCACGAACACCATAGGAAAATGGTGTGTTAGAAAGGATTTATAGGAAAATCATGGAGTTTTCAAGGTGAATGATATTGCTTGCAGGATTTCCCTTACAATGTTAGGCATATGTTGTAGATATTGCTGTTTATCTAATAAAAAAAGAGCCTTCAAGTTCCTTGGATGGTGGTATTCCAAAGGAGGCATGGACGGGTAAAAGTGTCAACTAATCATTTTTCAAGAATTTTGGTTGTGAATCCTTTGTCCACATCAATAAAGAAAATAGAAAAAATATTGAGGAAAAATCAAATAAATGTAAATTTATTGGATATGGTGTAAATTATTTTGGTTATCGCATATATGATTATGAAAATCACAAAATCATTAGGAGAAATGATGTCATATTCAATGAAAATGTATTTATTGGGATAAAATGCAGGGAAAGAAATAGGAAAAGGAAAAAAAATAATACACATTTCTTGATGAGATCACAAATAAAGTAAAGGTGCCTAAAAATAATAATGATTATTAGCCACAACAAAAACAATAGTCACCTCAAACACCTAGAACCAATGTTAGAAGATCTACCAGGATAATTAAACCCCCTAAATGATACCCTCCTTCATTTTATTATGTATTGTTGATTGATTATGGTGAACTGGAAAGATATGAAGAAGAAATGCATGTAGAAACTAGGAATAAGAGGTAGAAATCCATGGAAGAAGAGATGGACTCATTGTGGCATAACCAGACTTGGGACTTAGTAAAGTTGCTTGCAGGTAAAAAAAAATTGCAGAATAACTGGGTTTATAAGTTTAAGGAAGAAGGTGGAGGTAAACAGAGGTATAAGGCTAGACTTGTGGTGAAGGGATTTGTACAAAATAAAGGTATATACTTTGATGAAATTTTTTCTCCTGTTGTTAAATTGACTTCAATGAAAACTATTTTAAGTCTTTTGGAAATATAATATTTTCACCTTGAGCAGTTAGATGTAAATACAACCTTTCTCCATGGGGATTTGTAGGAAAAAATATATATGAAACAACCAGAAGGGTATTAGGTCAAAGGGAAGGATAAATTAGTGTGCAAAATGAAGAATAAATTGTATGGCTTAAAACAAGCTCCAACGAAGTGGTATCTAAAATTAGACAAGTTTATGTCTAAATAATGCTATACTAGATGTCACTCTAACCATTACGTTTATTTTAAAATAAAAAATGATGGTGGATATGTTATATTGCTATTGTATGTAGATTACATGTTTTTTGCAAGGTCTAACATGCAGGAAATAAATGTGCTCAAAGGAATATTGGCAAATTCATTTGGAATGAAGGGTTTGGGTGTTGCAAAATAAATCATTGGTATGAGAATAATTAGAGACGGGAAAAATCTTAAATTAACATTGTCTCAGAGTGAGTGCATATAAAAGGTGTTGGAAATATTTATATGCAAAATGAAAAAACAATTAGTACAACTTTGGCTAGCCATTTCAAACTAAGTAAGGATATGTGTCCCAGGACTCGGGAAGAGATGTATTATATGTGTAAAGTTCCATATGCATTAGCAGTTGGAAGATAAATGTATGCAATGATCTACACAAGGCTTGACATTGAACATGCAGTGGGATTTGTAAGCAGGCATATGAACAATCCAGGAAAAGAGCATTGGATGGAAATAAAGTGGTTTATTAGGTATTTAAAAGGTACCAAAAATCAATCATTATTCTTTGGTGGTTCAAAAATTTCTCTACAAGGATATGTTGATGTAGATATTGTAGGTGATAGAGATAATAGGAGGATCACCATAGGGTGTGTGTTTATAGTAGGTGGAAAAAAATTCATTTGGGCTTCAAAATTGCAAAACATTGTTTCACTTTCAGCAACGGAAGCAGAGTATGTTGTTGCTATAGAGCCTAGTAAAGAAATGACTTGGTTACAAAGGTTTATGGATGAGTTGGGCAAGAAGAAGGATATGGGAAGGTTATATAGTTACAAGGAGAGTGCCATTCATCTTGTAAATAAGTCAACATTTCATTCCAAGACTAAACATATACATCTCAAGCACATTTCATATGGTTAGTGTTGGAAGATGGACAGTTGAAGCTGTAAAAGATACACACTAGTGAAAATCATGTAGATATGTTAACAAAAGTTGTAACGAAAGAGAAAATGAGATTCTACTCAGTTTCAATTGGTCTTCAAGAATGATGATGAATATGAGAAACATCCAGGTCCAATGTGGAAGCATTGTATAGAAACTAAAGAAGCGATGGAGTTGATATAATCAGTCTCCAAGTGGAAGATTGTTAGACGTGGAGACTGATCCAGGGGTCTTGTTTCAGCATCGTTTAGATACCAATCCTCGGATGAGGGGTGTAGGGGACCAATATTGTTTCCTGACGGGGTCCGGGGGGTGGTTGCATGTTTGGATCCCCCCTTGGGTAGGGGTTCGAGGGAAGTGCCCCTGAAGCTAAAAATAGATGAAAATTTTTGTTGTAAAATATTGTAATCTTGTATTCAATCTGGGTCATTCATTAGGCATAGGATTTGACAATAGAAGCTATGTTAATTTAGGGTTTTTTTCCCTAGAAGGAGACCATTGGTTTATATGATGGAATTTTATTGTTGTTGGATATTATTGTTCTAAGCGAGAAAGAGAGAGGGGACTTTGTGAGAGCAAAGAGGAAATTACAGTGGATATGCTATATGTTGTATGTCTCCATTTTGTTGGATAATATAAAAAATGAAGGACTGGTTGTTTCTCCATCGACATATACCAAATTAGGTGAACCACATATATCTATGCATATATTGTCCTATGCATTTATATATTTGTGTATTTCATTGCATCATTAATTAATTTATAACATATACATGATTGTGATTTTGTTGATGACCCCTGAATCAATGCACATCCTCCATTCACCTTCTTTGGGATAAGTATTGTTGGAATAGAAAATGGGATTAAAAAATATTTGAAACAAAATTTGTTCAATCATTCTTGCACATGTTTCCTTATCTCTTTGTTCTATTGAGGATTCATTCTATAAGTTTCCTTGTTTGGAAAACTTGCTCCCAAAATAAAATCTATATCATGGTTGATTCTTTGAATAGGGGGTAGTTTACTTGGTAATTCATCCAAAACTATATCAGTAAAATCATTCAGAATATCCTTGAATTCCTCAACAAATAATCTAAGCTTGTGTGGGAGATAATTAACTTAGGTTTCCCAATCAAGGAAAAATGGGCTTCCATCTTCTTTTACTTTTTGTAGCAACTCTTTTCCACTCATAAAAAACACAAGAGGGTCAAATTCTTCTTTAGCTCCTTCATCTTGTAAAGGAAAATATGTATGCTTATGACCATCCTTACCAAGTTTTTAAGTGTTCCTTCTATCATCATGGATAACTTTAATATAAAACTTCCATGTTATTCCAAGAAAAATATGGAAAATGCCCATAAAATATTTCATCCTTGTATCTTCCAATTTGAAAATATACCTTACATTATTCGTTGACTAATATTTGATGACATTTTTGCAACCATGAAACTTTGTAAGGGGTAAGATGTGGTGTTCTTTTTAAATCTAACTTCTTTTCCATCTTTGTAGAAACAAGATTATCTATGCTAACACTATCAATTACAACACTTACCTATTGAATTTCACATGGTCCCAAACAAACTTATATTCTAAATTAGTTCCTTAGTTTCCTTTCCTAAGTTTTAATAAAAAATATCCTTAATAGCATGGGTTCTCCTACTTCAATAGCTTCTTCAATTTCCATTACACTGGCATTCTCCTCTTTAGCTCCTACCACATGTGCACTCCTCTGATCTGTCAGAGTATTATCTAGGCATTCTTAGGACATATGGCCCAATTGTCCAGATGTGTAGCATTTGGGATGGTCATCTCTACCTATATAGAAAGATAATCTTCCTCTAAATTCACCTCCTCTTTGTGTCCTCTTTGTGGCTACCTGCTGGGACTCCTAGTCTCTTCTTTCAGGGATTGAAATATTTCTTTTCTACTTGATTTTCCTTTGCATCCAAAAATAATTTTCCCTTTACTCTTTTGACTTTTATTTTTGGAAATATCTTACTTATCTTTCAAATCAGAATGATAATCATCCCCAAATGTGTTTAGAGATATGATACCAATATCATATTGAATCTCATACCTCAAGCCATTAAGGTACCTAAATACTTATCAAACATCATATTCAACCTGTTCAACTCTAATATTTAATTTATAAAACTCTTTAGTATATTCTTTTATTATCATGGACCTTTATCTAATGTTCTATAATTTCCTAAAAAGATTCAACGGGTAATATTTTAGTAGAAAATTTTTCTTAATTTTTCCCACCATTCTATCCCAGTTTATGATCTTTGGCTTGTCTTTTCTTTTCCCATTAACCTAAACTTCATCCCCCCTTCGGGTTTTGTGTCTCTTTAGCCTAGTAACAACAAAATTACTCTCTCTTCATCATCTACATCTTCATAATAAAAATAATTATCCATAACATTTATCCAATCCATTAACTCATGAACATTCAAATTACCTTTATATGTAGCTACCTCCATCCTTGTATTAGAACCCAATTTGGTTATCATTCTTAGGAATTTTTCCTTTTTTGATTCTCCTTCTCCTTCTTATTCACTAGAATATTCTTCCTTGGTTTCACTGGTATCTCTGGTGTCATCTCCTTGCCTATGGGAAGTCTCAACTTTCCTCCAACACCTCTCGAATGTGCATCATCTCCTCCTTTAAATTTTCATTGACTACAATCATTTTACTACCTACAGGTATCCTTCCACCTACTCCTTGAGTTTCTCCTCTATACCCTTCTACCAAGTTTAAGAGAAACTATGCTCTGCTCTAATACCACTTTAACATGGGTGACACCTAAATATTTTCCCTTTCCACCTATTTTCTCCTTGTTTTACTATGTTCTTGGTGTGTGGAACTATAATCCACATGACCTGGTGCCTATCAGGTAAAATTTTACCTTGGACCACCAAAAAAGTCCCACTCTCTCCTGATATCCCAATGTTGAAATAGATTCGATAATTGTCATAGAACTTTTCCATCACTATTAGTTGATAGATCCCAGGATGGGATCCATGTTCTCTAATCTTGCATAATATTGATCTTCCATCGCTATATCTATTTTTTCAGTCTCGATAATGGGGTAGAATTTAGTTGAAGGGAATACTTTTTTTTCTTAGAGAACTTAATAGAAAAATCACTCACTTCTCACCATATAGTGCTCGTTAAGAGCCTCAAAATTTTACCCATAGTTTGTGGAAGTAGTTTTATAGGTCAATTTGGGCATCATCCCCCAAGACCTGCTTAAATTGGGAATCATCCCCCAAGACCAATGAATAGGGTCTATCATTCCCTTAATTTAGTTGCTATATGCCCTAAGTGAATACATTCCTTTTATGGCTTCAATTGTGATATTTACAAGGTTTGAAGTATATATTATATGACCTGTTGACTCATCAACACTCCTATGCAAGGGCCTAACTACATTACACTGTAACTACCTTCATGAAAGGGTGCACTGAAATGAATTTCCTGACACTCAGGGGCACGTTGGTCTCCTGCGAGAAAAATCATCATTGTTCCGGGAATCTCCACATGGTCAATGCCTTATAGAAGAGTCCATAGGAGTCATACTTCCAATAAAATTTTCCATACACCACCTATCAACTTGGAAACATGTCTCACCTATTATTAGAAAGTGTTGAGATTGCAACAAGATGATGAGCTTAGTGAAAAGAGTCGCCTTCACTAAGTGGGCCCTGCAGGCTATTTTTGGCGCAAAGTCTATTTTTAGACTATGTCTATTTTTAGACATGTCGATCATATTCTATGAGTTGCAGGATGCTATTTGTGGATGGTTGGTCAAGTTGGAAAAATAGATGGACTTCTATTTTTAGACATATTGGGCGGAATCTATTTTTAGATTGCCATTCTATAAATAGATATGTCGAATATTATTAGCTCTTAATAATATTTGGACTATAAACATTATCTTATTCTCTTGGAGCACTTCAGTTAAGTGCACAGATGTGGCACAAGAGCTTACAGAAGGAATTACACTATTCCTGAGGGTTAAGTGTAGCTATTGCATGGAGACTTTAGTTAGAACTCATGTGACAGATTTTGGTGGAGTTGTAGAAGTAGTTGGTGGAGTTGTGTTCAGTTTAACTCAGTTAGACACAGTTGAGCTAGTTGTATCTAGTCTAACTAATTAATACACTAGTGAGAGTGGTGTGAATTAATTAATAATTAATTCACTAGTTATTAAATCATTAATCAACTGAATAATACATTAGTTAAATATAGTGCATGGACAGTTTCAGTGGAGACCAGTGGAGAGGTAGGTGAAAGAGCAGGTTGACTATCATTTGTGACTATAGTGTTGCATGATTTGCAACACATAGTGATTGGAGATGCTAATGAGGATTGTGTGAGCAAGGATGGACCAATTCGAGTTCATTCAGAGCCAATATTTAGTAGGGATTGTGCAGTAGAGGTAGGCTAGCAGGTGGCAGAGATCGGTGCATGGATTTGTTAGATCAGGGCATGATTAGTGTGTAGCGATTGTATTGTACTGAGAGCTTGATATGATCAGCTTTGTATGAGGATTGTTACATGATCTCTATGAAATATATTATATATAGATATTTTGGGGTTTTAGCTTCAGGCTTTCCCTTTAAAACACTATGTTCATATGTGTGAATTTTTATGGTTTCAATGTGTGCATGAAATTGATTTAATTTCCGCATATGATGATCAATAGTATAAGAGATTCTTTATTGTTCATGAAGTCAAATAGTGTGTGATCAAGAGAATATTGGATGCATAACACATTAGTTATATAATTTCTACATGGTATCAGAGCTATATTGATCATTGGAGTAATTGCAAATCATTGAAGAGGTTGAGTTTTGTGCTGGTGGAATTCGAATTTGCAGCAATGTTTTCTTGGTGTCGAAGTTGAGATGTCTTTAAACGGATTGTGATTGGAGTATGCCCTTGAGGGAAACTAGAATTATATTGAATGGAAGGATAGGATGGAGGTAGTGCTGGAGGATAATGGGTTGAAGGAGTTCATAGATGCAGAAATTCCAAAACCTGCTTCTAGCGATGTTGCCGCACTTGACGCATGGCAAAAGAAGACAGCAAAATGTCGAAGGATTATGTTGGAAGGTGTGAAGGATCACATAGTGTCCAGCCTTCATGGTAAATCTTCTCCATTCTTGATGTGGAAAGCTTTCACAGAATTGTTCCAAAGCAAGAGCGACCAGAGGAAGTTGGTGCTCAAGGATAAACTCAAGAAAATAAAAATGGAGAAAGGTGACAGTATACCCAAGTACCTCACGAAGTTTGTCTAGTGCAGGGATGAGCTGGGAAGTGTGGGGGTTACTGTAGATGAAAAGGACTTGGTGAGCTTGGCTCTCTTTAGGCTTCCAAAGAGTTGGCATTCCTATGAGGACTCTGTCAATGGTCAGGAGAAACTGCCAGGATGGGAGCAACTTTGGTCGGATCTTGTGAAGGAGGAGATAAGGCAGAGTACCAGGGATGGATATTCATTGAAGAATGAAGATGAAGAAAATTGCGCTTTGGCTACCAAATCAAGGAAGGGGAAGAGCAAGAAAAATAATTCCTAATCCAGTGTGAAAGGCAAGAAGCAGAACATGTCCAAGGTGAAGTGCTTTCACTATCACCAACATGGAAATTATGCCACTAATTGTCCACAGAAGAAGAAAAATAAGCAGGTTGCTGGATCTGTAGCTGGAGAGGCCTTAGCCTTGCAGTTTGAGCTATGTTTTTCATTGATCACATGCTTGGTCTCAAGTGTGATGGGATTAGTCTAGTTTCTTGATAGTGGTGCGTCTTTCCATATGATCGGAGACAAATATTTGTTTACTAATCTAGATGAGAAGGATCTTGGAGTGCACATCGAGATGGGCGACGATGGTATATACAGTGCGACTAGTATCGGGACCATTTTATTTGAGAGGGAGTCTGGAAAACCTTTCATCTTGAAGGATTTCATGCATGCTCCAGGATTGAAGAAGACTGTTATCTCTGTGGAGATTTTGGAAGACAAGGGATATGATGTTGTCTTTAGAGAGGGCAAGGCTTTCCTGCGTAGTAAGGAAACTGGTGAAACACGGAGGATAGGGGTTCAAGTTAAGAACCTTTATCAATTGCAGGTAGATGGCTGCACAGCAATGGCAGGAAAAGTAGAAGGAGTGGTGAGCCGGGATGAGGGTAAACTATGGCACAGGAGATTGGGCCATCTTCACCATGGCACTTTGAAAATTTTGCAGCAGATTTCTACCGGGCTTCCCAAAGGTACACTTGCACAGTCAAATCAGTGCAAGGGATGTACTTTGGGAAAATTTGTGAAAGCCACCTTTTATGAGAAGGATAGTCATGCCACGACGATCCTTGAGAGAATTCACACAGACGTGTGTGGACCTTTCTCAGTAGCTCTGACAACAAAGCACAGGTATTATGTGATATTTGTTGATGAATTTTCTCGTATGTGCTGGATCTTCATCATGCAGAAGAATAGCGAGACATTCTCAAAGTTCTGTGAGTTTAAGGCACTGGTGGAGAAAGAGTTAGGGAAGCAGGTGAAGGCTCTTAGGATCAATAATGGTGGAGAATTCATCTCTGGCGAATTCAAATACTTTTGCAGCACAAAAGGAATTCGAAGAAAGCTCATAGCGCCTCATAACCCACAGTAGAATGGGATCGCAAAGAGAAAGAACAGAATGATCGTGGGTGCTGCATAGGTGATGCTACATGATCAAGGCCTTCCCATACACTTATGGGTTGAAGCTTGTAACACTACAATTTATGTGCAAAACCGTTGTCCTCATAGAGTGCTTAGTATGAGTACACCCGAAGAGCCATTTTCTGGTAAGAAGCCTGATATTTCTCATTTGAAGATTTTTAGCTCACCTGTTTACATTCATGTGACGAAGGATGCCAGGAAGAAGCTGGAGCTGACCGCAGAGGTTGGGATATTTTTGGGGTACACAGAAACACCCCACAACTATCGTGTGTATTTTCCAAAAATTCGGAAGACTATTGTGTGACGGGATATCAAATTTCATGAGGAGAAAGCCATGAAGTGTTTTCTTGAGAGGGAGCCACACTTTCATGCAGATGAGGAGCTATTAGTTCCTAAGGATGAGCCTCAATATGTGGATCAACCACAAGAGGAGGTTCATAGAGTGGAAGAAACCACTCATGCAATGCCAACCATTAGAGGGCGGAAGCACACTACAGAAGTTGAGAGACTGAATCTTGATGCAGAGAATATTGTAGGAGCACCTACATCACAATGCAGACAGAGACAATCACCTGACCGATATACTGGATACATGGCTCTAATGAGTAAGTGTATCGTGACAGAGCCATCCTCTTTCCAGGAAGCTGTGGAGGACCTTGCATGGGTAGAGTCCATGGTGGAAGAGTATGATTCAATTTTCAGAAACAGTGCATGGGAGATTGTCCCAAGGCCAGAAGGGAAATTAGTGGTAGGTTCAAAATGGATCTACAAACTGAAGCAAGCTGCTGACGGGAGCATCGAGAAGTACAAGGCAAGATTTTTTTCCCAGAGCTTCTCACAGATTGAGGGGATCGACTATGAGGAAACCTTTGCACCTGTCACAAGGTATTCTTCCATACAGAGCATCCTAACTCTCTTAGCGTAGATGGGATGGCAGATGGGACGGCACATTCATCAGATGGATGTGAATACTGCATTCCTCAATGGAGTCATTGAGAAGGAGGTGTACATAGAGCAGCTCGAAGGTTTCGAGATATTCAGTAGCAAGTTGCATGTGTGTAGGGTCAAAAGAGTGTTGTATGGGTTGAAACAAGAACCTCATGCTTGGTACACATGGATAGACAGTTATTTCACCGGTCTTGGATTCACCAAGAATGAGGCGGATCCGAACCTATACCAGATTGTGGTGGATGGTAAGTTGTATATCATTGTACTTTATGTAGATGATTTGATTTTGACAGGTGATGAATAGTTGATACTCTCATGCAAGGCTGATCTTGCAAAGGAGTTTGAGATGAAGGACTTGGGCCTCCTTCATTATTTCCTGGGATTGGAAATTTGGTAGCAGAGTGATGGAATATTTGTGTCTCAAGGCAAGTATGCCTGGGAGATACTGGAGAAGTTCAACATGCAAGGCTACAAGCCTATCGACACTCCTCTTCCTGGTGGTTGGAGGAAAGAGGATGCTACATCGGCGGAGGTAGTGGATGCCACTATTTACCGACAGTTGGTTGGTTCGCTCATGTATCTAGTCAATACGCGACCAGACATATGCTATGCTGTTAACTAGCTTTCACAAGCTATGGTTAAGCCTACCAAGCTCTTTTGGAAGGCGGGAAAGCATGTATTGAGATATCTCCGAGGCACATCGAGATATGGATTATGGTACAGACAGTCGGATGAGGTGAATCTGCATGGCTTCACTGATGCAGATTGGGTAGGGAGCCCAACGGATAGAAAGAGCACATCTGGAGGGATTTTCACTATTGGGTCTACAACAGTTGCCTGGTACAGCAGGAAACAAAGATCTGTGGCACTCAGCTTAGTAGAGGCCAAGTACATGGCAGCAATTTTGGCTGCATGCGAGGCTATATGGATGAGGAAGATCCTGGTCGGGTTGTTCGGTTTACACTTAGATCCTACTGTGATATATTGTGATAATCAGAGTTGCATCAAAATTTCGTTTAATCTAGTATTTCAAGATAGATCTAAAAACATTGACATCCAGTATCACCATATCAGAGATTATGTGCAGCAGAAGATCATGTTACTTTCTTACATTCCTACGGAGGATCATGATGCTGATATCTTGACGAAGGCGCTCACCAGGAGAAAATTCAAATACCATAGAGGTAGGATCAGGGTGGTAGATAATCTCTATCTTATTCAGAGGTAGTGTTGATATTTCAACAAGATGATGAGCTTAGTGAAAAGAGTCACCTTCACTAAGTGGGCCCCAGGCTATTTTTGGCGCAAGTCTATTTTTAGACTATGTCTATTTTTAGACATGTCGATCATATTTTATGAGTTGCAGGATGTTATTTTTGGATGGTTGGTCAAGTTGGAAAAATAGATGGACTTCTATTTTTATACATATTGGGCGGAATCTATTTTTATATTTCTAGTCTAAAAATAGATATGTCGAATATTATTAGCTCTTAATAATATCTGGACTATAAACATTATCTTATTCTCTTGGAGCACTTCAGTTAAGCGCATAGATGTGGCACATGAGCTGACAGAAGAAATTACGTTATTCTTGAGGGTTAAGTGTAGCTATTGCATGGAGACTTCAGTTAGAACTCATGTGACATATTTTGGTGGAGTTGTAGAAGTAGTTGGTGGAGTTGTGTTCAGTTTAACTCAATTAGACACAGTTGAGCTAGTTGTATCTAGTTTGACTGATTGATACACTAGTGAGAGTGGTGTGAATTAATTAATAATTAATTCACTAATTATTAACTCGTTAATCAAAGAATACATCAATTAACTACAATGCATGGACAGCTTCAGTGGAGACCAGTGGAGAGGTAGGTGAAAGAGTAGGTTAACTATCAGTTGTGACTATAGTGTTGCATGATTTGCAACACATAGTGATTGGAGATGCTAATTAGGATTGTCTGAGCAAGTCTGGACCAATTCGAGTTCATTCAGAGCCAATATTCAGCAGGGATTGCATAGTAGAGGTAGGCTAGAAGGTGGCAGAGATCGATGCATGGATTTGCTAGATCAGGCCTTGATTAGTGTGTAGCGATCGTATTGTACTGAGAGCTTCATATGATCAGCTTTGTATGAGGATTGTTACAGTATCTCTATGACATATATTATATACAGATATTTGGGGTTTTTAGCTTCAGGCTTTCCCGCTAAAACATTGTGTTCATATGTGTGAATTTTTATGGTTTCAATGTGTGCATGGAATTGATTTCATTTCCACATATGATGATCAATAGTAGAAGAGATTATGTATTGTGCATGAAGTCAAATAGCGTGTGATCAGGAGAATCTTGGATGTATAACACATTAGTTATATAATTTCTACAGAAAGTCGTTCAATGAAAAACTACCTTCTGTTTCCCTATAAATTGAGCACTCATCTAAGTGTTATGGAGGAAGAATTTTGTGCAAAGTTATGTTGCTGGATTCTAAATTGATAAGAGCTGGAAGTACTGAAATGCTGCTGGGATTATTCTTGATGTGATGAGGATGGAATGAATTTGGAGCAGGCTGATGACAAATCGATCTATTGGTTGTAATATTCTCCTCTTACTTTCTTAATAAATATATCTATTAATTTTCTCATACATATGTTTATATCTT
Organism: Pinus albicaulis; assembly: GCA_034641835.2. Lineage (NCBI taxonomy): Eukaryota > Viridiplantae > Streptophyta > Pinopsida > Pinales > Pinaceae > Pinus > Pinus albicaulis. Next base: position 816,023,917 of record CM076573.1, on the reverse strand, counting down.
GTGAAATGTATTCTTGATTATGTATGTATTCTCATATCTAATAGGTTTTATTTGGTTAAGATAAGTAGATACTTGTATATATGTATGTTGTTTGTTTTTCTCTGTCTTTGATTGCAGGAATCGATCTAACGGTTTCAGTTGGATTTAGAGTGATGACAACAACAATAGAAGAAGGAGAGAAAAAAGGATCACAAGTAGGCTTCTTTCCTTTCTGTCTATCTATTTGTCTTTGAGAAAATAATAGTTTTTTTTCTTCTATTGTTCTAAGTGAAGGAACACCACACTCAGGGAATCTAGTTTATCCGTAGATTAGAATTCTGTATAATAAATTGGCGACGTCACTGGGGAAAATTCCATCATTCTTGGTGTTTGTGCCTTTGTTTACCATCATCATTAGCATATACTTTCTTTTATCAGTCATTTTAATGAAAAATTTTCATTAGAAGTGTGTGTAGTTGCTTGTTTCCCAAACTTAGCTGCGCCCAACGCACTGTTGGTTAGGGTACAGTGCACTATAGTGCACTATGTTCCATTCATGCATTAGGGGAATTTTGAGGTCTAAAATCGGAATCTAAAGGAAATTATGAAATAATAGTGGAAATAATAAAATAAGATTGGATTACATCATCAAATTTTTGAGGGAAAAAAGAAAAAACTACTTTTTCAACTCGTATTTTCAACTTATCTCCCAAATTGTTTACTCAAATTTCAAGTGGGAGTACTCATTGGATGCAAAATTTAATTTCTAATCCAACGAGTGCCGATGTAGCATATTTTAGATGGACCCTACTACACAAAAAATGAGAAATACATCAAAAATGTGATTGGAACCATGTTTTTCATTTATTTTTCATTTTTCGTGTAGCAGGGTCCATCAAAAGTATGCAACATGGGTACTCTTTGGATGAGGAATTAAATTTTGCATCCAACGGGCATTCCTGCTTTAAATTTGAATAAAAAATTTGGGGGATAAGTTCAAAATACGAGTTGAAAAAGTAGTTTTATTATTCTATTATTTTTTAATATTTTTATCCTTTTACTTAAAAAATGGTGAACCATCCCCCATGGTTGACATCATCGGCTTGAATCCTATTGGTTCTTATAAATTTCATTTCGGTTGTGCATTTTTCTTAGGAGGCCCATTTTAGACCAAAAAATTCCCCTAATGGGGTGCACTGCAATGCACTATCCCCCTTTACAGGGTGTGTTGGCCACTAAGCCAACCAAATTCCATCAAAGTTTGTCTTTTCTTTCAGTTTCAACCAATATTTTGATGTATTCTCAGATCTCTGATTACTCTTAGAGACGAGCAAATATTCCTTGTTCTTCCTCCTTTGAAAAGTAGTTTTTTCAATGTTTCATTAGTTGTTTTCTTTATTATTGGAAAATCAAATTCAAAGTAGTCAATTTTTTCATTAGATTAGTTATGTTTTCGAAAAGGAAACTTTTGTTTCATTCCTCATTTCCCATAGTAAAATTGTAGTTTCATTCTTCATTTTCCTAAGAGAAATTTTTGTTTCATTCCTCGTATCTCAAAAGAAAACATTTATTTGATTGATTTGTGCATATAGTTTCCTTTCTCTCATTCACATTAATGGAAGATGAAAAGAAAAACATGCATATGCATCTAGAGAATTGTGTGTGTTGCATAGGAACAAGTTAGGGAAATATACATTTAGTTTGTGCTCTTTTTCGTATGCTCTAAATAGGATTGCTCTTACCCCTTAGTATCTAGGATTTTCATTGAAAAATCTAAATCGAAAAGTTTGCTTCTCATTTATTTTGCATTTTTAGGAATTTCAATTACATCACGTGGTGAACCTCAGACATAAAAAAACAAGATCAACATAAAATTTACCTCAATCAACCTAATAAAGCATTGTAACAATAATGATAACACTTAGAAGGTCTAGGCTAGAGATGTGTTCTGACATCACTAAAAATAGCAGTTGTCGCTAACTTTTTTGCAATAGATTCCAAGTGTGACATCCCACTCCACGTACGTAAGTATATTAGAGCTCATCCAAGTATCTTCTGGTATATAGGGTAGTGTTCTAGTATGAAAAGTATAAGGGGCTGTTCTCACTGTGCAGTTTCACATTAAACAACACTAATACAGACTTGCACCTCCACATACATTTAGGTATATTTGGGAGGAAAACTTTAGGTTGCTAACCATCCATAGGTAACTGAGTCAACCACCTTGTAACTTGTGATACACCGAACACAACATTCGAAGAGATTTCCTACCCGTACTTCTTGGTTTTCCATGAGGTATTATGTAGTTCACAATTACTTGGTAAACCTTTTTCCTAGAATTAGCCTTTTATTTGTTTATTTGTTTTTGTAATAAAATAAATCATATGTCTTGGAAGAATAACATCACTTTCCCCATCGTTCGAGTATAATAGCACTTAAACAACCTTTACCACTGGAAACCATTTCCGGTTGGTGAAGGCGACCTCATTCCACTGAAACCAGTACCATCAATACCTCAGTTGCATCATCTTCATCACATATACCAGAGCCGACTCGATTCATTTCTACATATCCTGGTTCATCCACAGTGGTCAAAATGAAGTCCTCACAACTACTTGTGGACATGATCCATCTACTTACTGAGACCATACCTCCCGAACCCGACTTTATTCAATTTTAAGTTGATTTTGATCCCATCGTTCTTTTAACAGAACATCTAGATTCTGAAGTCGAACAACCCGAAGTTGATCCTGTATCAGTTGCTCCTCAGTTGATCGTAGCCATTGAGTCTCCCATATCGCACAGTCAACCACCTAAAATATATCTTGGGCCTGAGGGTGAAATATTTCCACCTGGTTTGATTTCGATTCAGGAAGAACCTCAACAAGAAAAACACCCCTCAACTCCAACCCATTTTTGACTAGGGCTTTATCTTTATGAGACTATTCCTCAATTGACTTACACTGCTTCTTTTGATCATGTTTCAATTCGAGTTCTTGTAGATCCTATAGGGTATACAATAGTTCATATGACCATGGATGAGTCAAAATCTCTCGTTGTACCATCTGTTATAGTTGCGACAACATCTATTGTTGCTACTTCATCAATGTTTACCACAGTGCCAGAGTCAGATCTATATGTCGGTCCTTTCATCCCACCAGGTTACCAATGATTATCTATAACCTACTCCGATGCATCCTAAAATCCATGGAATTCACCCATTTCATCTTTTGGTATTCTATCTGGTACATCTCTAATGAGTACTAAATGGCTTGATCCTTTATATACATCTTCAGTGCAACATCAAGCTGGTCCATCTGGGTATATTCCATCCAGTACAATCTCAACTAGACTCGCACCATTTGGAGAACAATATATTCCATATTATTATACTCCTCATGCTTGGGGGGAAACTATGGTCACTCATTTTGATAGTACTCTATTTTTTTATGGTCACCCTAACGTTGTAATGTCTCTTTGTTAGTGGAAGCTTATCTTGCTCATTCAACCAAAGATGGTTGTGCATTCATATCAACTGGTTCAACCTGTTGCAACCACATCTACTCCACTTGTTAATACATCATTACCCCTGTTACAAGCTCAGATTGTTGTACCTCAACCATCTCAAGTGGGTCCTTCAACCCATTACCCTCAATTTTTGGGTCCTTAGACTCCAACTCCTTTGGCTGCTTTACAACAACCACTCGTATTTAGAATCCTTCATTCACTAGTTGGATTACCCTTTTATGTGATTTCGTAGGCACAACTAGGTCTTACCTATTCACAACCGGGTCCAAACTCTTCTAGTTTGAGCTATAATATTTGTGGGCAGTCACCTTGGTAGCCAAAACCGCAAATTCCACAACAACCATTCCAACAACAAGTAGCTTACCCAGGTTTTGGTCAACAGAGTCCTCAATCATTTGGTCATAAAAAAAACCCTATCTGGGTCACCAATAATAAATTCCTTATGTTGGTGCTCAAAGGCATGTTCCCCAATCAATTCTATCATATCTTGGTTATGCTCAACCTAACTTAAATTGATAGTTTCCCTTTGTCGCGACTTTAGAATTACCTGATTTAAACTAGCTTACCAATGACCCTATCAACTATTCTCCTTGGTGGTTGGTGATACCACATAAATTAGCATCCGACATTCCTAAATTCAATGGAAACCCTCGAGAAGTCTTGTCAATGCATGTTATGGCTTATCATTTGTGGTGCTCATCCAAATTCTTAAATGATGACTCCGTTTGACTACGTATTTTCTATCGTACGCTCACTCGTTCGACCACAAAGTGGTACATTGAGTTACCAAGAGCTTCATTTGATAATTTCACTGCCTTAGCCACTACCTTTTTGACCCACTTCCAGTTACCCATATGATATGAAACTAGAACGAACCTGCTAACCAATTTTCGATAGACTAACTCTACTCACATTTCTGATCATATTCATGAGTAGTGTCGGCATTGTAGAATGGTCAAAACATTTGTTCCTGATCAGCTCCCCGTTGAGTGGTTTATTAATTCCCTGTTGCCATCTATCACCAAGGATGTAACTAAAGTTGGCATCATCACTGAAGAGCAGGTCATTTCTCATGCCTAGTACTTAGATTTGATTTATACTCAGTCCAACATGCTCTACGAGAAAATTCCAAATGCGCTGCGATCTAATTTTACTATTCCTCCTCCATATAAGGACTCCCATGTCGGCAACAGTATGATAGGTACTAGAAACACTCACAACTCTACTGCATATGATCTTGCACCTTCTTTTGAAGTTCATTGCATGTCATCTGACAAAGGAAAAGGTGGCAAACAACCTGAAATCAAGAAAAAGGGGAAAGAAAAGGAAAAGAAAAATTAAACCCTACAGGAACAATCATTTGATCAAAAATGTGGAAATAATCAGAAACATTGCTACCCTTGCTTGATATGTAATGAGGATAAATTTTTTCGAGACTTTCCTCACTGTGCCAAAGTCTCAAATTTCTTAAGACCTCAACTGCATTTGCTGTGTTGACAGATCCTTTTCTAAATCTAGACACAAACATGGTTGGTACGAATCCTGCTTATAGTTCCCAAGTGCTTATGTTATCTGGCACAAAGCCAAAAACTGATGTTTTTGTGTCAACATGAAATAAATATCACTGTAGTTAGGCTATTGATCAACCTACTACCTTGACCACGAATCTTTCCACTGAATCAATTATGCCAACTGCTATTCCATAGTTAACAATAAAGCCCCTTAAGGGAGTCATCCACAAATCGACATTCAATACTCAAGCCCAAGTAGCTCAAAATTATAATATATTTGAATATTTACCTTAGTCACCTTCATCTATGTCGACGCTTGAGGTACTTCAAAATTGTCCCTCCCAGAAATAGGCTTTGTTGTTGGAAATTGGTGGAATCGACCCGACAGATTCCAATCTTGTATTATTTAACTATACGAGATATGTGCCACAATTACAAGAATAATTAGCATTCTTCATCAGGGAAACTTTTATGGGCTAATATTCATAGGTGGGCTAATTTTCCATGTTTTTTCCAAAAACAAATATTTGTCAATTTCCATTTTTTATAAAAATTATTCGCCCAAATTGTATAGTATAAAATTATTTTACATTAAACATCACCGGAATTTTATATAGAATAATATAAAATAATTAGAAATATAAATAATTTTACAAAAATATTTCCAAACATTTTACAATTTTCATATTAAGGACTAGTAATATTTGCCAAGGTTTCTAAACTTCAAGATAAACTTCCATCCTTAAATTTCCTTGCCCTTCATCCAAGTAAATATTCTCAATCACCTCGTTCATCGTACTATTATTGATGAGGGAGCATATATTTTCATTATGTCTCTAAAATGCTGGAAGTCACTTGGCTCACTGTGCCTATCCCAATCACATACGACATTGAAATATTTTGACAGCTGTACATATAATCCTTGTGGTATCATCAATAACCTTCATGTCGAACAAGGGGAAAATTTGTAACTATTGAAGTTGAGGTCATTGACGGACCCCTTGACTACAACATTTTACTTGGAAGGCCATGGGTTTATGCTATGACTGTGATTGTATCTACTTATTTTATAATGATCGCCTTCCCTCATAAAGGTGTTATCATAGTCATCAATCAACTCTCCTTCTTTTCCTCTAATTCCCAGGTATCTGGAAGCGTTCTGTTAGTTCACGCACCCCAACTAGAACTTCAGAACATTGGTGTAGGGATCTTAAAGGGTTCTTCCCTAATGGACACCTTTTCATTACCACCTCCTGTGACATCGGCAAAAAATGCAAGAATAGAGACATGTTGCATGATATTTTCCACTTCATCTGACTTAAGGAAGATTGCCAGTTATTCTAAAGTCTTTACGTTGGATGAATTTTTGCTTCCAAGACCAATTGAGATAGCATAGCGATCAATCAACATGGCTTGGGCGGAAAATCCTAATTCATTGTCGCCAATCATTTGGGTCGATCATTCATTATATTTTGGTACTCCATCTGATCCTTTTTCATCAACTTTCTTGATTGATGAGAGCATTCTAGAATCCATGATACCATAAGTATAACCATGGGAATATCATCATGATCATTCCCATCTTCAGGATTATGAAGAAGATAATCTTATTGAACTATATAACCCATTGATAAATACTTTATTTTCGAATTTTATTCCAATTAATACCATTGAATCTGAGCGAAATTTATCAATTATTGAAGAAACCACTTCTATCAAAATTTTGACCGAACCTGGCACTGTAGAAAACATTCATGTTGGCGTGCCTTGTTCTCCATCAGAACTCGAAAATTATTGCTCTCTTTTTCATGAATTCTGAGATATATTTTCTTGGTCTTATGAGGAAATGATAGGCATAGATACTATTTTCCTTGAACACACAATTAAAATGTACCCTAACGTCAGGCTAGTACGTCAACACCTTCATTCTATTCATCCAAATAAGGTTGTTTCCATTAAATAAGAATTTGAAAAAAAAAAATCGCTGGTTTCATTTAGCCTATTCTTCTTACTGATTGGGTTTCAAACATCGTTCCTGTGATGAGGAAATAAGGGAAAATCAGAGTGTGTGTCGATTATCGGGATGTAAATCTTGCTTGTCCAGAAGAAAACTATTTTATTCCCTTTATCGACCAGATTATTGACGAATATGATGGGTGTGAAATATTTTCATTCATGGATGGATTTTCCGGTTACAATCAAATAAATATCCACCAAGAGAACTAATATAAGACAACATTCAGATGTCCCTGGGGGACATTCGCTTACCGTAAACTCCCATTTGGTTTAAATAATGTCAAGGAAACATTTCAGAGAGAAATGGATTATTCTTTCAATGACATAAAGCACATTGTGAAACTTTATATGGACGATTTACATGCGCATTCATGAAAACAAACTGATCACCCAACACATTTGAGAGCTATATTTTTATGCTGTTAACACTACAAGATATTCCTCAATCCACACAAGTGTGTGTTCTGTGTTTTTTATGGTCATTTTCTTGGATTCGTCAGTTCAAAATATGGAATTCGAAGTGATCCACTGAAGGTCTAGGCCATTCTTGACTTTCTTGCACCATCAAATTTACTTCAGTTACAAAAAATTCAAGGAAAGGCTAACTTAATAAGGAGGTTCATAGCCAACTATATTGAAATGGATACAGGATTTACCCATCTCTTGAAAAATGGGATTCCCTTCCATTGGGATAAGGTTGTGCAAGCTTCTTTTCATGCTCTCAAGGATACACTGATATGACTTTTATTAATGTATCCCCCTAATTATCAAAGTGATTACTTCCTATATATCCTCGTAGAAGATACGACCATTTCTATTAACTCGTCCAAGGAGAAGATGGGATATAACATCTGATATATTATTTGAGTCGTAATCTCAATGATACATAAGTTAAGTATTTATAAGTCGAAAAGCTCACCTTGGCAGCCATTCAAGCTATCCAAATATTTCACCGTTAGATCCTACTCTGGAAGACCATTGTCATTTTGAATTGCAACCCCATGACATAGATTTTGTCACTTCAATTTCTGGGGGGAAATATTCAAAATGGATCGTCATTTTGCAGGAATTTGATTTTCAATTCATCAAATCCAAGTCAAAGAAGTCTTTACCTTTGGTTGAGCTTCTCTGCGACCTTCCCTCTGACAGTATTGAAACTACATCAGAACCATCAATTCCTGATGAGTCTTTATTTATGATCGGGTCAATTGACCCTTGGTATGGGGATTTTATCATTTATCTCCAAAACCTGACTTTCTAGCCCGATGCCTCTCACTTATTGAGATTCAAAAAGATGTTGATCTTAGTGAAAAGTAAGCACCTTCACTAAGTGGAGCCTGCAAGCTATTTTTAAGTGTATGTCTATTTTTAGACATGGTGAGCATATTCTATAAGTTTCATGATGCTATTTGTAGATGGTTGGTCAAATGTGGAAAATATATGAAATTATATTTTTAGAATATTATGCGAAGTCTATTTATAGATCGTCAATCTAAAAATAGGTGCATGTCGATTATTATTAACCCTTAATAATAATTCGACAATAAACATCAACTTATTCTCTTAGAGCACTTTATTTCAGTGAACAGATTTGGAAAATCAGTGGGTTGAAGGAATTACGCAATTCCTGGGGTTATTGGTGGCTCATGCATGAAGTACTCAATTAGAACTGAAGTTGAAAAGTTATGACAGAGTTGGAAGAGTAGTTACAGGAGTTGTTATTTATTTTAACTCAGTTAAGTGAGTTAAACTCAGTTAAGCTAGTTGTATCTAGTTTAACTGAAAGATAATTAATATTAATTCGCAACTAATAACTCACTAACAACTAAACAGATACAAAAGTTAACTATAGTGCATGTCAGTTCCAGTGGAGACCCAGTGGAGAGATAAGTGAAAGGGTGAGATGGACTATCCGTTGTGACTATAGTGATGCATTCAATGCATCTAACACACATTGGAGTTGCCAATGAGGATTTCACAGTCAAGGAAAGGCCAATTAGAATTCATTCATGGGTCTTCTTCAGTAGGGATTGCGCAGTGGAGGCAGGATGTCAGGAGGCAAGAAATTGGTGCATGGAGATGCAAATTTCTACATGACAGTATGTAATGATTTTTTATTGCACTGAGAGCTTGATGCACAATATTTGTATGATATTATTACATGACTCCATTGATATACATAATATATGATAGTTGGGGTTTTTAGATTTAAGCTTTCCCGTTAAACAATTGTGTTATGTGTGATTGAATTTATTCACATGTGTTTGAGTTTTAAATTTCTGCAAGTTTAACTGTGGAATGATTTTGTATTTAGTAAGAAGATAAATATTGTTAGATCAGGAGAATCCTTTAATACATCAATATTAATAAATTTATACATGGTATCAGAGCAGTATTGATCACTGGAGATTGCAATTGTGAATAAGTGCTGAGTTTTGTGCTGGAGGACAATTCGACTTTGCTGCAAAAATTTCGCCATTTGCAATTTGGAAGCCTTTGACAGATCTTTTCCAAACGAGCAACGACTAGAGGAAGTTGGCACTGAAGGATTAGCTGAGAAAAATAAAAATGGAGAAGGGCGACAATATTCCAAAATATCTCACGAAGTTTGTCCATTGTAGGGATGAACTGGGAAGTGTGGGGATTACAGATGATGATGATGACTTGGTGAGCTTGGCTCTCCATGGGCTTCTAAATTTTTGGCATAGCTACGAGGAATCTATCAATGGGTGGGAGAAATTTTCGAGTTGGGAGCGACTTTGGTAGGATCTTGTGCAGGAGGAGATAAGGCAAAGTACCAGGGATGGCTCTTCATTGAAGAATGATGATGAAGAGAATTGCGCTTTGGCTTCCAAAGAAAGGAAAGGTAAGGGGAAGAAATCCCATCCAAAATCTGAAGCTAAAGGAAAGAAGCTGGATCTGTCCAAAGTGAAGTGTTTTCACTGTCATGAACATGGGCATCTCGCCACTAACTGTCCACAGAAAAAGAAGAACAAGGAGGCTGTTGGAGCTACAGCTAGAGAGGCCTTAGCCTCGCAATTTGAATTTGATTTCTCTTTGATCGCATTCTTGGTTTCAAGCTCAATGGGATCAACATGGTATCTTGATAATGGTGCGTTTTTCCATATGATGGGAGACAAGGAGTTGTTTAGTGACTTGGAGGAGAAGGATCTCCAAATGCATATAGAGATGGGCTACGATGGCAGGTACAGTGCGACCAGCATTGGAACCATTACCTTTGAGAGGGAGTCGGGTAAACCATTTCTGTTGAAAGATATTATGCATGTCCTAGGTCTGAAGAAGAACTTGGTCTTGGTTGCAATGTTGGAAGACAGAGGTTATGACATTGTTTTTCAGCAAGGGAAAAGCCTTCCTGTGACATAAAACAATGGGTCAAACCAAGAGGATAGGGATTCAAGTTAATAATCTCTACAATTTGGAGGTAGATGGTTGCACTGCAATGATGGGAAAAGCAGAATAAGTGGTGAGCCAGGATGAGGGCGAATTATGGCACAGGAGATTGGGCCATCTTCACCATGGCGCCTTGGAGATTTTGCAGTAGATTTATATTGGACTTCCCAAGGGTACTCTTGTGCAATTAGATCAGTTCCAAGGATGTACTATGGGTAAGGTTGTGAATACCACCTTTCATGAGAAGAAGAATTGTGCTTCGGTGATCCTGGAGAGAATTCACACAGATGTGTGTGGACCTTTCTCGGTTGCTTTAACAAAAAAACACAAGTATTATGTTATATTTGTTGATGAATATTCTCGTAGATGTTATATCTTCTTCATTCAAAAGAAGAGCAAAAAATTCTCAAAGTTCTATGAGTTTAAAGCATTGGTGGAGAAGGAGTCGAGGAAGCAAGTGAAGGCTCTGCGAAGCAATAACGGTGGTGAATATATCTTGAATGAATTAAAATAATTCTATAGCAAAGAAGGAATTCGAAGAGAACTCATAGCACCTCATAACCCACAACAGAATGGGGTCATGCAGAGGAAGAACATAATGATCGTGGGTGTTGCATGAGCTGTGCTGCATGACTAGGGCCTACCGATGAACTTGTGGGTAGAAGCATGCAACAATGTGGTTTATGTGCAAAAACTTTGTCCTCATAGAGTACTTAGCATGAGTACACCTGAAGAATATTTTATTGGTAAGAAGCTTGATATTTCTCATTTGAATATTTTTTTCTCATCTATTTACATTCATGTGACAAAGGACGTCAGGAAGAAGTTGGAGCCGACTGCAAAAGTTGGGATATTTGTGGGTTACACAAAAACACCCCATAATTATCGTGTGTATTTTCCAAACAGTTGAATGACTGTGGTGCGATGGGATATCAAATTGAATGAGGTGGAAGCTATGAAGTTGTCTCTTGAGAGGAAGCTACACGTGTATGTAGAGGAGGAGCTACTTGTTCCCAAATATGAGCCTCTGGATGTGGATCAACCACAGGAGGAGATTCATGGAGTGGAGGAGTCCACTCATGCAGAAACAAACATCAGAATAGGAAAAAAGCGTACCACAGAAGCTGAGAGACTAAAGCTTGATGCGGCAAAGAATGTAGGAGTCCCTACATCACAGCGTAGACAGAGACGGGCACCTGACCGATTTATTGGATACATGGATCTTATGAGCAAGTGTATCATGACAGAGCCATCTTCTTTTGAAGAAGCAGCGCAGGAGCCCACATGGGTAGATGCCATGGTTGAGGAGTATGACTCCATTTTCAGAAACAATGCTTGGGAGATTGTTCCAAGGTTGGTGAGTAAATCAGTGGTAGATTCGAAATGGATCTATAAGGTAAAGCAAGCTGATGATGGGAGTGTTGAGAAGTATAAGGAAATATTTGTTCACTGATGCTTCTCACAGATCAAGGGGATTTATTATGAAGAAACCTTTTCACCTGTCGCACAATATTCTTCCATAAGGAACATCCTTGCTCTCTCAGTGCAGATGGGTTGGAACATTCATCAAATGGATGTGAAGACTGCGTTCCTTAGTGGGATCATTGAGGAAGAGGTGTACATTGAGAAGCCTAAATGATTTGAGATCTTCAGCAGTGAGTCGCATGTGTGCAGACTCAAAAGAGCACTATATGGGCTGAAGCAAGCACCATGTGCTTGGTACACATGGATCGACAACTATTTCATTGGACTTGGCTTCACCAAGAGTGAGGCAGATGCAAACCTATACCAAATTGTGGTGGAGGGTAAGATTTTAATCATTTTTATTTATGTTGATGATTTAATACTAACAGGTGACGAGCAGTTGATACACTCATGCAAGGCAGATCTTGAAAAGGAGTTTCAGATGAAGGATTTCGGCCTCCTTCATTATTTCCTTGGATTGGAAATATGGCAACAAGAAGGTGAACTGTTTTTGTCTCAAGGCAAGTATGCTCGAGAGATACTTGGTAAGTTTCACATGGAGGACTGCAACCCCATGGATACTCCTCTTCTAGGAAATCATAGGAAAGAGGATACTACATCGGCAGAGGTAGTGGATGCCACTGTTTATTGACATTTGGTGGGATCACTCATGTATTTAGTTAATACAAGACTGGACATATGCTATGCGGTGAACCAACTTTCACAAGCGATGGTTAAGCCTACCAAGCTCTTTTGGAAGGTAGGCAAGCATGTCCTGAGGTATCTCAGGGGCACATCTGAGTATGGTTTATGGTATAGAAAAATGGATGAGGTGAATTTTCATGGCTTCACGGATGAAAATTGGGCAGGCAGCCCAATGAAAAGAAAGAGCACATCAGGAGGGGTTTTCAGTATTGGATCTATAGAAGTTTCTTGGTACAGCAGGAAAAAAAGATCTGTGGCACTCATTTCAGCGCAAGGAGAATACATGGCAGCAAGTCAAGCTGCATGTGAGGCTATCTAGATGAGGAAGATCCTGGTTAGTTTGTTCGGTTCTCATTTAGATCCTACAGTGATATATTTTGATAATCAAAGTTGCATTAAAATCTTGATTAGTCCTATGTTTCATGATAGATATAAACATATTGATATCTGATATCATCATATCAAAGATTGTGTGCAGCAGAAGATCATGCTGCTTCAGTACATTCCTACAGAAGATCAGGATGCATATATTCTGACGAAGGCGCTCGGCAGGAGAAAATTCAAATACCATAGAGGTAGGATTGGGCTGAAGGATAATCCCTATCTTGTTGAGAGGGAGTGTTTAGATTCAAAAAGATGATGATCTTAGTGAAAATTAAGCACCTTCACTAAGTGGGGCTCATAAGCTATTTTTAGGTGTATGTCTATTTTTAGACATGGTGAGAATATTCTATAAATTGTAGGATGCTATTTGTAGATGGTTGGTAAAATGTGGAAAATTGATGAAATTTTATTTTTATAGTATTTAGCAAAGTCTATTTATATATCGTCGATCTAAAAATAGGTGCATGTCAATTATTATTAACCCTTAATAATAATCCGACAATAAACATCAACTTATTCTCTTGGAGCACTTTATTTCAGTGAAAAGATTTGGAAAATCAGTGGGATGAAGGAATTACGCAATTCCTAGGGTTATTGGTGGCTCATGCATGAAGGACTCAGTTAGAACTGAAGTGGCAAAGTTATGACAGAGTTGGAAAAGTAGTTACAAGAGTTGTTATTTAGTTTAACTCAATTGAGCTAGTTGTATCTAGTCTAACTGAAAGATACACTAGTGAGAGTTAAGGGAATTAATTAGTTAATTAATTCACAACTAATAACTCACTAACAACTGAACAGATACAACAGTTAACTACAGTGCATGTTAGTTCCAGTGGAGACCCAATGGAGAGATAGGTGAAAGGGTGAGATGGACTATCCGTTGTGACTATAGTGATGCATTCAATGCATCTGACACACATTGGAGTTTCCAATGAGGATTGCACAGTCAAGGCAAGGCCAATTCGAATTCATTCAGGGGTCTTCTTTAGCATGGATTATGCAGTGGAGGTAGGTTGTCAGGAGGCAAGAAATTGGTGCATGGAGATGCAAATTTCTGCATGACAGTGTGTAATGATTGTTGATTGTACTGAGAGCTTGATGCACTAAGATTTGTATGAGATTATTACATGATTCCATTGATATACATAACATATGATAGTTGGGTTTTTTAGCTTTAATATTTTCCATTAAAAAACTGTGTTATGTGTGATTGAATTTATTCATATGTGTTTGCAATTGATTTTTAAATTTCTGCAAGTTTAATAGTGGAAGGATTCTGTATTTAGCAAGAAGATAAATATTTTTAGATTAGGAGAATCTAGTAATACATCAATATTAATAAAGTTCTACATCACTCACAACAACGACATATTCGATACCAAGCCAAAGATTAGATGATCATCGGCGATACACTTTATCTTCGTGGTGTCGATACGATTTTAAGGAGGTGCCTCAATCATGAGGAGGCCGAGAAATTTCTAAATGATTTTAATGCTCGAGCTTGTGGTGGAAACTTCTCTAGATACGCTACCATGCAGAAGATTCTCTGTGCCAGTTACTTTTGGCCTACCATATTTTCCGACTGCATCCTCACGGGCAAAAGTTGTCATCTGAGCCCGATATCTGATCATAAAATCTGCATGTCGCCAACACCAACACATCATGTTATCTTTGTGGGACCATTTTCAAAATGGGGCATTGAATTCATGATCTGAAAACCTCATTCTTCCATGGGGCATGGCTATATTATTGTCGCAGTCGACTACTTTACCAAGTAGGTCGAAATGATGCCTACATTCAATAACATGGGTAAAATAGCTGCATTATTATTTTTCAATCATGTCATCTCATGTTTTGGTGTACCACAAGCTATAATTATAGATCATGGTAAGAATTTTCGCAATCACATGATGAATGAGTTGACTACCAAATTAGGACTCTCACATGATAGTTCTACTCCTTATTATGCATAATCCAATGCACAAGTTGAAGCCATTAACAAGATCCTTGAGGGAATACTTCAACGAATGATAGGAGTTCATAAAATAAATTTGCATTTAATCATGTACTTGTATTTGTGGGCATATCGAACCTCGGTAAGAAACGAAACCGGATTTACCCCCTTTAAATTGGTGTATGGTTTGGAGGTTATTTTTCCTATCCAATGTGAAATTTCGTCATTAAAACTCGTTGTTGACTTTTTTCCTAACACCTCTAATGAAGAAGTACGTCTTTTTAACCTCATCCATCTAGATTAAACGTGTCGTGAAGCTGTATTGGCCAATGAAGCACATAAGAGACAAATCAAGGCACAATACGACCAACATGTCAAGCCTCGCATATTCTCAGAGGAAGACCTGGTCTTAATTTATGATCAGGAAGATGATTTGATAGGAACAGGAAAATTTGAGCCACTATGGCATGGCCCCTACATTTTCAAAAGAGTTCTGGCTAAGGTCGCTTACGATTTAGTTGATGATGATGAAATTCCATTGGTGAATTCCATTGGTGCAACCTCAAAATGGGTTGTATCTTAAAAATTACCATGCTTGATTAAGTGTAGTAAAATTTTGTATTATATTGTATATATGATTTTGATTTTGATTTACTATTTTAGTTTGTTTTTCTAAATTTTTCTTGACGTTAGTAATCCACTTTACATTTCATTGCAGATGTATGAATCTTTGTAACCATTCATTGGGTACACTGATGGTTCTAGTAGTAGTACGCAGAACCTATCATCTGCAGCATGGGCCATTTTTGCTCTAAGTGGCTAGTTAGTGAGTTTTCAAGGGATTTGTATCAGTCGATTGACAAAAAATATCACTGAGTCAAACTTCTCTCTAAATCCATTTCATTTGGTATTAACCATACCATCATAAGGTTAGACTCACAACTTGTTGTACTACAACTTACTATCTTTTATACTATCCAACATCCACCACTGCATCACATGTTCCTAAGAGTTTGAATTTTGGAAATACATTTTGATTACATTCAATATCAACAAATTTCCAGAAATTTGAAAACATTAACTGATTCCTTAGCGAGTTATGTTTTAAACAGACATTTGCAACACATGTAAAGATATATTTTCAATTCACATCACATAATTGAATAGGATTGCACAATAAACATAGGAAAACCCTGATATATATATATACATATATAAATATATTTATAGGTTTTTAAAAATTTTGTGCCCAAGACACATTGTTCATCTGACCTCAAAATGTATGCAAAAAATGTCTAAGTAAATTAGTGATGCTCGTGATAACAAGAAAATTCTCTAGCTATCCTACGCAATAACCACATCTAACAGTTAGGAACGCCAATAGTATGGTGCTACAGTCTCATACGTAAATCTTCGATCCATCAATATAGAATACCAAGAGTCAATCTCTCCACGTGTTGGTGTAGCTTAGCAATAGTCTCGGTCATATCTAAATCCCGAAGGACTTCTCTCCCGACGGCCCTCTCTGCTGGCTCATATGTTCCCTAATCTAGCTGACCCACTGGTCAAACATGAACCACATATGTATACATAAAAACTTTAGTTTAGTCTTGGGAAACATCAAAATAAAAAAACATGTAGATACCTTAGAAAAAATAAAAAAACATGGTCAAAACATTCTTACCTATTGCATCCCATTGAGTGCCATATGGCAGAATCAAGTCTCGATCTTCGCGAAAATCTACGCCATCATATGCATACTGATCTATGGTTACCATATTTCATCTAAACTAAGCGAAGAGTGTAGAAGAGAATATGATGGTCGACTGACCAGTATTTCTAGACATAAATTCAACCCATCTCTGCATCTGTGGATCTTTAGGGCCAGATATGCCCAATGTAACATGTTGTGGCTGCATCAATGGATCCCGCTCTAGAATGAAGGAAATCCGGATTGCTCCATAGTTCAAATTCTTCTTCCTGCCACCCTTTGCTTTATTCAATTGTTATTTCATCTAAAAGAGTACTTCTTCAGCCCAGTTGAATATTCTTGGTTCTAAACACTCAAGTGCATACTGCATGTATAATTTATTTGCAACATGTAGTGTTGCGAAACCGGAAATATTTGCAATGGTAGAGAGGATGGTTCTCAAAGGTAGATCACGCACAACACAAATATTTATTTTCCCATATTTACTTGGTTCAATGCATGGATGAAAATGTTTTCTTATGTAATTCCTCACTGAATCTCCTCAAGGAGAAGATCTTATAAGAGAAATTGGAGAACCTCGCCTTGATAATCTAGTGAGAGTAATTATCCTCCACCAATATTGGGAGAAATTTTTACCCAATGTGAAAATCCTGTAAAACTGAATCCCATGAACAAAATAGGAACTCCAATAGTTCCATATGTTGCCTCATCCCAGACAATTTGAAGTATTTAAGCAACCCATAACCTCTGAGGGCTCTTACTGTACCTATATAGTTTAGGGAAATCATATCTTATTCTTCATGTTATCTCTCTCACCATGTAATCGTCATTTTGATCAGATGAATACCTGAAACACAACCATAAGCTTCATTAGGATCCATGTCATGCAAAAAACATGGGAAATTTTTGGCATACAGTAAGAAACAAAAATGAGAAATGCGCCCAACACAACCCAAGTCAATGGAAAGAGCATTGTAGTGCATATGGCCTTGAATTTTAGTGAACTACAATGAACCTTTCGACATTCAAGGGTGTGTTTCCCTTAGAATTTAGTATATTTACCCTAAGGGGCTCAAAACCATAAAAATTGACCATGAAATGTAATAAAAATGATACTAAAATAAAGAGAAGGTTCATAGCTCCAACCTGGATCAAATGGCGAGAGAAATCATCCACTGAAACTGTCACAATCAACCGCTAAAGTTCGATGGAAAAACTAGTTCAAAGCTCCTAATTTTCAAATGGTAACTATGGAATGGTAAAAATGAAATGGTAAAAACTCCTTTATTATTTATTTTTATTATTTTAAATCATATTTAATGTTGTGACTATGGTTTTTATTTTATTTTTATGAAAAATGTATTTTTAATCTGTTTGATGGTTCTCTAAACAGGTTTTACAGCTGATACAGTGCATTTATCATGCACACTTATTCAAGAATGATTTGACCACAAAGCATACTTTTATCCTCTTTTTTCGAGATTTGATAAAAATGAAAAAGGAATTAAAGAACACTTTTATCTCTTTTTTGAGCTTTGATAAATGCGAAAAAGGAACCCCCTGGAGTATTCTTTTAGCTCTTTTAAGACTCCTATAATCTGAAAAGATTGTCGAGCAGTTGTCTTTTCGAGCTCATAAAAGTAAATGAAACGACATCTACTCAATATAAGTTTAACCCTTTTCTAGACTGAGATATATTAATTACGAAAAAGGAAAACCTTATTCAAACATGGCTAAGAGGTTTTCTTGAGTATCATTTTATACTTTTTCAGACCTAAGCGACAAATTTACAAAAAAGGACTCATGGAGTTTTCTTTTTGTCCTCTTTTTCAAACTCTCTAAACATGAAAAATGATTGGGTTCTCATTGACGTTAGGCTCTTTAAAACATAAAATAGCGATGGACTTGTCTATCATGGAAAGATCGAGTTTCATTATCGCTAAACTCGTTAAATCATTAAATAGTGATGGATTCACCCAAAGGGTCGAATTATAGATCAAGCATATGTTACCCTCCTCAAGCTTGTTAAAAAATAAAGAGGTATTGGTCATCTATGACTGGGGAAAATTAGGGAAAAAGAACAGAACACTTTATGGTAGCAGGTCACTCTTGAACACAACACTTTCACTCCATCACCATGGCTTTTGGGTTGGGTAATATTCTTAACGGTTCATCATACATATGGTTCATGATATCCTCACTTTGGTTTTGGGTCAATGCTTCCAACTCATTTTAGTGTCGCTGATATGTTCAAGGGAATTCATCCAATAATTCCTCATCTTTTGCACTACTAATAAACCTTCATTTTCATGACAATCGTCCCTGAACATTTCTATATCAAGTCACATTTTATCTCTAAAATCATTTCTCTCATTTTGCAATAAATTTTCTTCTTGTTGACATCAACTCATCATCTAGGAATTTAACTTAGAAACATCTTTCCAGTACCTTGGGGCTTGCTACATCATCGATAGGTTTCTAGCTTTCGAACCTTCGACTGAAAGATTTTGTTTGGCATTTGACATCAAATCATGTATTCATGCCTTGCAAATTATACTGTAGTACCTTGAGAGCCATTAACATCAATGGTGTTTCCCTCACGTCTATTAACAGCTCACATCATTGACTGGTAATCAGACGATGTCTTCCCATTTTCGACTTCGGATCATATATTTGCATGGTTAGACTTTTACTTGAACGAGCAAGTGAACGAGATAAGAAGACCCCAGATCTAGTATCATGCATCTGGGCTGCGATTTCAGGAAAATTGTACACATCATTTGTACGATGGCTTTACATACAGATCATCATACAAACATGGGCTTATATCTGTAGGCATGTCTATATTGGGAAACATTACGATGTAGATGAATTTCTGAATTATGTATATGTTATGATAGTTTATGTGCTGAGGATGGGTATGCCTCCCTCATTAATTCATGTCTAAGATGTATGATATCATGATGTAATGTATTGCAAACTGATGCAGGTCACCATCCGCTTCAGATCCTACTCATCACATCGTAAAGCATCTCATCCAAATACTATTATTATTTTGACTTCATGCTTTAGGGGGCAGCTGTTATAGGTCAATTTAGTCATCATCCCCCAAGACCTGGTCAAATTTGGCATCATCCCCCACGACCAATGAATAGGGTCTATCATTCCCTTAATTCAGTTGTTATTTTCCCTAAGTGAAGACATTCCTTTAATGGCTTCAATTGTGATATTTCCAAGTTTTGAAGTATATATTATATAACCTATTGACTCATCAATGCTCCTCTACAAGGGCCTAACTACATTGCAGTGCAACTACCTCCATGCAATGGGTTCACTACAGTGCACTTCCCAACACTTAAGGGTGTGTTGGTCTCCTGATAGCGAAATCATCATTGCTCTGGGAATCTCCACATGGCCAGTGCCTTTTAGAAGAGTCCATAGGTGTCATACTTCGAACACAAGTGTCCATCCACCAACTTTGAACTTGGAAACATGTCTCACCTATTATTAGAAATCCATTCAATGAGAAACTACCTTCAATTTCCCCATAAATTGAGCACTCATCTAAGTGCTAGGGAGGAAGAATTTTGTTCAAAGTTATGTTGCTGAATTGATAGGAGCTGGAAGTACTGATATGCTGCTGAGATGATTCTTAATGTGATGAGGATGGAATGAAGTTGAAGCAGGTTGAAAACAAATCGATCTATTGGTTGTGATCTTCTCCTCCTACTTTCTTAATAAAGATATATGCTCATTTTCTCATACATATGTTTATATCTTGTCAAATGTATTCTTGATTATGTATGCATTCTCAGATCTAATCGGTTTGATTTGGTTAAGATAAGTAGGTACTTGTATATTTGTACGTTGTTTTCTATTCTCTGTATTTGATTGCAGGAATTGATCTAACGGCTTTAGTTGGATTGAGAATGATGACAACAACGACAAAAGGAGAAGGAGAGTAAAAAATATCACAAGTAGGCTTCTTTCCTGTCTGTATATCTATTTGTCTTAGAGAAAATAATAGTTGTCTTTCTTCTGTTGTTCTGAGTGAAGGAACACCACACTCAGGGAATCTAGTTTATCTGTAGATTAGAATTTCGTATGAAAAGTAGCTATAACTTTAGAAAAATATTCCCATCTATATGGGTCGTCTATTAATGGGACAACCCACCGATCATCTCCAACACAAGAAACTTTTCCTTTGGTTATTGCTTGGCCTCCTTTCAATGGCACGATCATCATGGGCTATGAATGAACAACCCAACATTATCCAAGGCTTCCCCAAGTATATCATGACTTAACAAGGGGGTGGGGGGGGGGGGGGGGGGGTGTGGGTTCGATATCAAAATTTCTACCATGGGACCGCTGTTAACCAACACTGCCTCTAAATGGCACAACTATGGTGTGGGCCCAATAAGGGTTCAATCTATGAACTTGGTTAAACTTGGGCCCTCGCTTAGTCTATTGCAGTTTAACGAAGAAGGGGGATAACGGTTCTAAGACTAGAATCCTCCCTTAATCAAAACACTCCAAATTTCCTGCCAAAATTTGATATGGAACCTTGTATCGGGTGGAACAACACTTCCTCGATAATTGTGCACTTTCCAAATTTGGCATCTAGTTAATTGCTTATGCCATTTCACTTTGCATTTGCCCCAAATACACAAACTCCTCAATACAAATAGCTATGTTGCAATCATGACTGTTATCTCTCTTCGACCTCTCAGTGGGGTTCTTACGATATTGATATTTATGCAAAAATAAATCAATATAGGGGTTTATTCATCTCCCCTCTTCATAGATACCAGTGCAAAAATTAAACACACAATGAACATAAACATAACTAGTCAATATTGTATTATGTAGAGTATGAAACTACATAGATTGGGTGATATTATGCAAGCCTGATACTCTCTAGGACACTAGGGATTTTCACTCTTTGGCTTTCTTCTCTCATCCTTGGCCTAGACGAAATATCATTAAGAAAAATAGAGGTTGTAACTAGCAGGCCTCAAATATTCCTACCAATGTCCCTATTCTAGAAGCTAAATGCCACTTCACTAAAAATAATATTTTCATATGTTCCATGAAGACACCTTAGCGTAACCTCCGAACAAATAAGAATTATCCTAACTAAATATCATGATTTGCAATAATTACAAAAAGAACATTGTTCGTGTGTGTAAAATAAAATTATTTGTTAGGATGATCCTATGATTCAATCAATTGCTTCTTCCTACAAGTTATATATTAAATCACCTCTTAACACAATTCCGAGATGATATTAAAAACAAATTGGGTAATTCAGTGAAGTTTTTGTTTGATTATTAAACCCTGCATACCTCTTTGGATACACACATGAAGATTGAAAGAAATTGGTATTTATAAGAATTAAATTAATAGCTTAGATGGAATTGATGGAGATTGATTATTTAAATTCCACATGGATTTGGATCATATTTATATTTTATTAATCTATTTATTATAAGTTTTGGAGTTTTTCTAGCATTTTTTTTTGTCAAAATATGAAGGAATTTGTTGGAATCACATTTGCTTTTAAACTCTTCATAATCTGAATGGTCTATATGCTTTTCAGGTGCTGAATCCATATAAGCAATCAAAAATATATTTTAAATAACAGATCACCATTTGATCAAAAAATTGTTTAATCAAATTTTCTCAAAAACTTCAAAATTTATAATAATTCTTATTGGTTTTTCACCACCATTAGTTTAGAAGACAAAGAGATAGGTCAAGTATGGAGCAATAGTAAAATGAATAGTACTTGTCCATACATATATGCACTATCACAATGTCTGCCTACAATGGGTATTTTATCCCATGGAGTTTGGCAACCATAGTAAAATGAATATAATTTGTCCATACATATATTCATTATCACAATGTCTGCCAACAATGGGTATTTTATCCCATGGAGTTTGGCAGCAATAGTGAAATGAATATTATTTGTCCATACATATGTTCATTATCACAATGTCTGCCTACAATGGGTATTTTATCCCATGGAGTTTGACAGGCAAGAGACTGTGTACGCACATTTTATCTACAGCTACAGCAATCAGCATTTCATTCGGCACTATTTGATTTATTTAATTTTGATATAAACCTGTGAGTGAAGGGCTTCGGCCGCATAAGGTAGTTGCAGCACATATCACATTCCTCGGGCTGTCTGTGGTAGAAATTATTATTATTACTTATTTAATTATTATAAAGTCATCGGTAGCTCGGATTTTGTGATCGCAGTCCGTAGGAGGAGGAGCGTTAACGCCACTTTTGGCGGCGGCTGCTCCGCGGAGAGGAATCGTAGGCCACGCCATGCATGAGACGTAAATTATTGGAAGAGCAAATTGTGTAATTCCTTGTTTTTGAATGACCCAACCTCCAAGTCAAGTTTGGCGCCTCAAAACCACGTGAAGACAAGAGTCTTGCTATTCCTACGTAAGAGTTAGGTGATGTGGAGTTGGCAATGATAAGAAAAATTAAACGTAAAAGTCTCAAAACGTTGTGGGTATAGGCTTTTTAATTTAATTTATGGATTGTAATTAAGATGATTTGGTTGGGGTTTAATGTTTATAAGTTTTATGTTTAAATTTTATAAGGATAAAAGGTGGGAACCATGGGAGTAGTTATTTTAGAAGAAATAAATTATTCTAAAAGATGTTTAGATTTGATTAAGTTATATATAATTATATCAATAATATTTTATTGTATGAATTTAATAATATCTTTTTAGTGAAGAATTTTTGTTTCTATTTAATTTAAAATTAATAAAAAATAAATTATTTCTTCATTCAATAATAAAAATAATCTAAACCTAAACTCTAGCTAAAGCAATGTCGGAAAAAAAATAAACAGAACTTTCATAATTTGACAAAAGCTTTGCCCTCCAAGTATTAACTATAAATTAGAAGATTTTTTAAATATAAATGTTCAATTTTGTTAAATACGAGTGCGAATGTTCAATTCTTTTATTTATGGATCATGGATCATATATATATGACAGATTCTTATTGACTTGTTTATATTCAAAATTGAGGTTAAAATAATAATGAGTTAGTTTATATTATAGTGAGGATTATTGATGTTATATTATAGTGATGATTATTGATGTTTATTAACATTTAAATGGTTTATTGCATCTAAAGAAGGTAAGAGATTATTCATAATTTTTTAGTATTTTGTTTGTATATTTGAAAAGTATTAAGAGAAGTATTCTAAGGTCACCATAGCTTTGTTAACATAAAATGTCAAAAAGGTTGGTTGTGTGACAAATATTTTGAAATTTAGGCCTAATGTGAATATAAGATGAACAATATAAGTAAAATTGTTTTTCATCTTCAATCTTCTTAGTGTTGCTAAGGTAGCTTGAACTCTTTTATCCCCTAGTGTTTTGGAGATTGACCACTATTCGGTTTCATTATGAAGCTCATGAGAATTTTCTCATATTTTAGCAATGTATATTTTCTTCTTTACACTGGTCAAGAAAAAGATATATGTATGGTTCTTGAGATTTGAGTTAATTTCCTTCTTGTAATATCTTAGCTTCCTTTCTCCTTCTAACTCTTTATCACCCCACATATTCTCCCTCAAATTTAATGTAATAATATTTTTAATATTATCCTTATTATGCAAAATGATCTCCTCCATTATCCCCCAATGGTCTATCCAAGATTGGGCATCCTTATGACATATCCACTTCATCCAAAGGTGGTAGTTTTGGTTAGAGTTATAAATAATTGTAAGAAACCTCATCTTCCATATTGTTTAACCTATTTTTATGTATAAGATACCCATGCATAGCCATGTTCAAAAAGGGAAAAGTTTGCTTCTATGAGGATGATATGATACTGTATTTTCTTTAATCTTGAGATTGTTGGTTATAAATTTCTTTTGGATCTATTATATCTTCCTTCACAAATCTTTGAATATATTGCAATCCCAAACCTCACATCTATATATAATAACATAAGTGAGAAGAGTCTCAAAAATGAGTTATTTTTATCCCATATCCAAAAATACATTGATTTACACTTTCTTTCAAGCCCATAATAAGCTTCCCATCCTCTATTCATCCTTTTATTAATGATATAGTAGCAGTTGAGCTTACGATGGATATATATTTCAAGGTATTTGTATGAAGGAACTTCCTTCAATTTGTTTTTGTCATATATGAAAGTAACATATGTGATATATTTGGTTTTAATTATCATGAGTTTTGTACTTTTGATATAAACAATAATATCGACCTTGGAACAAAGATCTTGAAGGATTATTAGTTGCTTTTCAAAATTCAAAATGACTCATCGTCAAAAGAACAATATAATTAGCTTAAAGGAGAAGATATATGACTATAACAGTGAGGATGGGGCAACATAACCTGCATCTTTCAAGCAATCCTTTAGCTTATCAATGTATATGGCTAAAAATGGTAGGGGGCAAGGGACAATTTCTTGACTCTAATATTATATTTCGTCTCTTCTAACCGCCCCTCAATGGTGCTAAAATTGACAATAACATTCTCATCCAACCTTATCACAACAACTCTCAATTTGAGAGGAACCATTATAGGCTTCCTTTATCTTCCACAAGTTTGTCCTAGAAATAATGTAAAAAGTTTTCTTATGTTGACGAAAAACATAAGAGATCAATTTTGTTATTTTCACTTCTCTTTAATGATCCTAAGAGTAAAATTTGGTCCACATTTGAATGATATGTTCTAAACGAAGCTTAGACATTAACTCTTTTATCATGGATTTATAGCCATAGGCTAGTTTTCTTTTTCAAAATAATTCTTTGTAGCTTGTGTTACACAGCAATTTGTCACCGTCCCTGCAATTCCCCATCCCGCACAATTGGAGGGCTCATTCCGTGACCTGTGAGTAGTGACATAACTTGAAAACACTTTCATGGCATTCCCCTGAACATGTACTTTCATTGCCCTGAAGACAACTCCTTGTGAAAAACCCTAAAAACACCCCTTTTTGCATTGGTGTGAGAAGCCAGTTCAGTACCTGCGCCAATGGGGGAAATCCTTCAAAGATGGTGCACCAATTGGCACTCTGTCTTAGAGTCGCACTCGCACCAGCCATTTTAAGGAGTTTTTTTTTTAAATAAATGGCAGAAGTTTCATCCTAACTGATCCAGGAACTGGTATCTAATTTGAGTTGGGAGGTTTGGCTCCGGATCTCCATGTAAAGGAAGTGGTTTGCCACCTCTCATGGAAGATTCCTTGAGGATAGGGCCAATCCCATGATTATAGGGATCCCAACTCCCCTTCCTCCATCTATAAAAGCTTGATCATCTCATTTGCAAGCTAGTCTCCAAGTCCCCAAGAGCCATCAGAGCCTTATGCTGCAAGAGCCTTCATTCGTTTCCTTAAGGCCAAATCCAAGCAAGAAGATTATTTTCGAGACATCTGAAGAGAGAGGTTTGTCCCATCCCCGACAGGATTTTTCGTGACGTGTTCCGCTGGCGACCCTCCGAAGGAGAATTCAGCGTCAGAGCTATGGTTGTATTCTTCTTTTATTGATTAATAATAAGCAACTATTAGTTATGGTTCCACTTCTGTTGTTGATTATGATGATGAGTTATGTCTTCTCTAACTGACATATAGTTGCATATACTGGATTTTACGCTTGCATTTGTTTTGTTTCTTGCGTGTGCAGGTGTCCGATCACGGAGATCGTGAGGATTGTGATCTGCTAGAGCTAAGGAACGGAAGTGCTATTTTCTCTACAAGCGACAGCGTTGGATTCCAGGTAAGCCTTCATCACTAGGTGGTTTATTTGCAATTAGGAGCTGCACTATAGCATGAATGATTGTTGCTAGACCCGGTCTGGGCTAGTAGGGATCGCCTCTGTCTACAGAGGGGATTTACCTCCACAAAAGTTTGGCTACCATACTGGGGAGCGTCTAGCTTGTTGTTGTTTGTTTTATAAGCTACAGACGGAGCCTGAAGTTAGCCAGATAGCCTTCGAAACGCTCTTGCTCTACAATTGCGAAGTAGATCAAATCTGCTTCAGTCAATCTCCGGTTTAGTTTATGAACTGAACACTTGGAGTATTGTCTTGTCTTTTTAGTTGTTTCTCGATTCTGCTCACTTGATCGGCTCTTTTGGCTTGCTCTTTTGTGATTTTGGCTTTTGGTTAGCTTGATCATCACTGGTCTGCTTGTTGGATTATCTATTTTTATTTTTCCTTAGTAAACTTGACTGGTGCACTTTACAGCTTAACAGTCACGCCCATTGGCGCAGGTTTCTTGTGTATTACCTGCGCCAATTCATTTCTGGTGCTAGTTTCAGCCTCACAGTCACGCCAATCCTGTGAGGTACTAGGGTTTTCTTTGTTTTGACCTTCCTGAGCTTGATCAGTGTGTTTGGTTTTATTTTTTCGAATGCTTGAGCGTTCTGGAGCATTTTTTGACTAGCTGTGACATCCGTCCTTTGGTTGTTTGCCTGTTTCCATCGATTTCACATTCTAGCCCTAGGGCATCTAGGTGCTCTTGTGTGTCGAGCCTCCCTTGGGAGTTGTTGGTCTCTATTTGTTCAGTTGACCTTGTCATTTCTTCTTTACATTCGTTTGGCAATTGTTTATCATTTTATTGCGTAATTTGAGTGTTGGTTCTCTTCTTCATTTAAATTTCGCTTTGTCTCGCTTTGGGCCTAGATTACATGGTCCATTTGAGTCTTTGGGATTCTCTTGGTTTTGAGGGACTGTTTTGTCAATTTGGAGATCTGATTGTGCGTTTGTGTTGAGTGAAATTTGTGTGTTTTTCTCTTTTCTCATCACTTCTAAAATTGCTCTTTTCATAAGTTTTCATTTTGTTTAGTGCATTTTTCTATTAAACATTGAAAATATAAAAAATCTCGTTTTCTTTTGATTAGTTAGTGCAAATTAAAATATTTTCGGTGTTATTAGTGATTAGTGACTTTGAGAGAAAATTTTTTGGTTTACATTAGCTGCATTAGAGACTTTGTTGGGTGTTTTCTGATCATTTTGTTTGTGTGAAAAGCTCTCAACCCTTTTGTAATTAGCTTTCATCGAATGAAATGATATACTGTGGCATATAGTGTGCATTTAGGAGATTTTGAGACATCACACTCGCTAGGGCCTGAAAACTGAAACGTAATTGAAGATAAACATTAAAATTTACTCAATTTACACTAAGGCAACATTGAAACATTAACGCAACATTTAGAGGTCTAGGCTAGAGACGTGTTCCGGCGTCTTTAAACCTAGTAGCTGTCGTTCACATCTTGGCTTTAGACAGCACTAGTACGGACTTGTGCTCCCCGTACCGTCGAGTATATAAAGGGAGACCCCACTAGGTTTCTATCCTTTATCCGTAGGAAGCCGATTCTTCCGCCGTATGCCCGTGATACACTGGACACAGCATTCGGGGAGATTTCCTGCACGTACGTTAAGTCCTTGGTTGATTTCTCCTCATTTTGAAACCAAGGTGTATATTGCAGTTCACGGTTATTTGGTACACCCTTTTCCTAGAATTCCTGAGTAGTCATTTCGATCTTTTCTGAATTTTTAAATTTGAAAAGATCACCAAGCGCTTGTCCTTTCACGCTTGCTTCAAAACTGAAAAAGATAGAGTCACCTTTTGCCTATTTCTCGACTCTTAAAAGACGAAACGGTAGATTTTTGTTTCAATGTTTTAAAAAAATTAACTACCCACAAAATATTCCTAGTTAAAGTTAGTTTCCTTAGGGTGTTTTTCTGAGGGTCGTTTCCAATGGCAGCTTTTCCAGAGTTCACCAACCAAGGAATCCCCTTCGAAGGGAATCCTGGTCCTTTTCCTCCTTTTGGAAATGTTGGCTCTCCTTATATGGCAACGTTGTCCCTTCCTGGGTTAACTGTTGGGTTGCATGTTTGGTTGTTTTCAACCTCTGTGGTCCCGAATGTCTCAGCTACTAGTCAATCATTTCCTCCACCTGAATAACATCATGTTGATTCCAAGGTGGACCTCTCCCCTTCTTTGTCTGTTTCTGCATCCTCATCTTCTACTTCGCCTGGGGAAAGTCTGGGTTCGAGTAACCAGGTTTCTAAGAAGAAGAAGAAGAAGACAAAGAAGAAGAAGTCTGATAAGAGAGAGGCTAAGGTTGTAGCTACTACTTCTAATGCACCTCCTCTTGATAAACCTTCCAACCCTCCACGGAAAGTCAAGTTCCCTTGCATGTTGTGCACAGGAGACCATCTTCTTCGAGAATGTCCTGGAATTCCCAGGGTGCTCGAAGTATGGTCCAGCGGTCGCCCGCTGTTGCCTTTGGCTTCCGAGAGTCAGGTTGGGGGCACATCTTCAACTAGGGCTGGTAAGACTCCTAAGAAGTAGGGTAAGATTACCAATCCCTGCAAGTTGTGTGAAGGGCACCATGCCATTCACCTTTTTCCGTATATGGATGAAGGCAAAAGAGTCTTGGAAAACTCGGTTGTCTCTACACCATGCCTCCCGGTTGGTTATAAACAACTTTCTTTGAGTCCTCCACCAGCTGATCCTACGATTGGTTAAGAGTCACCCTTGGTCAATCCCACTCCCCCGGAAATTCAAATTCAAGAATCCATCCCTGACCAACCATTGGTCGTGGGATCAGTTGAACTGGCCTCGTCTACGATGCACCAAGTCTTTTTCGTTGAGAGTGGACCTCACACCCCTCATGTTCTGTTGGTTTCTCCAGATTCTTCGGAATTGGAGAAATATTCTCCTGTCCCTATATCTCAAGAAGTTGCTCCTCCGCCTCCCTTGATGGAGGTCCCGGAGGATATCCCTCCCACCTTCGAGATGGAGGTCATGGATCATGCTCCTTCTTCTTCCGTAACACTAAGGGAACACCATATCGATTCGATGGTAGCCCCTCCAAGTAGTTTGGTCGCTTCCTTTGATTGGAATCGATTTATAGGATACCGCCTTCCGTCTTATGTGCCTTTCAAGATCACTGTACAAGCTTTTGGTCTGGTCATACTTAGCACCATTATAGATGAAGGCGCATTTGTTAGTGTTTTATCCTCAACTACTTGGCAAGCTTTCGGTTCACCGCCGCTTGTGCCTGTTATGCAGAATGTATTGGCATTTAAGAGAAGAACGAGTCAACCGTTAGGGATCCTTCCAAAGCTGCCTGTCACTTTGGGAGGTAAAACTGTCCATATGGACATGATGGTTGTTCCAGGCCCCTTGGATTTAAATCTTCTTTTGGGGGGCGATTACATCTATGACATGGGAGCACTTGTCTCCTCCCTTTTTCATGTGGTCTGTTTTCCACATGAAGGACGAATCGTGACCATTGATCAGCTTTCATTCTTTGGTCCCGATGTGGCAGCTGGCCCGCCATCATCCCATCCTGGTTTTTATCCACCCATTGTATCTGCCCCACCGCAGGTCAACTATGTGGCTACCTACCCCGTGCCTGTACTCAGTGACGGTGCCGTCATACATCGTGTGCTGGGGGCATTGGGTCCAGACTTCCAA
Source organism: Pinus albicaulis (assembly GCA_034641835.2). Classification (NCBI taxonomy): domain Eukaryota; kingdom Viridiplantae; phylum Streptophyta; class Pinopsida; order Pinales; family Pinaceae; genus Pinus; species Pinus albicaulis. Next base: position 815,993,760 of record CM076573.1, on the reverse strand, counting down.
GATGTTTTCCTTCCATCGGATGGGCAACTCTTGGAAGCAATGAATTCTTGTTCATTACGATGAAGTCTGTCGGAGCAGAGTTCCTTGTCTTGTGTCAAGCTCCTTACAAAATGAAGCAAGGTTGTCGGAGCAGAGTTCCTTGTCTTGTGTCAAGCTCCTTAAAAAATGAAACAAGGTTGTCGGAGCAGAGTTCCTTGTCTTGTGTCAAGCTCCTTAAAAAATGAAACAAGGTCGTCGGAGCAGAGTTCCTTGTCTTGTGTCAAGCTCCTTAAAAAATGAAACAAGGTTTTCAGAGCAGAGTTCCTTGTCTTGTGTCAAGCTCCTTAAAAAATGAAACAAGGTTGTCAGAGCACAATTCCTTGTCTTGTGTCAAGCTCCTTAAAAAATGAAACAAGGTTGTTGGAGCACAGTTCGTTTTCTTGTGTCAAGCTCCTTAAAAAATGAAACAAGATGGTTGGAGCATGGTTCCTTGTCTTGTGTCAAGCTCCTTAAAAAATGAAACAAGGTCATGGGAGCAGAGTTCCTTGTCTTGTGTCAAGCTCCTTAAAAAATGAAACAAGGTTGTCAGGAGCAGAGTTCCTTGTCTTGTGTCAAGCTCCTTAAACCATGAAACAAGGTGTCACGAGGATAGTTCTTTTAATGTGTCAACCTGGTTAAAATAATGAAACACTTTCCCATTTAATTCGAGTCTTTGATAAGATCTCGTAAAATCCCAGTCAAGTCTTTCTCTTGATCTCGTAATTTGAACCTTCACTCCATCTGCCTTTCATATGGACTGAAGCTTGGGGGGCATGTACCTCAAATTGAGTCACCATGTTGGGGGCATGCTTACTTTTCCAAGCATAGTTTGTTTCCGTTTCAATCTTGTGTAAAAATGAAACCGGTCTCAAGCATAGTTTATCTTTGTTTCAAGCTTGTGTAAAAATGAAACTAACTTCAAGCAAAGTTTTTTGATTTCAAGCTTGTGTAAAAATGAAACCATTCCCATTTTACCTCTTGTGATTGCCATTTTATCAGCCTGTTTTTCCAGATGAGCCTTGGTTTTCCCACTCCATCGTCACTATCTGCTTGGCTGATCATATGCCTTCACTTGTTTGTTTTACCCATTCCTGAGGAACCGCTGCGATGAGTGGTCTTGTTAGCCAGCCTCTTAACCTTTACTTGTTATGAGCAGTTCCACCATTACTGGAACCAGTTGCTACCCTTTATACCACTCGTTCCTCTAGGTGGAGTCATCTTTCAACTCTTTTCTGACTCTTTAAACATGAAAAGATTGCCGAGTCCCTTGTCATTTTTATCTCGTTAAAGTGGTCACGAAATGACATCTACCCAGTATACATTTACCCCTTTTTCAGGTTGGGATATATTATTTACGAAAAAGGAATACCCTAGCCTATCGCGACTAGGAGGCTTTCTCAGATATAGTTTTCTACATTTTCGGATCTGAGGAACTATTTACGAAAAGGGACCTTTGGAGTTTACTTTTCCACTATCTTTTCAAACTCTCTAAACATGAAAAGACGCCGAGTTCTTCCTTTGTCAGACTCGTTAAACCCTGATGACATTGGATTCAGTCGTAATGATGATATTCGAGTTTTTCCTTCCTAGGGCTCGTTAAATGTACTAGGATGGATTCATCCGAAGGATGGATTTATATGACAAGCATGTGGTATCTTCTTCAAGCTTGTGTAAAAATAAAGAGGTACTCGCCAGAAATGGAGGGGGAAAAAATGCAACAAGTATCGTTGTCGCGTCGGCAGTATGTCGCTCTTGAACATGGCACTTGTCTATATTCGTGTTAGGTTGGGGATATCTCATCTCGTTTGTTCACTTGCCTCAGTGGGTTTGGGTAATCCTTTTTGACCTCTCATCTGCTCTTTGTCTTGTCGCCATGACCTCTGATCCGTTGATGTCAAATACTACCAAACTCACTGACGTGCCGCCACATGTTCAAGAGAAGTTGACCTTTGCAAGTATCAACCTTCCTCTGATTCTCATCTGATCCTGATTCACAAAGACATTATGTTCCTCTGTCTCGTGTTGATGATGTGGGAAATAATATGGCCCACCTTCGATCAAGGTCACTTCCTGTCGACTTCAGCTCATTATCCAGGAAGATGATCTTGAGACTCCTTTCTCGTACCTTGGAGCCTGCATGCCTCAATGGTAGGTTCTTTGCGTTCGATGTGAGATTCTAATTATTGGCCTCCGATCGAGTGATTATACGGGTGTTCGATGCCAGCTCATTGATTCACATGCCATAGATTGTACCTGTAGTACCTTGAGGGCCATTGTCATTATTGGTGGTACCTCTCGCGTCTGTTAACAGCTTTCATCATTGGCTGGTAATCAGGCGATGTTCTTGCATGTTTGACTTCAGATCACATATTCACATGCTTGAACTTGTACTTTGTTCGGGTCGAGATGGAGCAAAAGACCCTGGATTTTTCCTGTTATAATCCAGGCTGCGATTTTGTGGATTATTATGATTAGTTACATGACTCACTGATTGGATGGCTGCGACCATACCTGAGTCTATTTACCGATCCTCACTGGATGGCTACGTCCATGCCTCGGATCTGGATTATTACATACTTTGTTATGGATGGTTGCGCCCATACCACGTATCTATCATGTATTTGAGATATCAGTTGTACTTCTCTACACAGGTTTTCTGACGATGGTGTTTTCAGTTGGACACGTTCTCATAAAGCATTTCACCCCTCTCTCTCTCTCGGGCCTCATGCTTTAGGGGGCATCTGTTACACAACAATTTTTCACCGTCCCTGCAATTCCCCATCCCGCTCAATTGGAGGGCTCATTCCATGACCTGTGAGCAGTGACATAACTTGAAAACACTTTCATGGCATTCCCCTGAACATGTAATTTCATTGCCCTGAAGACAACTCCTTGTGAAAAGCCCTAAAAACACCCCTTTTTGCATTGGCGCGGGCAGCCAGTTCAGTACCCGCGCCAATGGGAGAAATCCTTCAAAGAAGGCACGTCAATTGGCGCTCTGTCCTAGAGTCACACTCGCGCCAGCCATTTTAAAAATAAATGGCAGAAGTTTCGTCCTAACTGATCCAGAAAATGGTATCTAATTTGAGTTGGGAGGTTTGGATCCGGATCTCCATGTAGAGGAAGTGGTTTGCCACCTCTCATGGAAGCTTCATTGAGGATAGGGCCAATCCCATGATTATAGGGATCCCAACTCCCCTTCCTCCATCTATAAAGCTTGCTCATCTCATTTGCAAGCTAGTCTCCAAGTCCCCAAGAGCCATCAAAGCCTTATGCTGCAAGAGCCTTGATTCATTTCCTTAAGGCCAAATCCAAGCAAGGAGATTATTGTCGAGACATCCGAAGAGAGAGGTTTGTCCCATCCCCAATAGGCTTTTTCGAGATATGTTCCGCTGGCGACCCTCCGAAGGAGAATTTAGCGTCAAAGCTATGGTTGTATTCTTCTTTGATTGATTAATAATAAGCGACTATTGGTTATGGTTCCACTTCTATTGTTGATTATGATGATGAGTTATGTCGTCTCTGACTGAAATATAGTTGCATATACTGGATTTTACGCTTGCGTTTGTTTTGTTTCTTGCGTGTGTAGGTGTCCGATCATGGAGATCGTGAGGATTATGATCTGCCAGAGCTAAGGAACAAGAGTGCTACTTTCTCTACAAGCGACAACGTTGGATTCCAGGTAAGCCTTCATTGCTAGTTGGTTTATTTGCAATTAGGAACCTGCACTATGGCATGAACGATTGTTGCTAGACCCGGTCTGGGCTAGTAGGGATCGCCTTTGTCTGCAGAGGGGATTTACCTCCACAATAGCTTGGCTAAAATATAGTTAATCATAATGGTCATATGATTAGAGGGAATTATTTTATCCCCACTTTTCAAGATAGGTACAATGAAGATCTCTGTCCAAGGTCCACAGAATCCTTTCTTCACTGCTAAATTGAAGAGTTAGTGTATGTGAGGGACATGGATAGGTCCTTTTATTTTAAAAAATTGATCTTAGCAACCTTCAATTTCCTTATATTTTCCCTTTAAAAGTTGTTTAACCCCAAGCTTAATGTATTCTAAAGAAAAAATTTCATCCTCTATAGGAGAATTCAAAATGGTTCTCATCATGTTAAGGGATTAACAAGGATTTTTAAGCTAGGAATTTCAGACCTTCAAGGGAATTAGAGTATTTTCATAGGTTTTAAAAATTAGAATTTTTCTCTAAAACTTCATAGTGTTAGATTTAGATGGGTGCACCAAATAATTTTTCTTTATATTTATATGGTACATTTTTTTCCATTTTATTTTTACAAATCTATCTTATCAAGCATTAAATATTCATTATGAACATCCCTAATTGATTTACTAGTAATTTTCCAATCATTATCATACCAAGGGTTGATTTTTCTACTATTCTTTTTACTATATAAATTTGATAGAAATTGCAATTGCTGAAGATTTCAAGCTGAAAAAGAAAGAGACACAATTCTACTCTACTAATCTGCGAAATAGAAATCACAATTTAGAACAACACACATAGACATGTAACAATAAAAAGCACAAGTACATAGTAATTTCTATGGGAACCGAACTAAGAAAAACCGCTCAAGCCTCTTTGCATTAATCAGTTGAATAGAGAAAATATTACAATTTCTTGCTCTAGGTCTGAGCACAACCTGCAAAAGAATATTTTTTCTCTCTGTTGAATGAGAAACTCAGGCTAACACTTAGCCAAGTATTTTCTCCCTCAACCTCCTATTTCCTTACACAATTCTAGAGGAAACTAGCCCCTAAAAGATATGACTTTCATCTTATTTTATTGCGCAATTCCCAAGGATTTATCTCCTTACTCATGCAACATATGTACACTCAAAACTAGTCTATAACTAATGTTACATTGCCTTGTCATATTCATTTCAGCTGAGGAATTTGAATTCCTTGCATGAATTAGCTATTTTGGGTTTATTTATTAGTTAAACGAAAGATCTATGAGTTATAATATTGTCTCACTACACAACTAACCTTCAACTAACTCAATCAATAGTTAGAGGTAAGTTAACTAAACGCGGCTGGAAATAACTGAACCAGATTGCTAAAATCTAGCAATCACAATGCATAACTAAACTCCAATCCATTTAAATCTAATTTACTGAGATAACTAAGTGACAAGAGCTATGTCATAATAGTTAACTTCCTCCAAGTTGTCCTGCTAAAGTGGAAATTCTACTTACTCAATTTGACTAACGCTAAAGTCAAATTGGGCCTTTCTTTCTACATTTTTTAACACTCCCTCTAAGCAAGAAAGGGAATTTTCACCACCCCTATCTTGCACATGTGGAATTCGAATTTACCTCTTGAAAATGCCTTCGTCAAGATGTTGAAATATTTATCCTTAGATTGAATCTACTGTAGCAACATAATTCTCCTCCGCATATAGTCCCACAAATGATGATATCAGATATCAATGTGCTTGGACCTATCATGAAATACTAGATTATCAGAGAGATTAATGCAACTATGATTATCACATTAAATCAGTGTCAGATCCATCTCCTAATTGAAAATACCCACAAGTGTTTTCCTCATCCATATGGCCTCACATTTTTCTTGGCTTGCAACCATGTACCCAACCTATCTGAGATGAGTATCATAGTCTTCTACTTCCTACTGTACTAGGAAATAAGTGTAGCCAAAACCGAAGATAGAAAATGAAATAATTTTCTTGTCTGATGGACTCCCTGCCAAATCTACATCATTGAAGCCTCGGAGCTTCACTCCCTCTATCCTCATGTACGATATTCCATACTCGATAGTGCCTCTGAGGTACTGTAACACATGCTTTGTGGCCTTACAATACAATTTGGTAGGCATCACCAAAGCTTGATTCAACTAGTTTATGATGCAACAAAACTGAATTCGGACCCCTAAGGAGAGATGGTTAACTGTAGACATGGCTCTGCCAACATTTCCCTTTGAAACCCCGTCCTTTGACTCCACGTGGTCTACTTATATTTTCCTCGGAAATTTATTTATCAAATTCGTGGAATTTGATAAATAAAATTTATCCACAACCTTTGCGATTTTATTTATACCTACGAACCTTATAACAAATATTTTATAATAAACCATGCTCCGGGCCCCACCTATATATCGATGACCAATCCAACACACGCGTCGTACCTCGTTATCCTCTGTGCATCTATAGCAAGCGATCACTGTCTAATGTCCCCTTCCCAAATCAACGGCATGTACGCATATCGCTCGGCATCCTAGTACGAACGTTAACGAGCGATGGTGAACTTTGAACGATGGTTTTCATGGGTCTAACCTTGCCACGTGTCGACGGTTCTATGGAATCGCTCCAATTCTGAGAATACCACTCAACCCACAAAAGCAGTGTGATATGGGCAATTCGCTTCCACAAATCTGCTCGTGGTTTTGGTACAGGGCTTGACCAAGGTTCACATTGGGTTTGCGTTCCCCCTTGTATGCCTCAACTCAGGTTTGCTACTCGGGTTGGGAATTCTAATTACCAACAAAAAAATTCAATTCTCTTTATTGAGCGGGATTTCTATTATCATAAAACAGAGCTCGACTACAATGGCTTTCCTACTCTGACCTCGCTTGCGAGTGGGGTGAATTCACAGGGTTCATCCAAACAATTTACGGGAAATCAAAGACAGAGAAATGGAATTACCAATACACAATCACCTCACAGTTAAACAATTCTTCATAATTATAAATTTAGACAGTTTGGAAATCAACGAGACTTGAAGTTTATTCAACCGGAAGCAATTTCTCAATGCACAGAGTTTTATTACAGAAATCTCTTCCTTTTCTCTTCTTCCCCTCTCTCTCTCCATATACATTCGAGGGATTACATTTATATACATGAAAATTTTTCTGTTCGGTTCCTCTGTGAGGACTGTTTCAGAAAATCAATAGCCTAATTAGAATAATTCAACTAACTAAAATATGACAGATAGACTAACTGAACCATTCGACTTCTACGACTCTAACTGATCTAAATGATACAATTAGTTGAGGTATTGACACCTAGCTTTTAAAATTCAAATATTTTTGATCCCTACTAGCCACAACATGTGGAAAAAACTTCCTACATTGCTGGCTAGTGTCTAATGCCCCTGCATCAGACTCCCGAGGGCAATATTCTTCATGGGCTTATGTCCATGATCTCTTCCACTGATCTGCCTATCTTCTGCAACATCCCTTCAGTCATCCAAGTGGCATCTTCCTCTGGCTTGTCCTTCCATTTGATCAAGTACTGAAAGTACTCTTGTCCTCTGGTCCTTTTGAACACTCTTTTGTCCAATATCTTCTCTGGTTGTAATGGTTGTGCTAGAGGTAGCTGCTCTTTCCACTCAATTTGTCCCTTGTCTACTAATCTTTCTTCTGCACCATCATCTTCATACTTGTACAAATCTGCAACATTAAAAATGGGAGATATTCCAACATCAGGAGGTAATTCAATCTCATAAGCATTGGCAGAAAAATTTCTAAGTATCTTGCATGGCCCAATATTTTTGAACTTCAATTTGTTATACTGCTTCTTTGGGAATCTCTCCTTTCTCAAGTGTGCCAAAACCAAATCTCCTACTTCAAAATGAACTTCTTTTCTGCTCAAGTCCGCTCTACTTTTATATTTGATGCTGCTACCTTGTAGTTGCTGTTTCAATTGTTCATGTATGGCCTGGATATCTGAAGCAAATTCCTCACCATCCACACTCCTTAGCTCTGCCTTTCCCAGATTCCTTAACTCTGATATTCCTTTGGGGTGGATTCCATAAACAATGTGGAATGGACTCTGCCCTGTGCTTCTGTTTGGTGAGTCATTATATGCATATTCTTCCTGGGGAAAAATATGATCCCACTGCTTAGGATGCTCTCCTGCAAGACTTCTCAACAAATTTCCCAAACTCCTATTAACCACTTCAGTTTGTCCATCATTCTGGGGATGATAAGTTGAGCTGAAACTCAGTTTGGTACCAAGTTTCTTCCACAGTGTCCTCCAAAAATGACCCACAAATCTGGTGTCTTTGTCTGAAACAATACTCTTGGGCAACCCATGCAATCTAACAACTTCTTTGAAAAACAAGTTAGCAACATGGGTGGCATCACTAGTTTTATAGCATGGAATAAAATGTGCCATTTTGGAGAATATGTCCACTACAAAAAAGACTGCATCATTCCCTCTCTGAGTCTTGGGCAATCCTAGAACAAAATCCATACTCACCATGTCCCAAGGCCTGTCTTGAATAGGCAAGGGAGTGTACAATCCTGCATTCTGGCTCCTTCCTTTAGCATACTGACAGATTTTGCAATTCTTCACAAACTTGTCCACTTCTGCTCTCATCTTGGGCTAGTAATAGAAGTGACTCAGCTGCTCATAAGTCTTATCAGTACCAAAGTGTCCAGCAAGTCCACCACTATGCTTCTCTTTGATCAAATTTTCCCTCATGGAACATCTTGGTACACACAGTTGGCTTCTTCTGAATAACAAGTCCTCCTGCAGGAAATAATCCAGCCACTGGCTTCTATCTGTTAAAACAGGGTTACTACATGCCTCAAATGCTTCTTTAAAATCTAGATCTGTTTTATACAATTCTTTGAGAAAATCAAATCCTACAACTTCAAAATTTGTTTCTTGAACAAGCATGTGCCTCCTACTCAAAGCATCAGCTACTTTATTGGCTTGACCACTTATATGTTTCAAAAAAAAATTAAAACCTTGGAGATACTCAACCCATTTAGCATGCTTATGTTTCAACTTGGGCTGTTGTACAATATACTGCAAAGCATGATTGTCAGAATATAATACAAATTCCCTGGACATCAAGTAATGTCTCCACTTCTTCAGTGCCTGAACAATTGCATAGAATTCCTTCTCATAAGAGGAATACTTTCTTCTGGTGTCATTTAGCTTTTCACTGTAATAGGCTACAGGCCTATCATCCTGACTCAACACAGCTCCAATGGCCTCTCCACTAGCATCACACTTTACTTGAAATGGTTTAGTAAAATCAGGCAGAATCAAAACAGGCTTCTCAGTTATCTTTTGCTTCAAAGTTTGAAAGTTTCTTTCTGCATCAGCAGTCCACTTAAATGGCTTTTTTCTCTTCTCTATTTTCTCAATTATGGGTGCATTGATCTTACTGAAGTTTCTTATAAACTTTCTGTAAAAACTAGCAAGTCCATGGAAACTTCTTACCTCAAAAACATTCCTAGGTGAAGGCCACTCCACAATTGCCTTAACCTTTTCTGGGTCCATCTTCAATCCTTCTGCAGAAACAACAAAACCCAAATACACCAACTCTTCTTTCATGAATGAGCATTTCTTTAAATTTATCAGCAGTTTCTCTTGGTGCAGCTTCTTCAAGACATAATTAAGACGCCTTAAATGTTCTTCTTTAGTTTTGCTGAAAAATAATATATCATCTAGATACACTATCACAAATTTACCAATGAATTCCTTCAATACTTCATTCATAAGTCTCATAAAAGTGCTAGGTGCATTTGACAACCCAAAAGGCATTACCATCCATTCATACAGTCCTTCATTTGTTTTAAAGGCAGTTTTCCACTCATCACCCTCTCTTATTCTAATATGATGGTATCCACTTTTCAAATCTATCTTTGAAAAATATGTAGCACCACTCAAACAGTCCATCAAATCCTCGACTCTGGGCAAAGGGAATCTGTACATGATTATGATCTTATTGATTTCTCTTGAATAAGTATACATTCTCTAGCCTCCATCTTTCTTTGGGCTCAATACTGCTGGTACTGCACATGGGCTCAAACTTTCTCTGATCAACCCCTTGTCCACCTACTCCTGTACTTGTCTCCTGAATTCCTCATTTTCCTTGGGAGTCATTCTATAGGCTACCTTATTTGGCAGATTTAAACCAGGGATAAAATCTATCTGATGGCTGATCTTCCTCATAGGTGGTAGCTCATCAGGTAAATCATCCACAATAATGTCACAATAATCATCTAACATCTCTTGGATTTCTACTGGCAAATCAGAAATATTTGTAGAAGTAAGAACTACTTTAGGTTTGCAAACTAAAGCAAAGCTTACCTCTTCTTCTTCTATCTACTACAGATATTTCTTCCCGCTCAGCAACAAGGTCTTTGGATCAATCACTCAGCTGGATGGCTCTCCTTCTTCCATGGGTATCAATGTATGGTGTATCCCATCTTTGAAGAACTTGTAAGTGTTCTTCTTGCCATCATGCACTGCTGCTCTGTCCAACTGCCAAGGTCTACCCAGCAGTATATGAAACACATCCATGGGCATTACATCACACAGGACCTTGTCTTTGTATTTGTCCCATTTGCAGCTCTATCTCACACTGTTCTTTCACAACCAATTGGTGCCCTTTGGGCAGCCAGGACACCCTGTAGGGAGTTGTATGGTCCCTTGTCTTAAACTTCAACTTCTATATAACCTCAGTGGAAACCAGATTGTCTGTGCTACCACTATCAATGACTAGCTGGCAGCATTTCCCTTGGACTTTGCATATGCTCCTAAACAAAGTCTTCCTTTGTGTAGGCTCAGTGAATTCTTTAGCTTGCTTCAACATGACCTTATTTACCACCAAGGATTCTCCCCTCTCTGGAAGAATTTCTTCTTCAATTTCTGCCTCTTCTCCAGCCTGGGCAACAATAGCATTTCTTGGACCAACACCCACATTCTCTAGACACTCATAGTGCTTATGTCCCACTTGCTGACATCTATAGCACCTCAATTCTATACCTTTGTCTCTGTCTCTACCTCCTCTTCCTTTTCCTTTGTAAGAAACCCTTCTGCCCCTTGCATCATCCTCTATAGATGCATTCTGAGGTGAGCTATTGTTAGCTCCATCCCTGGGTGTAGCAGGCTTTCCTCTACCACCCTGACTTCCCTTTCCACGGAAAGTACCTCTCTTCTTGGAAAATTGTTTCCTCAGGAGTTTCTCCTCTGCTTTCAAGGCCATATGATAGGCCTCTTCCACTGTCTTAGGAGACAAGAGACCAATCTCATCTTGGATCTCCATATTGAGACCATTCACATATCTGGCAGTCTTCTCTGGTGTGTCTTGGAATTGCCCAGCCCTTATGCTTACTTTGTAGAATTCCTCTGTGTATTCTTTTACTGTCAGCAACCTCTGTCTCAGGTTCTGAATTTTCTTATACAATGTCAGTTGATAATCACTAGGCAAGAATTTACCTTTTAATTTAGCCATCATTCTGGTCCAGCTCTTGATAGGTTTCTTGCCAACTCTCCTCCTTTCTTCCTGCACTCCATCCCACCAAAGTGCAACATGTCCCTTCAGCTTTGTCACCGCAAACTTGACCTTTTTATCCTCACTTATCTCTTCATAGTCAAAGCACTTGTTCACTTCATTAATCCAGTCTACTAGTTCTTTTGGATTTAGTCCCCCTGCATAACTCGACACTTCAATTCTGGGCTTAACTGCAGACCCCAGAACAGTTCTGAGGAGCCTCATGTCAGGAGGAATTTCAACATTTTATTCTGCTTCTTCTATCTCAGGTTCACTGATGTCTTCAGGATCTGTTGGCTGCCTTCGCTCCACGGCATCCATTCTGGCCTCGACCCTCTGCAACATCCCCAACACCTCTACGTTGGCAACAGGTCTCCTTCTGCCAGCACCTCTACCAATTCAGATTGCCATGTCAACAAAAACAACTTCAAACAACAGCTCTGATACCAAAAATGACGCAACAAAACTGAATTCGGACCCCTAAGGAGAGATGGTTAACTGTAGACGTGGCTCTGCCATCATTTCCCTTTGAAACCCCATCCTTTGACTCCACATGGTCTACTTATATTTTCCTCGGAAATTTATTTATCAAATTCGCGGAATTTGATAAATAAACTTTATCCATAACCTTTGCGATTTTATTTATACCTCTGAACCTTATAAAAAATGTTTTATAATAAACCGTGCTCCGGGCCCCACCTATATATCGATGACCAATCCAACACACGCGTCGTACCTCGTTATCCTCCGCGCATCTATAGCAAGCGATCACCGTCCGATGGCCCCTTCCCAAATCAACGGCATGTACGCATATCGCTCGGCATCCCGGTATGAAAGTTAACGTGCGATGGCGTGCTTTGAATGACATTTTTCGTGGGTCCAACCTTGCCACGCGTCGATGGTTCTATGGAATCGCTCCAATTCTGAGAATACCACTCAACCCGCAAAAGCGGTGCGATATGGGTAATCTGCTTCCGCAAATCCGCTCGTGGTTTTGGTACAGGGCTTGACCAAGGTTCACGTCGGGTTTTCATTCCCCCTTGTATGCCTCAACTCAGGTTTGCTACCTGGGTTGGGAATTCTAATTACCAACAAAAAAATGCAATTCTCTTTATTGAGCAGGATTTCTATTATCATAAAATAGAGCTCAACTACAATGGCTTTCCTACTCTGACCTCGCTTGCGAGTGGGGTGAATTCTCAGGGTTCATCCAAACAATTTACGGGAAATAAAAGACAAAGAAACAAAATTACCAATACACAATCGCCTCACAGTTAAACAATTCTTCACAATTATAAATTTAGACAGTTTGGAAATCAACGGGACTTGAAGTTTATTCAACCAGAAGAAATTTCTCAATGCACAGAGTTTTATTACAAAACTCTCTTCCTTTTCTCTTCTTCCCCTCTCTCTCTCCATATACATCTGAGGGATTAAATTTATATACATGAACATTTGTCTGTTCGGTTCCTCTATGAGGACCATTTTAGAAAATCAACAGCCTAATTAAAATAATTCAACTAACTGAAATATGACAGATAGACTAACTGAACTATTCGACTTATACGACTCTAACAGATCTAAATGATACAATCAGCTGAGGTATTGACACCTAGCTGTTACAATTCAAATATTTTCGATCCCTACTAGCCACAACATGTGGACAAAACTTCCTACATTGCTGGCTAGTGTCTAATGCCCCTGCATCAGTTTACTTCATAGAATATGTTGATTCTAGTGTTCATAAGATACATCAAATACCCCACAAGCTATATGTAAATGGTAGAAACAACCTCTTCACATGAAGTGGAATTTTCCTTCCTCCAGTTTGTATCTAGAGGTGTGTCCATGGGATTACAATTATCCATGTGATATATCTGGAGTATTTCAGAGGCATACTTTCCCTAAGATACAAACAATTCACCATCGCCTTGCCATACTTCCAGCCCGAGAAAGCAATGCATTGAGCCCATGTATTTAATCTCAAATTCTATTACAATACCTTCTTTGTAAGAGAGGATCAACTCCTCATCACTTTTCAATATTAAATCATCAACATATAAAGCAAGAATAAGAAACTTACCATCTCCCACAATGTGATAGAGGTTTGCAACTACTTCACTTTTAGTGAGGCCTAATCTACTGAGATAACTTTCGATTTGAGTGTACCATGCTTGGGGGCCCCTGTATGAGACCATACAATTCTCCCTTGAATCTACACACATGTGAATCCTGATCACATGTCTCAAATCCTTATGGCTACTCTATATATATTTCCTCATCAACAACATCACTGAGAAAGGCAGTCTTCACATCCATCTGGGGGATTTTCAACCCCATATGTAGAGACAATGCTAGAATGAATATGATTGAGGAATATCTTGCAACTGGTGTAAAGGTTTCCTCATAGTCCCCTCCCTCCGCATGAGATAATCCTTTGGCCACAAATTTGTCCTTGTAGTTCTGGATGCTCCGTCAATTGCATGCTTCACTTTATAGATCCATCTAGAACCAACTATCGATTTCCTTTCTAGTCCTCGCACCAACTCCCCTACATTTTTATTCATAATGGATTCATATTCTTCCACCATATCATAGAGCCAAACAGGTTGAGAAAATACTTCCTCAAATTAAGAATGCTATGTCTCAATGAGTTTTGCCATGAGATCCATGTAACTGGTGTACCTATCAGGTGACCTCCTCTTCCCGCACTATGATGTCGGGGCTTCCACATTCTCCCTAATATCCTGCAACAATCTATAAGCTTCTCTGGTTCTCTTTCTCCCCTCTCTGGAAGATTCTGTTTAAGATGGTGCCTCCACTTAGCCTCATGTCTGATTTAATACATGTGGCTACTCCACAACCTCCTGAAGCTCATCTTGATGCTCATCCTTTGGAGCTAAATTCTCCTCCTTTGATGTTATAACTAGCTCGCATTCTAGAGAGAATTTCATAGCCTTCTCCTCATTGAACTTGACATCTCTCCTAAAAAATTTCATCCTCAGTGGAGGTAAATACACTTGGAAATTGTGTGAAGTATTTTTGTATCCTACAAAACCTCCCAACTCTACTGTAGGCTTAAGTTTCTTCCTTGAATACTTGGAGACATGATAATAAACCAAAGTTCCAAAAATTATGAAATGAGACATGTAGGGCTTTCTCCCAGAGAAAGCTTCCTCCAGAGTGATCATACAAAGTATTATATGATGACTATGGTTCTACAAGTATACTGTTGTGTTTCATTCTTCCAACCATAGATGTAATGGAAGCCCTTGATCATGAAACATGTACCTTGCTGCTCTCGTTATGCTCTTGTTCTTCTTTTCATCTACCCCATTTTGTTGTGGGTTATGGGGTGTTATTATTTCTCTTCACCTTCTTTGGAAAAAATATCCTTGAAGGCATGATAAACAAATTCACCTTGATTTTCACTCTTGCAAGCCTTCACCTTCTTCCCATTCTCCTTCTAAACCAATTCCTTGAACTCAATTTATTTTTAGAAGACTTCATCCTTCTTCCGCATGAAGAGGATCAAACATTTTCTAGAGAAATCATCAATACAAATAACATAGTACTTATGTTTTGTTATGGAGGTTGTAGAAAAGGTTCCACAAAAACAAGATTAGAGTTTCTCCAATATTGCGTCTACTCTACTGTTAAACACCATGTTGAAGCACACACATGGTGTATGAGAAGAATAAACACACACACAAGAGAATCAACACACAATGAAGGATAAGCGTGAGGCTTTCTCTATTTTTCCATTATACATGATGTACATTTATAAAACAAAGGTGTGACTCTTGGTTTCACATTTCAAGGTCACTTGGACTCCATTGTGACTTTTCGCATTCCACACCTACCCATGAGGATTAGGTGTTCCAACATCCCCCCTTAATCGGAAGGGGTATGTGTGAGTCCAAGGAGAGAGTTGTAATACAAATCTGCAAAGTATACATGGCAGCACTTGGGCTGAATCAACTCTCTGAAATGTTGGAAAAGAGGTGGTTTAAGGATGACCACCAACACTGCAACGCAATACTTGTTGTAGTTCCAGGAACTCTTCCAAAACTGGCAAGAAGCTAAAAGCTTCTGCTAGAGGAATTGTCCCTCATAAAAAAGGGAGACCTTCAACCTAAAAGAAGGGAGGTCTACTACCTGTGATGGTTTTAGGATTACCAAGAACTCTGGAATGCTTGAAGAATTTCCTGGAACTCAACCAATGCTGGAAAGAAGCTGAAGGCTTCTGCTAGAGGAAGTGTTCCTCATATATGAAAGGGAGACATTCGACCTAAAAGAAGGGAGGTCTACTACCTGTGATGGTTTTAGGTTATCCACCAACCAAAGATGATGGTTTAAGGTTGTCCACCAACCGAAGGCATGCTCATGGGAATCTGTGTCTCTGGCTACATCTCTGAATGATGAATTGTGGCTCAAGCTCACTTGAACTGTTGTGTCTCTGGCTACAACTCTGAACATGGAATGAGAGATTGTGGCTCAGGCTCGTTTGATTTGTCGTCGAAGCTTGTACATGACCACCATTTTCCCCCCTGTCAGGGAGAAGGTGAGATGATGGCGAAAACTCAACTTCAAGTTTGTTCAATATCTGTGAACATGTTCTAACATGTGTTGTAAACATCTTCTTGGATGCTGATGCCCATTGCCAAGAAGCGATCCATCCAAGATGAATCTTTGTTCTTGCAAGAGGATTGCTTCTGAAGCATCTGTGTGAAGAATGGTTGTGACAACCATAGTGCTTGCATGGATCAAGATCAAAATAGTGATCTTTCATATGGCCAACTCGATCACAATGTTGGCATTTCTCAATCTGTTTTTGTTGTGGAGCAGGATCTGGAACAGCTGTAGGTGAAATGTCATATAGGAATCCGACACTCTGAAATTTGATGGGCTTTTTGTAGTTCAGAATATGAAAGGACACAACCTTATCATATCCAAGACCAGTTCTGTGCTTGTTGTGGACAAGCTCTTCCCAAGGTCTGATGATGGGCTTGAGAAGTGCAAGTTGAACTGCTGCATCTGCATGAAAATCCGCTCTTGTGCAAGGAACTGAATGGGAATCAACTTCAACTTTACTGACTTGCTGCTGATGGGAGTCCTTCTCAATATTCTGAACAGAAATAGGTTCAGAATGGTGACTCTTTTGCTGAAGTTAATCTTGTTGAAGCTGAGTTTCCAACTGCAAAAACTCAATCTTTTCTTGTGCATATTGCAAACAATTTTGAATGTTACAAAGAGCATGCTTGCTCATTTTTATCATGTCATCAACATTGGAATGAATGAGGTTATTCAACAACTCTAATGCCTCATTGATTTTAGCCTTTTTTCAACAAATTAGGCTCAACAAATGAAAGGGTGTCAGCTACAACCGAAAATGCACCTATTTACAATGTGATTCAGCAAATACAAATGACTCTAAAGAATTTCCAACTATGGAAATCTCAAAGTACAAAGTGTGCTCCTCAAATGATGGAGGGAAATCAACAATTTTTCAACAACTCAAGTACTGATTGAAACTATGAAGAAGATGAAAATTCCACTCACAATACAATGTGAATATCTCTGCAAAAATATTTTGTAAATGTGCAGCTGAAAACACTTGTGCAAGAGGCCTTTAAGGCAGCTGAATTTTTTCTTCAAGGAATTGTTTTGCAATGATGGAAAACTTGTTTTCTCATGTAAAATTCTTTCAAAAAATCTCCCTTAAAATAAATGTCACAAAATGAAAATCCTCCCTTTTCACTATGTACTCATTCCATTTTCTTCATATGTCATTTCCTCTTTTCTGCTGTTCATATTCCCTCTTTCCTCTCTCTCTCTACCGTATTTTTTTTTTTTTAATTAATTAAAAATGGAGATTATTACAAATGGAGGGAATTTATTTATATTGAAGGGTGGTTTATTAATGGAGAGGAGGGAGGGCTATTATATGGAAAGGTATTTTAATTGTAATAAAAGGGAATTTAATAATGGGGGAAGGGATTTTAAAAAAATTAAATATTAAAAATCGAAATTTGAAATTGAAAATTTTTTAAAAGAGGGAATCGAATGGTGGGAGGGTGGGGAGTTTAAAAACTAAGAGAATTTGTCTTTTTTTCTTTTTTTCTTTTTTAAATTAATTAAAAAATAGATTAGTTAAAAAGGGGAATTAATTTAAATGGGGGTGACTAAAAAAAATTGAGGAGGGAAATTTATTTGGGTGGGGGGTATTATATGGGAGAGGGATTGTAGTAAAAATGGAAGAGGGGAAAAGGAATTAGTTAAAAATATGATTAATTAAAATTAAAGGGGGTTAATTAAAAAGGGATAAAAAAAATTTAAAAGTTGAATTAATTTAAAAAAATAAAAATAAAATCGACTGTTTTTGAAAAGGGGGCGATTGCAAGTGGGGTGTTCATGAAGGAGGCCGCAGAGGGGATGTGAGGTCGAGCGGAAGCTGCAGGTAGAAGAGTGGAGCAGGCGTAGAGCAGTTGGAGGGCCGGTAAGGGACGAAGAATTGAGGGATCTCGTGTGAGGAATGGGAAGGGCGAGTGTTGGGCGAGGGTAGAGTGGGTAGCAGGTTTGGGAGGGCGACGAGAGAAACTGTGGGAGAGCCCGCGGGTTGTATTGTGTGTTAGATGGTGAGCGCAGGTGTATGTGCGTAGAGTGGGGAGGTGGAGAGTTGGATGCTTGAGGGTAAATGAGAGTTTGTTGCGTAGGTAGGGCCGTAGGCTGCAGTGGGGTGAGGGCATGTTGGTGAGGGAGTTTTGTACGTGAGGGAGTCGACTTGTAGGGGACCGTAGGCCGAGGTCATGAGGGAGTGTGGGAATAGGTAGGGAGGGGTGTGCTACGTAGGGCTTTGTAGAGTGTGTAGGCCGAGTGTATGGAGAGGGGGTAAGGCCGAGTTGCAGAGTTAGAAAATTATTTTTAATTTTTTTTTTTTTTTTTTTTTTAAGGACAGCAGAGGAGTAAAAGACTTTGCAAAATACCAGCAAATTTTTTTTCCTTTCAAATATACAGTAGAATTTTTCTAGAACTTATAGCAGTAAAAGAATCCAGCAGTAGAAAATGCAGAGATGATGAAATTTTCAACAAAAACTCATACTTCTTTTCCATTAAAAACCAAAAACTTTCAGCAGTAAAAACCCAGAAACTTCTTTAGAAACCCAAAATAGTATACAACAGCTCTCCAAATTGTAGAATTTAAAATGTAGAGATTGCAGGAAAAATGAGCAGTGAGAAAACCTTCAGATGCCCAATGCTGCTTTTCTCCAAACCAATTTCTAAATGCTGCCAATTTCTAAATGCCGCAAGATCACTGCTACAAAAACTCTGAGTGCTGCAAAAATTATCAGAATTTTTGCAGATACGCAGAGGCCATAAACACAAATGGCTCACTCAATTTGGAGCAGGGCCAGAAATCGCTCGCTCTGATACCATGTTAAACACCATGTTGAAGCACACACATGGTGTATGAGAAGAATAAACACACACACAAGAGACTCAACACACAATGAAGGATAAGCGTGAGGATTTCTCTATTTTTCCATTATACATGATGTACATTTATAATACAATGGTGTGACTCTTGGTTTCACATTCCAAGGTCACTTGGACTCCATTGTAACTTTTCGCATTCCACACCTACCCATGAGGATTAGGTGTTCCAACATCTACTATCTCAGCCATGGAATGTGGATTTGACATATTTCCCCAATGTGCAACCCTTGCAGACATCCTGCTAGTCAAGGGAACTTTTAGGGATACTAGTGGTATTTTTATACATGATTTTTAAGGCACCATGGGGTAGATTACCCAATCTCCTATGTTAGAGTTCTCCAACATCTCGACTCTACACATTTTCCACCTTATAGCTCAATGCAGTGAAATATCCCACCTCAAGTTCATATATGTTCTTCACTTCAACCCCAATATACTTCACTTTCCCAGTGTGGTCTAGGTCCCAAATTTTGTGAAAGGATTAGAGTACACTTGATCTACAAGACCCAGAAATGGATTTGATAAATTTCAAGTTGTGTTCAATTTATTAAAATAATAAATTATTTTTAATGGATTTCCTAAGTCTAACTTAGGAAAATTCAATAATTAAAGTGAATTAATTAACACATGTGTTGAAATTGTCTTAAGTCACATTGATCAAGCAATATTTTAATCTCAGTCGTTGATGGATGATTTAACCTCGACCATTGAATGGTTCAATAAAAAAGTATAAGAGAAAGGCTTGAGGGTCATTTGAAGACACACAATTTCTGTAGAACTGAGGAATAGATCTAGAATTCCAGGGCAGGTTTGTTAAGAATTTCCAGAGGAATTTACTATAGTGAGGGGTAGTATTGGCAAAGGGAATGTTCTAATTATAGGGCCAAGAGACAACAATAGGAAAGAGGAGCAGCTCAAGGACAACGCAGAGGGGCTTCAAAACCACACAGTCCAACAGGGACATCGCAGAGGCAGCGTAAGGGCAGTGTAGACTGTCTTAGGGTGACGCTGGCCCTCATAGGGCCACGCAGAGGCTGACACAGGCATTTTAGGACAACGTTGGGGCTTCAGAAGCTGAGCTGAGGGTTTCTAGGGTCAGATCTAGGCTGAGTCCTATAAATCCCGTTTGAGGGTGTGGATCAGTCAGATATTTGGCACTAGATCTTCAAGTTAGTTGTAGATCTCATATATTTTATTCTCTGTCAGGTTTTCCAAGTTTGGAACCCAGATTTTTCATACTCAAAACTACTTAATAATAATAAACCCTCATATCTGTTGAATTTTTTTTCCTACTTTGGGTTTTTTCAGGGACTTATGTCCAAAAATCCATGTGTCACTTTGTTGTATGAGTGAATTATTAAGTAAATGATATGAATGTGTAGGTTGTATTTGTGTTTATTTTTGGTATGTTCTGAATCTAATTTCTGGAATTAACTTGGATTAATTAAATCAAGTAGGAGAAAATAGACCAATATACTGCAATAGAATTTTCACACTTCACTTTCCCCGTAGTTATGTGTCTCAGAAAGGATTTCCCTTTACTAAAAATAACATCATAACCTCTATCCTCCAATACTGCTATAAATATAAGGTTCTTCTTTAACCCAGGTATAAACATAACATCTTTGAGGTGAAGAGGAGAGGGATTCTCCCTCTCAAAGGTTATGGTACCGATTTCTATAGAAATGTACCTCCCATCATCCCCCATTTCGATATGCATCTAGAGATACTTCACCTCCAAGCTCTTGAGAAACTCCTTGAACTCTGTCATATGGAATGAAGCACCATAATTAAGGTACCACATGCTTCCAATAAAAATGTTGGGCATGCATGCTATTATGGTGAAATCTAATTCGAATTGCAAAGTCAATTCTTCATCTACTAGTCCTCCTGAAGGCCTCTTTTTAGATTTATTTTGAGGGAATTTTTTTGGAATGTGCCTGTATTCATGCTAGTGGAAGCATTTTATCTTGCTTAAACCTTTCTTCTTTCCATTATTTTGACTGGATTCAGGTTTTATCTGGGTATTCTTCCCCTTTCCAACTAAGCAAAATTATCTTCATCCTCAGCTTTAGATGATGATTCATCCATGTTATTTCTCCTAAACACTTCATGAACCAAATCGGACCACAAAATTTCCTAATTCAATAATTTTTCCCTTCCATTCACAAATTTCTTGGTAGTTGTTCCAGGATTTTTGAAGGCCTAGAATAGCTAGGATCATGAAGTCATCTTATGCAACATTCACACCAACCCCTCCAACCTCATCTTGAACTTGTGTAAACCTGGAGAGATATTGTGGAATAGTATCGTTCTTCTAAATTCTTATGTTTTAAATTTTGTCTTTCAGGGCTAATTTTCTATGGTCGCTACTATTTTTGAATAGCTCAATCAATTTCTTCCACATAGAAAATGGTCTCTCTTTTCCATGGATATTTCAGACCACATGGTCTCTCACACCTTCCAGAAGAATTATCGTAGCCTTTGAAACATTCTTATTCCATTGGGCTAATTGTTATGGATCCATTTTATGGGGGTTTTCAATGTTAGTTTTAACATATTATAACACACCATTATCATCAATCACTACTTCCATTTGATCCTTCCAGGTTATGAAATTATAGTATGCTTTGTTGAAAGAAATTCTCCCGATCCTAAAGAAAAATTGCTCCACTGAAGTTGAAAATTCAAAATTCCTGAGAGGCAAGCTCAAAATATTGGTTCTAATGTGATTTCAGGGCTTTAATACCATTGATAAATTTGATAGAAATTTCAACTTATTAAGATTTCAAACTGAAAAAACAAGAGACATAATTCTACTCTACTAATGTGTGTAATGGAAATCACATTTTAGAACAACATGCATAGAAATGAAACAGGAAAACCACAAGTACATTATGATTTATAGGGGAACCCAAATTAGAAAAACCATCAAACATATTTGAATTGATTATTTGAATAGAGAAACTATTACAATTTCTTTCTCTAGCTCTGAGCACAACATGCAAAAGAATAATTGTTCTCTCTGCTAAATGAAAAACTCTAGCCAACACTTAGTGAATTATCTGATCCTCCATCCTCATGTTTTCTTGTGAAATTCCTAAGGAAATTGGCCCCTAAAAGATAAGAATTTCCTCCTATTTCCTTGGGAAATTCCAAAGGATTGATCTCTTGACTCATACAACATTTCTACACTCAAAACTAGTCTACAACTAACGTTACATTTCCTTGTCATCTCCAGTTCAACTAAAGAATTAAAATTCGTTACATGCATTAGCTACTTTGGGTTTTTTGATCAGTTAACTGACAAATATCTAAGTTATATTGTTGTTACATTACACAACTGACCTTCAAAAAATACTAACAATATTTAGAGGTAACATAACTAAACACAATTGAAAATAACTAAACTAGATTGCTAAACTTTAGCAATTGCATATGCATAACTGAACTCCAAGCCCTCTAACTTGAATTTACTGAGCTAGCTAAGTGACAAGAGACATGCCACACTAGTTAACTACCTCCAATTTGTCCCGTTGATGTGGAAATTTGATTTAGTCAATTTGACTAAGGCTAAAGTTAAATTGAGCCTTTCTTGCGACTTTTTTTAACACGTGACACCTTGATGGAGAAATTTTTAATGGAAACAGACAAGGTTGTATAAAAATTATGATAAAATGTTTTTGATGCTATCCTTATAATGTAAGATGTGTAAATCCATATTTAAATCATTCAAAAAGAAAACATTTTTACTTTCATCAAAAAGTAGGTTCCTTTGATTCTCACAATCCTCTTGTGTGGGGATTTTGTGCATGTCATAGTTTATATTTAAGGTTAAAATTTTTTGATCGAAGCCAAGCTCATGCTCATTTAAGAGGTCAAAATTTACTATATTCTTGCGAACAAGGATATTCAATATCACATAGTCAGTGACACTATTTTCAATCCCATAATACATGTATCTGGTTGGATTTTGGAAAATTGATTTGATCCACAATATATTATGGATATTCCACTAGAGGGTTCATCATAATAGTTATCATAAAATTATATTTAAGAATATGTAATCTACATTTTTACAATTTTATTTATTTTTAGATTTATGGATCCATTGGATACTATTATTTGTGTATGCATGCAAACTAAAATTATGTATAAAACATAGAAAAGTGAAATAAAAACTCACAAACCACGATTTGACACAAGATATGACGTAGGAAAACCTTCCGGTAGAAAACCTATTTGGAAGGTGAGGTCACTCTTATCTCTTTCTCTAAATAGAGAATGGTTGCGATGATAAGGAAGTATGGTTTGTGGTCAATGGGATCCTACAATGAAAAAATCATATCTGTTTGCTCTATATAATATCCCTCTTAGCCAAATTTTCTCGTATATGGAATAAATGTTCTTGAAAGATGGAACCCCTTTTCCTCCTAGTGGCCGAGTTATAACACAACTCAATATGCTACTAGTGGTTTGGTTTGACTCCCTCAACTCTTAACCAGAGTTACAATATGGAATCTTCTAGAGTTGGATTCATCATAATCACATGGCTAGCCACTTGTCCACGAATAATATGGTAGACCCGACATCCTCTCGAATTATGGTGGTGAAAACTGGAAGGTTAACTTCTAAGTGGCATAACTTTTGCATGCATACTCTGATTGACACAATTTTTATGTTGTTGGAATGGTATTTTTGTGTCGAATATAAAATAAATGTTTTCCAATAAAATGGTAAAATTTAGCCCCAAAAAAACATCATTTGATGCTATTGTAACATTATTTTGTTTTGATAAGTTAGCATATTAGTCAAAAATAAATTTAAAATTGTAAGTTAGGATATGGATGAAAAAGAAAAATAAATAAAAAATTTAGGAATATTGTTGATTTTAAACATCCTTATCAAATAAATGATAGAGGTTAGCTTCCCTAAAAAATGAAGGCATGAAAATGTTAAGCTAGCAAAAGAAAAAATTAAATGCTTTAGTTTCAAAAATGTATAAATTCAAAGGCTGCTTGTTTAAATGCGCCATTTTAAATGTTTAATTTTAATTTAATTATGGTTAATCTACTTTTAAAAAAATTAAGCCTAGTTAAAGAAACATTTGACATCAAAATTTGTATTTAGGCGTATATTATTTTTTTAGCCTAAGTCACTAAGCGAAAAAATATGTCTTGTCGACTTTAATAGAAAGCGCACATATTTCGACAGTAGATATGCTCCCCGACCAAATCAACAACAGAGAGAGAGAGTCTAAAAAGTAGTTTTAATAGCGGGCGCCTAAGCCTTATGTGTCGCAACCACATGACTTCGCACCCTCTCGCTCAAAACAACAAACCGTCAGCTACCCCCTCCGAAATTCGCCAATGGTTTTTCATCTGTCAATGGTCATTCATTCCACTCCTTAACCATTTACCCTTCACTCAATCACACACCACCACCTGCCATAGCCATTGCCAACTTTTCATATTCGTTGCCTCTTATTTTTCCATTACACCTCTGCTCCCAAGTCGTTAACCTGCACGTCACAACTCTGCTCCAAATAATTGAAGCTACTATGGTCACAAGCAAAGCATTAGCTTGACCCTGCATCTTATAAATAAATCCGAGCCTTCCTCTTTGTCACTTTTGTTTGACTAGTTATTGTTTGTTGCAGGTTAAACAATCATTTACGCACAGTATTCTATAAATATTAGTGATATTTCACCAGATTATCTCAGTTTGACCTATATTATCGAGTCATCCCATAGCCTTCTATTATTCCTTTTCTTCCATTGTCAAATATGGCCCCAAAGGGGAAATCTAAAAAGATAAATACAAAAGAAACATATGCTGCCACAATCTCGATCGATCTTTATCACATTCCCCTAACAGATTCCACTTTCAAGATATTGGATGTTGAATGTGACTTTAACCTCTAAGAATTACACATCTGGCTAAAACAAAAGTACCTTGACAAAGAGGATCCCATCAAATTCTGGGAGTCACTTTTTCCCTTTTTCATATTTCCAAAAGCACATCAATTTCCTAACTTGATTATCTAGTTTCAGGCTAGATATGACACTGTAAAAAGAGTAGTGGTGGCCCAAAATGGAGACATTCCAATCACCATCTCTACTTAAATAATTAACCAGATGCTCCTAATTCCTACATCAGACCCCCTTAGGCATTTTTCACCAGTAGCTCTTATGGATCTTTACCATAATTTAACTTTCCCACAGAGAGCCCAAATTTTTGAGATATTTTTGCCTAAGGATGTTGAATTGCCCAAAAATAATCCACCTTACCCATCTTCCATATTTCCCGAAGCCTCCACGAACTATATTTCTATGCTTTTTTACCTATTAGATTATCCATATGATAAAACTGTAGATGAACCTATCGTTGGATTCCTATCCATTTTAATAAATATCAACAACCATCATTCATGTATAATTATAGTCAATTCTTGGTTGATAATATACATGAATACTTCACGAATCTTACAACACGGGGAGTGTTTAAGTACAAATATGTACTTATACATATGTTTCTTTTTCAACAGGGAGATATTTTCCTATCAAGCTCAGCAAGCACGATGAACAAGGAGTGAATCAATCAGTAATTCATTGGACAAAAACAGTGAAATTTACTTCAACAAATTCTTCATTTTAAGATTTTATAGATACATTCATACATATAATGGAACAACTTCTTAACATTATGACAGAGCCAAGGGTTGGAGATGAGATAAAAATAATTCTACACTTAAGTGAGAAAACCAAAATTGGTGACTGATATTTATACTAGAACTACATAAAGATAAGGGTGTACGGTTGTGAGCTTGCACCATACAAGCTGCCCAAATATGCTCCTATGAGAATATTTTCTCTGGAATATATTAGGCAGATGATCAACATGGATGGCATGCACTTTGTGTCAGGAAAAAGGAAATCACAGTTTAAAATCAATTCAAAGATTGGATCATTCATCTGCAACACCATATCACATGGTATTGACATAGATACATTGTTAAAGAATATGAATTTCCAGCCTTCTTTCACCTCGTATTATGACCCTTTTGGAATAATCTCTACTCCAAGAGTTGAATTGAAACCTAATCTCTATAATCATACTCCAATGGCAAAGATAGAGAAATTTATGTATCAATAGCAGTGGACTGAGGGAACACTTCAAGAAGCAGAGGAACACATTTTATCTACACCTGATACGTAGACTCCAGTTTCTCAGAGCAAGCTACATAAGAGGGTAAGAGAGGATACTTCATCAGATATGGAGATTATGAAATAGTTCATTGTGCAACAGAAGAATCCAAATATTGTCTTTACAGTTACAACAGAAGAAAATCAACTAGAGATAATTGATCTTGGAGATCCAGAGGTTTCTACATTAGCAAGAACCAATGTTTCAAATACTCCTCCTACAACTTCACCTTCTAGAGAACTTTTGGAAATTATTCAATCTACATGGAACAATTCCACATATGACCAAAACATCTTCTCAAGGTTCCTTGAAATCAAACAAAATAATGAGACTTTGAAGTCTAGTGTATACAACCAATTCTGGAAACAAAACTCTAACTCTCAGTATAAACCTCTTTATGCTTTTGACAATGAGAAAGGCAGAATGCAAATGGAATTTATGCAAGCCCAAGTACCATTTCCAAATTCTCCATCATACTATAAAAAGACTACATTTTCATTTGATGCTAATTAAATCAGTCTAATTGATCATATGCATATGCACGTATAGTCTGGTGAAATGTTGTTTTCCACGATGACAACTACAACAATGTCTCTTCCTAAACTTACGACTGGTCTATATAATGTTCAATCTCAGCTCAATATTGATAAATTATCTTCCTTAGGTAAAGACAACAAGCTCAAGTGTCTGGAAGATATTTTATTTAAAATTGGTTATGACCCAAAGGATTTCCAAGTAGTAGAAGAGATACTTAAAAAGAAAAATGTAGACATTGCAACTCTGCAAAAACAATTAAAACTTCCTTCAACTAAGGATCCATAGACCAAATAAATTGAAGAGAGTGAGAAGAATAGATAATAAATGATCAATCTTATCATTGAGAAAAATATACAAGTAAAGAATATGGAAGAACATATTGAAGGGGTACTAAAGGAGAAAGAAGCAAATCAAATTGCTATGGTTCCAGTCACAACAGTTCCAATAGTAATTGCAGGTATAGAACCGAGCTCATCATCAACAGCTATTGATTCTACATCAAAAACAGTTGATCCATCAATATTATCACAAGAATTGGCCTCATAGAAACAATAAAATGAAAAGCTACTACAAAACCTCCAAACCTAGAGTTGCAGAAGATAAAAAATGATACTTTGTATATGGAGAAGATGCAAAAGTCCCATGGATTGGGACTTAAGATTAGAAATTTGGAAAGGAGTCCCTAATGGAAGATACCTTTGCCCAAGCCAAGGAAAATATCTACATAGACATCAACCAATCCATGATAGAAGTATGGCCATCCATACAAATCATCTTTGAACGACAAGAACTCATTACTAGATGTAGAGTAGAAATAGAAGTATAGAAATTAGCCTTGAATACCAAGCCAAAAGAAGCCACAGATATGATAAAAGTGTTAAATTCAAAAATCAGAGAAGATCTGGAGGAGATAAACATTTTTGAAAGAAAAAATACCAGCTTAAAGATTAGGAAGTTCTTACAAGAGAAGAATTTGATCAACCAGCTGGAGACAAAGTGTCAAACTTTTGACATTGTTGTCCAAAGTTTTCATTCAAAGTTTAATGTTTTAAATCAAAAAGGACTACCATGATTGGTGGCCTTAAATTATAAGTTGATAAAATTAGAATATTATTGTAATAAATTTATACTATTTCAACAGATAGAGCGGCATTTGCAGGAATCGAAGGGAAGATTACAGGGAAGGCCTTTCTGGAAGCCTTAGAGCTCGATTTAACCATAAAGAATTAGATTATACATATGTTCCTTAAAAATCCCACTTTCGAAAGATACACAAAAGTGGATGAATTATTTAGAAAGATGGTGAATTTTCAAATCCCAAGTGAAGGAAGATGGGATAAATTGTGTGATACAATTGAGTAACATTTTATCCTAACAACATGACAACACAACAACATTTAGAGGGCTAAGTCAATAACAACCTCCTTCAAAGAAGTGAAACATCATCTAAAAATTTCCTTCTTCCTATTATTTGATTCTATTTCTGTAATTAGTTCAATATATTTTCTTAGTCTTAGAACTAGTATAAATAACTTTCATTACGAGTTATTAAGGGTTGCACCCTTGGATAAGAATTTTTGTAAGAAACAGTGTACCATATTTTGATCACTAATAATAAATGAAGGATTATTGATTTGTTTCATATAGTCTTGTTCCCTTGTGAGTTTTCCTATTTATTATTACATTCTGTTCTCTACATGTATTTAATTTTTATGAAGATAACTAGGTGAGATTGACTGAGTTTCAGTTGTCTTGGATTCTTCCTGAAGTTATTATCTATATCACAGAATGATTTACTAAAATGTATGTTTATGTAAGTCCCTCTCATCAATAAATTATCAACATCTTCATAATGTTAAATATATTTTGTTAAACTTTTAGACACTTTTTCAAAGTTTCACACTTATGATAATTTAAAATGTTCAATTGGAATAATTGAATAATCATATCTTCTTACATATTCTGCTTAAAAATATGCAATTCTAAATCACTATGTGAAATAGAAAAATAACCCTTTGACTTATTAATGAATATTACCTAAAGGTTTAAACATAGTTGTTGAAAAAATGTTTTATGCATTGGTCATACAAAAATTACAACCTTAAAAGAAAACAAAACATTATAGATTCTCTAGCATAATTTATTGACCCCAATTATCTCAAAGGACAACATCAGACTGGCGTTTTTATCGGGGTACAGAATTTGATTTCTTTCCCTGGGAAAACGATAAATACTATTCCTGTATGGATGATTAAAGGTCTAGTTATGTCAAAAATGTTCACTTGGCAACTTCACATAACCCAAGCTGGCTCCTTCAAAGCATACCAAGTCTCATTATGATTCTAAAATTGTCTCACCTCTATCAGATCTAGAGAGACTGGTAAGACACGCTTCTTCTAGAAGAATACATCAAACCCCTTCTTTTGTTACTCAATAGGGGACCACAACAGTTCCTGATCCTTTCAGATCTAGACCTATTCCCCTAGAATCAGAAGATTTACATCCTATAGTGCATGAATTGATATCGAAAGGAGTGGATTTTCAATATTCTTTGTTAGTTCATTATTTGGAGTCTTATAAATTACCTAAGGCACCTTCTGAATATCATACATCAGAATAGAAGTTGTATCTACATCTACCTAGATTAAAACCTACTGATTTCATATCCCCTATCTGATACTTTGCTCCATCTACTTCTGCACAACAAGAATATCTCTTTTCTCTCTATTTTAATCCTTTAGTTGAACACAAATAAGGAGAAGAAGAGGTTCAAAATTTGGTCATTCGAACACCCTTAATATCCAGAAAATTATCTTCAAATCTACTTCGTTCTCCACCTTCTTTAACTCCTCCATCTTCACCTCCTTCTTCCCCATCTTCATCCTCTACTTCTACAACCACCACCATTGAATATTCTTCATCCTCATCTTTAGGTATGGTTTGTTTTAGACCAATTATTCAAGCAATATATGTTTCCCTATTACTCCCAAACATACTTAATGATTTCCCTGTTGTATATCTAAAACATCTTGCCAGATTTAATGGAGAAACTGATTTATCAGTTGAAGATCATCTAGCAACATTTCTAGATCTTGCTGATAACATTAACATATAACATGAAAATGTTTCTATGAGATTTCTTGTGCAGTCTTTAGAAAGAAATGTTAGAATCTGGTTTAGAAAACTACCAACACATTCTATTAGATCTTCGGAAGTATTGAAAATTATCTTTAAAAATAAAACAAAACCTAGAATAGTCCAAAAAACTGTTGCTAGATCCTAAACACAAACCCAAGGACAATTCAATAAAGCTCCTGAATTGTAGATTCTTCAGAGACCAGTTAATGATCAAAAAGTACATGCACCGTTGTTGATTGATGATCAAGAGTCAAATGTCCCAAGAAGATCAAGAAAGATCTCAGGTCTCTAAATATCAAGCCTTCTCTAAATTTTTAATTTTTGAACTTAACAAAAGCTATGATCTAAGACCAAGAGCGGTTCTTGGTGGACCTCTGAAGGAAACTATCATAATTGAGCCTAAATTAAATATGTTGACACTCAAACTACTTCTATTCAACCTCTTAGTCAACCAAATGATACTAATGAATTGATAGAAATTTTTTGACAACTTTTAATGTTGAAAAAGAATTAGAAAGAGTTAAAATTCATATTCCACTTTCAGAACTTTCTAAAATTCTTGGATATAAGAGTCAAGTCACAAAATGGATCCAAAACTCTAGTGTAGATGCTGAAGGAGATGTTATTAGCCTTGAAGATGAGAAACCATCAGTATTTTTTGGGTCCAAGTACTGATATGATAGATGAAATTGTACCTCTATTTTATGTAACTTTGAAAGCTCATGATTCACTATTATATAATTGTATGTTAGATTCTGAAGCCTCACATAACCTTATCCCTAAGGTTATCATGGATAAATTAAACCTTGAAATCACTAGATCTTATCATGACTTGTACACCTTCGATTTTGAAAGAGTTCCTTTCTTAGGACTTATAAAATATTTAGTGGTCACTCTAGCTCAAATACCAGTGAAAAGTATAGTCCTATACATTGTTGTAGCCGATATTCCTCCCAAGTTTGGAATGCTTCTTTCTAGGTCATGTTGTGCCAAACTAGGAGGAAGCCTTCAGATGGATATGTCTTTTGCCACAATTCCTGTGTATGGAGGAGAACATCTTAGGTTGTACAGAGAGTTCAGATTTATACATACTGTATGTAAATTAGACCAAGCTATAAACCATCCCATTTATGAAGTTGACGAAGATTTTGGTTGCTTTCAGCTATATTCAAACACTTCAAAAAATTCTCGACTTAAGATTGAAATGTAGTTGAACTTCTAAATCTGATGAAACTGATATTTGGAAACTTTTCTTTGACGGTATTTTACCAAATATGGAACTGGAGCTAGTATAGTTTTAATTTCACCAGGGAAAGAGAACATAACCCAGTTATTCAAGCTAGATTTTGATGTTACAAATAATGTTGCAGAATATGAAGCTTTCCTCCTAGGCTTAGAGTTTGCTAGAAGCTTAAAGGTGCAAAATTTAAGTGTTTTTAGTGATTCTGAACTTATACTAAGACATGTTAGGAATATTTTTCAAAAAAAGCATCATAGGCTCAGGTCTTATAAAAATGAAGTTTGGGATTCAATTGAAAACTCTAATGATTTTAATAAAAATTTTATCCCTAGAAATGAAATTATTCATGTAGATTCCTTAGCTGTTTTGCAAGTTATTTTAAGATACCAAACCAAATGCAGGTACAATACCAAATCCAAGTTAAATATAGGCCTCCCATTCCAAATAATTTAAAATATTGGAAAATATTTGAAGATGATGAACAACTAAAATCATTTCTTCAAGTCATTGATGAATTTTATATCTTACAAATTGAAGAAGATAAATCAGATATGAATGAATCTACTTAAGAAAATGAACATTTAGATTTAAAATCAAAATTAGTTGATCATAACATTATACAACTGTCTAAAAATTTCATTCCTAAAGGCCTTGTTCCTTTATAAAAGTTGTTTGATCAAGATGATATCCCTAGAAATACATTGTCTATTTCACCAGAAGATGATATTGAAGAAACTAACATTGGAATCGATGAAGAGATTAAGAACATTAAAATTTGTGCATCTTTAACTCCTAAAGTTAAAAATAAATATATTAAACTTCTTAAAAATTAAAAAGATGTTTTTCTTGGTCTTATGATGATTTTAAAACTTATTACACATCTCTTATAGAGCATAAAATTCCACTAAAACCTGAAGAAAAACCTTACAAACAAAAACTAAGAAGAATTAATCTAGTTCTTCTTCCAACCATAGAAAAGGAACTGAAGAAGCTTCTAGATGCAAAAATAATTATTCCCTTAAGATACTCTGACTGGGTAGCCAATTTGGTTACTGTTATAAAGAAAAATGGATAAATTAGACTTTGTGTGAACTTAAAAAACATTAACAAACCATATCTAAAAGATAACTATCCACTACCAAATATTCATCAATTACTTCAAAAATTTTCTAGTGCTAACAGGATTTCCATGCTTGAGGGTTTTTTTGGTTATAACCAGATAATGGTAATTCCAGAAGACAGAGAAAAGAATGCCTTTACCACACCCTAGGGCACATTCATGTATTCCAGAATTCCTTTTGGGTTATCAAATGTAGGAGAAACATTCCAAAGAGGTATGGACTTAGCCTTTGTTGGTAAGGTAAATATTTTTTTTTTTATTTATCTTGATGATATCAGTTTTTTCTTTAATTCAGATCAGAAGCATTTAAAACACTTGATGAAGTTTTTTGACAAGTGTAGAAAGTTTGGAATATCTATCAACCCTAAGAAGTATTTTTTTTTCCATCAAAGAAGGAAAGTTGTTGGGCCACATCATTTCAAATGAGGGAGTGGTGATAGATTCAAAAGAGTATCTGTTATTTAATAATTATCACTGCCAAAAAATAAGAAAGAGATCCAAGCCTTTCTAGGAAAAATTAACTTCTTGAGAAGATTATCCATAACTATGCTGAAATAGTTAAAGACATAACTGATATGCTTAAAAATAATCATGAAGTTAAATGGGATATTCCTGCTAGATATGCTTTTGATCAAATCAAGAAGGATATTTCTGAATATCCTACCTTAGCCAACCCAAATTACTCTAACTTTCAGTATATTTTCCTTTTCTTCTGAAGCCACTGTTGTTGATGTTGTCCTTTTACAGAAAAATGAATATTCTGATGATCATCCCATAGCATTTTTTTAGTAAGGTTATGCGAGATGTTGAACTCAAGTATGATATTATTGAAAAACATGCATATGCCCTATTTCAAGCCCTAAAATATTGCAGAATGTATGTTCTTCACTCAACCATTACTACTTATGTCCCTAACAGTCCTGTAAAAACTATTCTTACCCAAACAAACACTGATGGAAGAAGAGGAAGGTGGATCATTAAAATCCATGAGTTTGATGTCAACATCAAAACCACTAATTTACTAAAGGGACAAGGTTTAGATAAATTTTTAGCTGAATCTAATTGAAAAGTGTTAGCAATAAACTTTTTTTTAAATCTTTGAGAAGCATACACAAGAACTTTCTTCAAATTTATATAGGGAGAATCCATAAGAACCTTCCTTTAATGCATAAGGGGAGAATCCACAAGAACCTTCCCAAGATTCTAAAGGAAAGAACCCACAAGAAACTTCTCCTTCAACTCAAACAGTTCTTGTTCATATTAATGATTTTTTTTTAATTTCCGATTGGTATGCAGATATTGTAGATTTTCTGATCAATTTTCAGTTTCCTACTCAATTTTCAAGAAGTCAGTGAAAAAGAAATAAGTTGAAATCTATCAAATGTGGTATTATCAATGCCAACTTGTACTGGAAATATCCTCTCAACATTCTGCTACTTTTTTTAACAGAAAATGAAACAAAAGGAATCATTGAGCAATTTCATGTAGGGATATGTGGAGGAAAATATGCTTGGAGATCCACAACATACAAAATACTAAGGGAAGGTTTCTATTGGCCTAATTTATTTTCACAAGTAGGAACAAAGGTTATAAGTTGCATTCCATGTCAGATGTTTGTTGGTAAGAAAAAACTAGCAGCTCTTCCATTAGTTCCAGTGGTTGTTTCAACACCAATCCTTCAATGGGGACTATATTTTATAGGACAAATTCACCCAACTTCAATTAATCAACACGGATGGACTTTAGCTTCCATAGACTATTTAACCAAGTGGGTGGAGGCCATTCGAGTAAAAAATGATACATATACAATAGTAATTAAATTTTTTGAAGAAAATATTCTCTCTAGATTTTGCTTCCCTCAACAAATATTGACTGACAATGCCACATTGTTCACTAGTGTGAAGATGATTTAGTTTTGCTAGAAATATTAGATCTTACTACATAATTCAACTCCTTATTATCCTCAAGGAAATGGTCTTGCAGAATCATCGAACAATATCTTGGTCAAGGTAATAAAAAAGAATCTAGAATACCATAAAAAGAATTGGGATATTCATCTTATCTATGTAGTTTGGGAAATAGAATCTCTCCCAAGAGATCAATAGATAAATCTCCATTCCATTTGGTCTATGGTAAAGAGGCCATTTTTCCTACCAATTTGGCTTTCTCTAATCTTAATTTTTTTACAGGTGGCTACTTATGAACCTGATGATTTCTATACAAGGATAAATCAAATTATTGAATTGAATGAAAACATATATGATATTCAATACAAATTAAGGAAATATCAAAATAAGATGAAAAATATCTTTGACAGAAAGGCTAGGGAAAGAGACTTTTGGGAAGGAGATATAGTATTGAGATGGCATGCCAGGAGGGAGGATAGAGGTAAACATGGTAAATTTGATAATATGTGGCTTGGACCTTTCAGAATTGCTGAAGTCAATGACAAAAATACATTCATTCTACAAAATTTGGAAGGATAGTTTTCTACATTGCTTATCAATGGAAGCTTTATGAAACATTATATTTAGTACTGAAGACTCAAAGGAATATTCAAAATGATCATTGTACATTACCACTTTTCTTTAAAAAATTTCAAGTATATTTTATTTTTCACAACAAAGACTCCATAGCCCGAGGAAAAGGCTCTTAGATCTGCTTGTTCTCTGCATCCCACAAGAGGAAGAAATCCCTAGTTCGAGCCGATTTTGTAACATTATTTGGTTTTGATAAGCTAGCATATTGTTCAAAAATGAATTCAAAATGTTAATTTAGTATATGGATAAAAAAGAAAAAGAAAAAAAAATGTTAGGACTATTTTTTATTTTAAACATCCATATCAAGTAAAATGATAGAGGTTAGCTGCCCTAAAAAATGAAAGCATGAAAATTTTAGGCAAGAAAAAGAAAAAATTAAATGCTTTAGTTTCAAAAATGGATAAATTCAAAGGCTTCTTGTTTAAATGTGCCATTTTAAATTTTAAATTTTCATTTAATTATGGTTAATCTTCTTTAAAAATCATTAATCCTAGTTAAAGAAATATTTGACATCAAACTTTGTAGTTAGGGTCATCTTGTTTGTTTAGCCTAAGTCACTAAGTGATAAAACATGTCTTGTCAGCTTTAATAAAAATGCACATATTTCGACGGTAGATATCCTCCACACCCAGATTAATGATGGAGAGAGAGTTTGCACCTCCCTCGACCATTTCCCATTAATGCGGGGGGGTGTCCGAAAAGTAGTTTTAGTGGCGGGTGCTTAACCCTTACGTGTTGCAACCACATGAATTCACACCCTCCTCGCTCAAAACCAAAAACTATTAGCTACCCCCTATGAAACGCGCTAGTGGTTTTTCATCCATCAATGGTCATTCATTCCGCGCCTTGACCATTTACCCTTCGTTCAATCAGACACTGCCAACTACCATACCCATTTCCAACTTGTCATATTCGTTGCCCCCTATTTTTCCATTACACCTCCGCTCCCAGGCCATTAGCCTCCACATCATAGCTCTGCTCCAAATCATTAAAGCTGCTACAATCACAAGCAAGCCATTAACCTAACCCTGCATGTTGTAAATAAACCCGAGCCTTCCTCTTTGTCACTTTTGTCTGACTAGTTACTGTTTGTTGCAAGTTAAACAATCATTTGCGCGTACTATTCTACAAATATTAGTGATCTATCACTAGATTCTCTTAGTTTTCTCTCTATTATACAATCAGCCCATAGCCTTCTCTTATTCCTTTTCTTCCTTCTGTCAAATATGGCCCTAAAGAGGAAATCTAAACATTTGCTGCCAAAATATCGATTTATCTTGATCACGTTCCCCTAATAGATCTCCCTTTTCAAGATCTCAGATGCCAAATGTGAGTTTGACTTCTACAAATTACACCTCTAGCTAAAAAAAAAGTACCTTGACAAATAGGATCCCATCAGATTTTGAGAGTCATTGTTTCCCTTTTTCATCTTTCCAAAAACACATCAATTTCCTGACCTGGCTATTCGGTGTCAAGCCAAATATGACCTTGTAAAAAGAGTAGTGGTGGCCTAGAATGTAGACATTTTGATCACCATCTCTACTAAGATAATTAACGAGATGATCCTAATTCCTACGTCTGACTACCTTAGCCATTTTTCACCAGTATGTCTTATGGATATTTACCATAATCCAGATTTCCTAGAGAGAACCCAAATTTTTGAGATCATTTTTCCTGAGGATGCTGAATTACCCAAAAATAATCCACATTAGCCATCTTCCATATCCCTTGAAGCCTCCAAGCACTATATTTCTCTTCTTTCTTACCTATTAGGATATCCATATGATAAAACTATAGATGAACCTATCCTTGGATTCCTCCCCATTTTTAATAAATATCAGCAACCAACATTCATGTGTAATTAAATTCAATACTTGGCTGCTAATATAATTGAACAATTCATGAATCTTAATACACAAGTAGTGTTGAAGCACAACTCTGTACTTATACATATGTTTCTTTTTCAGTAGTGAGATCCCTTTCCCATCAGACTCAGCAAGTAGGTTGAAAAATGAATGAATGAATCAGTAATTCATTGGACATAAACACTCAATGCTACTTCAACAAATTATTCAATTTTAGATTTGATAGGTACACTCATATTTTCAGTGGAACAACTTCTTAACAGTCAGACTGAGCGAAGGATTGAAGATGAGATAAAAATAATTCTACACTTAAGTGAGCAAACTAAAACTGGTGATTGGTATTTATACCAGAACTACACAGAGATAAGGGTGTATGGTTGCGAGCTTGCACCATACAAGCTTCCCAAATGTGTCCCTATGAGAATATTTTCTCTGGAATATATTAGGCAAATGATAAACATGGATGACCTGCACTAGGAAATCATAGTTTAAAATCAAGTCAAATATTGGATCATTCATATGCAGCACTAGATCAGCTGGTATTGAGGTACACACATTGTTAAAGAATATGAATTATAGCCTTCTTTCACTTGGTGTTATGACCCTTTTCAAATAATCTCTTCTCTAAGAGTTGAATTGAAAACAACTCTCTATAATCATAATCCAAGACCAGAAAGAGAGAAATTTGTGAATCAAGAGCAGTGGACTGAGGGAACACTTCAAGAAGAAGGGCAACGAGTTTTATCTACATCTAATACACAGACACCAGTTGCGCAAAGAAAGCAACAGAAGAGGGTAAGAGAGGAGGCTACATCAGTTGCGGAGATTATGAAAGATTTCATTGTGAAACAAAAGAAACCAAATATTGGTTTGACAGTTACATCAGAAGAAAAACAACTAGAGATAATTTATGTTAGAGATCCAGAGGTTTCTACATGAACATGAACCAATGTTCCAAACAATCCTCCTACAACTTCACCTTCTAGAGAACCTCTAGAAATTATTCAGTCTACAGGGATCATTTCCACAAATGATCAAAAAATATTCTCAAGCTTCCTTGAAATCAAATAGAAGAATGAGACTTTGAATTCTAGTGTATACAACCAATTCTGGAAACATACCTCTACCTCTTAGCATAGACTTCTTTGTTATTTTAACAGTCAGAGGAAGAATGCAAATGGATTGTTTGCAATGTTGAGTACCATTTCCCAAGTCTCCATCAGACTATAAAAAGACTATGTTTTCATTTGATGCTATTCAAATCCATCCAATTGATCAGATGGATATGCACAGAAAGTCTAGTGATTTTTTTTTCCACCATGACAACTACAAAAATGTCGCTTACTAAAATTAGGACTACTCTATATAATGTTCAATCTCAGCTAAATATTGAGAAATTATCTTCCTTAGCTAAAGACATCAAGCTCAAGTCTCTAGAATATCTTGTAGTAAAAACTGGTTATGACCCAAAGGATTGCAAGGAAGTAGAAGAGATACTTAAAAATAAAAATGCAGACATTCCAGCTCTGTGAAAACAGTGAAAAATTCTTTCAATTAAGGATCCACAAACCAAATAAATTGAAGAGAGTGATAAGAATAAGGAAGAAATGCTCAAGCTTATAATTGAGAAAAATATACAACTAAAGAAGATGGAAGAACAGATTGAAGGGCTACTAAAGGAGAAGGAAGAAACTCAACTTACTATGGTTCCATTCACAACAATTCCAATAGAAGTTGTAGGTTAAAAACCTAGCTCATCATCAACAACTATTGACTCTACATCAACAGTGGCTGATCCATCAAGATTATCACAAGAATTGGCCTCACAAAAACAAGAAAATGAAAATCTTCTGCAAAAATTCCAAAACCCAGAGTTGCAGAAGATAAAAAATGATACTCTGTATATGGAGGAGATGCAAAATTCCCACATATTGGGACATAATATTAAAAAGTTTGAAAGTGATTCCCTAATGGAAAATACCTTGGCCGAAGCCAAGGAAAATCTCTGGACATACATCAACCATGTAAGAAGCCTTGATGATAGATTTCTAAATTCTTCACTTCGTTTCAGAGAATTTCAGAGGTTATCTAAATCAATTAACAAAGATTCATTGCTGTTTCTAAGGATTATTCCAAGTTTATGTAATTTAATTAAGACAGCAGTTACAAACTATCTTTTTTTTTTTTAATACAATTTAAGAGATCATTTTCATGCATATATCTAAGCATATATATAAACAGGAATCAATAGAAATACGATTTCATGCAGTTTAGGAATGAAATTTCAATTTTAGCTACATGGGAAATACCTGGAATGTAGTAGACGAACTAATGGTGGCGCTCCTCAGGTACTCCTCCTGTGGACAGAATGAACAGATCACCAAAACAACAATCCTCCTAGCCGATCTAGGAACAATCCTAGACCCAGAAGATTTCTCTTCTGCCCCCGTGCCCAAAATCCCAGAACGGTGAAACTCCCTTCCAGAACTCTTCGTATCCTTCAGTCCATTTGTTGGCCAGAATGTAGAATTTTTCTTCTCCCAACCGTCCTCCTCTCCTTCACATCCTCCCCCTTATATCCATCTCCCCACCGCCTTCAACTCCCGAAGATATTTATCATATTTATGAGGGTCTACAACCATTTAAGGAGACCTTATCTTTATTTAAGGGGACATTTAATGTTGAGATAAGTTTTTGGGATAAAGTGCATCAAATATCCTTGTTGAGTCCTCATTTAGTCACGTATATGTGATGACGTTATGGAAAGCTCAATCTGTATTATGTTTGTTTAATAACTTAATTAATTTTTGGCTTAATTAAATTATTTTATTTATAAATTAGGAATGAGTGTGATGACTTTATGCTTGTTTACAAATTAATTTATTTGCCTTAATTAATTTATATTATTATTTTATTGGTTCATCTTCATATAATTTTAACGGTTATCCTACTTATCAATTATGTATGGGTCATTACATACTTCCTCCCTTCGGAAAACTTTGTCCCGAAGTTAGGGCTTCATATACTCATATTGATAAGTATGTTTTTAGAGATTAGGGCACAAGTGAAAAGGTTTGTAATTTTAAGATTGAATTTTGTTTGAATATGCATGTTTCTTTTTCTTTGTAATTTATTTGTTACTTCACATCTCAACCGCCTCTGCAGGCTAATCTAAAATCATCCTGTCCTTCCTAATCTCTTCCATTCCCTTCCTATCCGTCCTCTACAGGAATATGACATGGCATCAGTTTTACTGATCCATTAATAGACCTTAAGGATATCAACGTCGATTATATCGACCTGATATGCTTGTAGGCATCCGGCAGTCATCATCACACATCTAGGGGAGCATGACTTGCACAGTCCTCCCATGACTCCAGGTATTGGAGGATAAACAGTGGGCAACACCTCCACCCCTCCCAGTAGAACTAGGGTCAACACCCTATCATGGAATCACATGGAGTCTCAACGTTCTGGGATTTTGTCATCATGTCTATTGTTTTGGTAACCTGTGTTCTGCGAAGCAATCACTGGTACACAATCTGCAATGTAAACACTCGTACACATATTACAGCATATGCATCTATTTGTTCATAACCAGTTGTTACCCATATAACAACATTTACATATTCAAAATAATTGATATTTATGATATTAATCCTAGAACTTATATAAAAAGAAAATTTGTTTACATAGGTATCAATATGTCCAATAAACTCTCTCATTTTAGAAATTGCTTCTGTTTAGTTCGCACATGTTCTATTTATGATGCATTGCTTTACCCCTTTCAATCTATATACCCATATATTTCACTTTTCATATTCAAAATGTAGTTACTCTTCTATTTCCTTTCTTTTGATCATATTTGAAATGTAAATGAAATTCATCAATAGATAGTTTCCTCTATAATATTTAATCTAGGATTTCATATTCTTGCAATGTTAATTTAAATGACATCTTGCACATCGGTGTCCATGCACCAGTAAATTCTAAACCAATAGCATATATCTTGTATCAGTAAAGTGAAGTAGCATTCTATCTTTATGGGTATCCATGTACCAGTAAATTAAAACTCATCTTTACATAGCATTTCAAAATTTTAAGTGTCAAAATAGAGCAGTCATATACATAAAAGTTTTCAGTTCTCAAAATTTAGCATAAGCTGAGGTAATTCTGGCAAAAGGTCTCAGCATCCTCCCAAGTCACTGATCCAGGACTATACTTGCCCCACTGGACTTTTACTTGGTCTATCCGGCGGTTCCTGAGCTGTCGAACCCTACGTTCCAGAATACGTAATGGTTTAACCGTTAGGGTTCCCTCGTCCGATACCTGCAGTTCCTTCCATTGAAGGTCATGAGATTTATCAGCAATATAATGTCGCAAGGCAGATACATGAAATACATTATGAATTTTGTGCAGGTGGGGTGGCAGTGCAAGACGATATGCGACAGGTCCAACTTTTTCCAGGACTTCAAACGGTCCTATAAACCGAGGGGATAATTTTTTCCCCCTCCAAAACCGAATGGTGCTCTTATTAGGTCTGATGCGGATGAAAACCTGATCTCCTACCACATAGCTTCTATCTGTCCTGTGAGTGTCCGCATAACTTTTCTGTCTATCCTGAGCCTCTTTTAACCGTTGTCTAATCAGTTTTACCTGATCCTCCATCTCTTGGATCAATTCTGGTCCAATGATTATTCTATCTTCTAACCTGTCCCAACTCAACGACATTCTACAGGGTCTTCTGTATAACGCTTCAAATGGTGGCATCCCGATTGAACTGTGATAGCTATTGTTGTAAGCGAATTCTACTAAGGGTAAGTAATTTTCCCATTGTGACTGTTGGTCCATAACATACATCCTTAGCATATCCTCGAGTACTTGATTTACCCTTTCTGTCTGTCCATCAGTCTCAGGAAGATAGGCAGTACTCAAATTTAACTGAGTTCCCAAGGCCGACTGCATACAATTCCAGAACCTTGATGTGAATCGTGGATCTCTGTCGGATATAATTTTCTTAGGTACTCCATGAAATATGACGATTTCATTTATGAATACCCGTGCTACATCAGCTACTTCATAAGTATCTCTTACTGGGATGAAATGGGTGCTTTTTGTTAATCTATCCACCACAACTAGAATGGAATTATGCTTTTGTTGCATAAGAGGCAGCCCAACGATAAAATCTATAGAAATTATCTCCCATTTGGTCATAGGGATGTCATGAGATTGTAAGAGACCTGCTGGGTGACGATGATCAGCTTTTACTTGCTGACATTCGAGGCACCTAGCAACAAATTGGACAATGTCATTTTTCATGCCTGACCAGAAGAAGAGTCTTTTAGTGTCAGCATACATCTTCTTTACCCCAGGATGTGCATAATATACTGCTCCGTGTGCTTCCTTCAAGATGGTGTTTCAGAGATCTCC
Organism: Pinus albicaulis; assembly: GCA_034641835.2. NCBI lineage: Eukaryota > Viridiplantae > Streptophyta > Pinopsida > Pinales > Pinaceae > Pinus > Pinus albicaulis. The sequence continues at coordinate 815,951,893 of CM076573.1, read as the reverse complement.
ACTATCTGGTATATACATCCTTCCATGAAATCGTAGAATTCTGTCTTCCTCCAACTCATACCCTTCGAACTTAGGTTCCTTCGAATGGTTGCTTTAGAGTGCTGACCTTACTTTTAAGTACCAACTATCTCTTACGAGATGTTCAATCACTTGATTTCTCAAGTTCACCCGGATAGGTATGAGGGAGAAGATTCGAGGTCTTCTACTTAATGCATCCGCTACCACATTCTCCTTCCCTTTTATATATGAAATTGCAAAATCATATTCGCTTAGGAGTTCACTCCATCGTCTTTGTATTGCATTCAAGTCTCTTTGGGTGAATAAATATTGCAAACTTTGGTGGTCACTTTTAAGCACAAAGTTTCTCCCCACCAAGTAATGTCTCCACATCTTTAAAGCTAAGACCACCGCGGCTAACTCCAAATCATGCGTAGCATAAAGTTCTTCATGTGTTTTTAATTTTCTCAAAGCGTACGCTATTACACCTCCTTCCTACATTAAAACTGCACCTAACCCTTACTTAGATGCGTCGGTACATACAGTAAAATCTTTATCCATATCCGGTACTCGTAAAATCGGTGCACTAGTCAATAATTGCTTAAGCTCAGAAAAATCTTTATCACATTCCTCAGTCCAATCATACTTAACACCCTTGCACTGAAGGTTTGTGATTGGTTTTGAAATTTTGGAGAATCCCTCCACAAACCTTCGGTAGTAACCTGCTAAACCCATAAAACTATGCACTTCATGTGCATTCTTAGGTATCGGCCACTCCCTGATTGTATTTACCTTTTCAGGATCTACAGAGATTCCTTCGCCTGATATGATATGACCTAAGTAATGGATTTCCTTCTGGAAAAAAGCGCATTTGGATAATTTTCCATATAACTTGTGCTCTCTGAGACAAGATAACACTATCCGAAGATGCTCTTCATGCTCCTTCTCATTCTTAGAGTAAATGAGAATATCATCCAGGAAAACTTGTACAAATTTGTCGAGATATTTGCGGAGAACGCTATTCATAAGGTTCATGAAGACTGCAGGTGCATTGGTCAACCCAAATGGCACCACAATAAATTCATAATGCCCGAAGCGAGTTCGGAATGCAGTCTTAGAAACATCGCTCTCGCTAATCCTGAGTTGATGATAACCTGATCGCAGATCGATCTTTGAAAATACTGTTACACCATTTTTTGGTCATCTAACCTTTTATTATTAGATGGACCCAAGTACACCATGTAAGACTAGTTTTACCCCAAGTAAAACTGCTTTCACTATGTTAATTAAGAAAACCCCAAAAGGAATAATTAATTAAACCATAATTTAATTATTATTCCCAGTCATGTTTAACCCAAAGACAAAGAAATTAATGAGATACACCCATAGTTATCTTATTATTTTCTAGGAATAATTATTTAAATAATATTCCTTGTTGAATATGACCAAATCAAACCATCATTAATCAAATAAATCATTATTTACTTGATTATATCCCAACCACTTCCTTAAAAAGATAAATAAATCATTTATTTATTTATTTTTCACTAATCAAGGGATTTGACCCAAGTCAAACACTCTTTCCCTCCAACAAATAATAATAAAATATTCCATAGAGGTGGATCTAGATGTGATTAACATTATTTTAATCATGCACCAAGATCTAGAAGGACCCAATATTTTGTTATAAATAGGAGGGTTTCCCCCATCATTCTTCACCTTTTGTGGCATATTAGATCACTCTGGATCTATACACTTGGTCTCATTTCTGCCATTTTGCTCCCATTGAGCTCTACCTTCTACATTGGGTTTTTCTACATCTACAAGAGAGAGAAAGCTTAGATCTGAAGTGCTGAGGACTACAAAGAACCCATCCCATTGAGGAGATCTGGATACATCTTCTTGTTTCCTCCCAGGTGCCCTGTAATATAAAAATTCATTCAAAAATCGTGTTCTTGTCTTGTCTGTTGGATGCATGGAGCAAACTCTTTACTTTACCGCTTAATGTCTTTCCATTTATAGATCTGTTTGTTGCAGCACTTTAACTACTAATTGCAGATCTGAAGATGTTTTGCAGCCATTATTGTTGTTAGGGCTATTAGTTATGCGTAGCTAAAGTGGTTCTTTTTCGTACACTTCGACGAAGAATTCATACTAACAAATACTATAGCTCCTTTCATTTGATCAAAAAGGTCGTCAATGCGAGGCATCAGATACCTATTCTTTACCGTGGCCCGGTTCAAATCTCGATAGTCCACACACAATCGTAATGAACCATCTTTCTTCTTGACAAAGATTACTGGAGCACCCCATGGTGACACACTGGTTCGAATGTGCCCTACATCTAACAGTTCTTTTAGCTGTATTTGCAACTCTTGAAGTTCCGGGGAATTCATTCGGTAAGGAGTTTTAGATATAGGTTCCGTACCAGGTTTCAATTCAATGGTGAGCTCTAGCTCTCTCCTAGGAGGTAGTCCAGGTAGTTCTTTTGGAAAAACATCTGGAAATTCTGATAGAATCGGATACTGATCTAAGGAAGGCCCTTTTTCTTTGCTTATCATTTGAACGGCATACACTTGACAACCCTTCCTCAAGCACCGCTTCATTTGCATGGCTGAGATGAAACACAAGGATACCTTTCTCTTAATACCTTGAATTTGGATTGTCTCACCCATATCATTTACGCAAAGTATTTTTTTCCCGGAACAATCTACCCATGCTCGATGAGACTCTAACCAATCCATTCCTATCACTAGGTCGTAAGTACCTAGGGCTGTGACATATACTTTTAGTTTGGTCAAACAGACTCCTAGATCAACTTTGAAATCTTCCACACATAATTCTACCGATTGAAGGTCTCCTGAAGCCATTTCTACCTGTCCAAAATCGTCTTGTTTGCAGGCTGCCAACCCACATTTAGTCAATGCATAAGATGAAATAAAACTATCAGTAGCTCCAGTGTCAAACAAGATTTTGAGTTTTGCCCCATTGATTGTACCTGAAGATTCCACTACCATGGATTGATGTGCTGCTTGGTTGTTGTTGACAATAGCATGGATTCTGTGATTTCTTTGAGCATCTGATGACGGTTCTTTTCCTATTCGCCGTGAGTTCTCTGGACAATCCCGTCGAAGATGGGGTCCTCCACATCCCCAACAGTCCACTCGGGTTGGTCCTCTTTCGTTTGACTGAGAAATCCCCGACCAAGAACTCTGTCCCCTGGTTCTGCTTCCCCTCCCATTCCTTCCCCGATTACCAGTCCCTCAAGACCTCCATGTACTGGTGTTTGAGGACCCAGAAGCTAGTGAATTTATGGTCCTGGGAGCTCCTGCCCCCGCTCCTCTTGGGGTAAACCTGTTACCGTAAGGAGGCGGTCTCGAGTTATTTCCTCAGAAGAAATTTTGGGGAGTATTTCTTGTAAATGCCTGCGTTATTGATTCAGCTGGTCTGAAATCCCTTTTTATCCCCAGATGTTCTTCTGCATAACGAGCACATTCCACTGCCTCCACTACCGTTGGTGGCTTCCACATTCTTACCATGGCTCTAATCCGAGGATTTAACCCAAATATGAAACGCTCGGCTTGGCGTTCATCCGTGTCTAGATAAGGAACATACTTCACAAGTTCCATGAACCTTGTCTCGTATTCTTCCACGGTCTTACCCCCTTGGGTTAGAGTATGGAAGGCTCCCGCTTGTTGCTCTTGAAAGAAAGGTGGCAAGTATTTCGCACGGAATCGGTCCACAAACAATTCCCAAGGAACATTATCTGAAGTGAGATGCAGCTGTTTTTCCATATTCCCCCACCAAATCAGAGCATTCCCTCTGAGTTGGAATATAATGATCCTTGTTTTAGAAGTTGAAGAATATTCTCTTAATGCGAAACACCTGATCATCCCTTCCAACCATGCTTTGGCCTACTCTCCAGCTCGTCCTCCAGAGAATTCAGGGAGTTTAATATTTTGCAGTTCCCGTGAAATATCTTCTCTGGGAGGTTTGTCATCAAAATCCGTCGGCCTTTCTGAGTGTATTTCCTCTGACTGACGTCGCTCCTCCTTGTTCCTGGTCGACTGCGACCCTTTCAAGGTTTCCATAATGGCCTCTAACGAGCTCATCACAGTAGTGAGATCAGGTGGAGCAACAGGTGTTGACGGCGATCTTGATGGTGGTGAAGGCGATGGTGAAGGTGGAGGTGGCGACGCTACATTTCGCTGGCGCTGCCGCCTTTGGTATGTGTTCAACATGGTAATTTTATTTTCCTGAAATACATAATAATAAATTCATGAGGAGTGGATAAATTTTTAGACTGACAGAATATAATATTCGTAAGATTAGAGCCAGCATACGGGTATAGTTCTTTTGCTATTTTACCTGCAGGCAGGTCTTAATATTACCGAGGTCAAGGAGGGTGGCAACGCGACCTCCTTGTCCTATGCAGGGTCATATATGCTTACTAAATCTAGAGTGAAATGCAAGGTTCTCATTGATTAAAGTGTTAGTTTATAAACTTGTTTTAGAATGTTTTATTTCGAGATGCAGCTATAGAAGGCAATAAATGAGTTGAAGTAGCAAGTGGAGAACGGTGAATTTTGGAATCTAAACCCGGCTTCTCCTCAACCATCATGCATCCTACCCACCATAAGGCAAGGAATACAAGCAGAGTACAATTGGCCCCATCTTGACTCTATTTGTAGCTTATATATTTACGAAGTTATAATGTATCCATAACTGCTCACTCACACAACTAATTAACCCTCACCTACCGGGATTTCGTAGGTTATACTCTTATGGAATCGGTAGAAATTATTGAAGACAAAGTAGCTTTTGGTTGAATTAAATAATACTCTTGTTTACTAACTATACCTCTTCTTTCATAGCAGCAGGAAAGCCCGAAAATGTGTAGAATCAAGCTGATAGTAAATTGATCAATACCATTCCAGTGTTTGGGATTAGATATTAAAGGAGGTAGCGGGATGCTATCTATGCATGCTGAGATGGAAACCAGAAATGATATAGATGATTTGAAGAAATGGTTGAAAGGCCATTGGGATCTCAGACCCTTTTGCATACCCAATCAGAAACAATGCCCAATGACCCTTATTTTCATAGGGGAAACACTGATAAATTTATCAGGAAAAAATAGCTCTGTTGATACTTTTCTATAGCCTTCTAAATCTGATATAAGCTATTCTGTTAAACTATTTAAAGAAGCATTGTGTGAAAACATGTAATCTTTCAATTTGTAACGAGAAGAACCTAAAGTTATGCTCGGATGAGGCTCTGTCACTTTCGGGCCTAGTGGAAATGGAGATGGCACAAAAATAAGAAATTCAAAATTTTATGTGCATTTAGGAAGCTGACTCACAACTGACAAAGTGTGTTGAGATGTTAGCTAACAGTGGTAAGAACGTCATGATAGAAGACAATAAAACTGCATTGAATTTCAGAGGACGTTCCTTGTGTAGCGCACAACTTCCAGAATTGGTAGATGCAGCCAGATATGGGGCAGGGTATGTATCAGGGTCCCAAATACGGAAATGTAATTTCAGAAAATATTAATCTAAATATGTATCAGAGTCTACACATATTACCACATAGATTGCATGCACGAGTGTCGTCGTTACTTTCCACAGAAGGACGACGTTTAAAAACGACTATCACAACATAGAAAGACCGTTTTGGGTGATCTACTGCAACAGAATATGTTTAACCAATGAATATGGTTTCATACGGACCATGGGTTCCAACCCAGACGAGCCCCTTTTCACGGTATCAATAATCAGTTTATACAGTATTCGATATACAATAATCGATATCATTGCAACGGGCAAGAATCCCGTAGTTTGTTAACACTTTCGATTGGAATGAATATATATATTATGACACAACCGAACGATGATTAATGTAATATTGTGCAGGGGTTCATAAAATCATACGCTATGGTTTTAACTATATATTATATGACAGTGGAGCTAAAAACGGCGGCAGATTTATCCTTGGGGCGCGGTTTAAATTTATATGCGATATCTATATTCGTGCAGGTGACATATTGCTAGCAGATTCGACACAACGTTTTATTTTTGCCATTTGCGCCGGCTGGTGGAGCCCCCGACCGGACATCAAATCCTGTTCGCGGCATTCCACAATCTGCCCCTTTGAAAATCTTTAAACAATTTCCAATCGAACGCAAATGTTCATTGACGGCTCCACCACCTCACATTGGTGCCACGCAATTGATGATCCAAGCCATCTATCCTATTTGCTGTCCATTTTCTAAACTCTGGTTTGCCACGCTATTGGTTTTGAAAGCTTGGGTGTATGCATGTGTTGGCTTGTAGGATCATTGTTTTCCTTTAAAAGTGGTTACGCATCAAAATTATACTTCCGGTTTGGCCAAAGGGCACGTTCTTGTTGTATATTTCTGTGCAATGTTGTTTTCTCCGACAGGTCAATTTTGTCTCTACTTAAATCGGATTACACTCCCACTATCCAGACGAGTTAGTAGAGTACTGCCTCAGCAAGAGCGGCTTTCAATGCTCCGACGTAAGAATAATTCGGATGGCATCAATAGCTATACAAAAATTTATAGCAGAGATTGTAAGTGATGCATTTCAGTATTGAACAACGTTTAGCATATGTAATACTTAAGAGCGAAAAATACATATTTGGCGTATGTATTTGGTTGACAATCGCTAACAGCTCTATAAACATAAGGGAACAACACATCCTAAACTCCCACCTGCTCTAAAGGCATAGAACCTGAGGTCAATTTCCCTCCTGGTGCAGGTGATTTACCCAACAAATGACTTTGTTCTTGCTTGTTTAGTCTTGGAGAATGTTTTTGTAATCAGTTAAGCCTGTGTTTCTTTTGAGTTTGCAGGTTTGGCTTAACAGGGGTTGACATTCCAAATGAACAAAACGCATTTCACACACAAGATAGTCATGGAGATGAAGCAGGATGTTCAACTGATAAATCACTAAGCTCTCGATTTTCTGATTTTCTCAAATGCCAGAGTTTTGTTGGTTCATAACAAGGATGAAGAAATATTTTTGAAGAACTCTATCCAGGTCTGCTCTTTTGACAACCGGGGTGTTGGAAAAATTCTGTCCTAAAGGATAAAGCTTATAATCCGTGAATTGCCTACTATCCTTACCAAGGCAAACATTTTCCAGTGTAAAATGAAAAGTAAATCTAGACATGAATTTGCGAATTGATTGATTCTGTTTAGACGAAAAAAATGTTTATATATATTTATATATATATATATATATATTTATTTATTTATTTATTTATTTTTTGAATACCTATCTGTGTTTAAGGATTCGCCTAATCATCCATTATTGATGTTGTTTTGGCAGCCTTAAATCACTGTCCAGAGACTATAATTTGGCATAGGGTCAATTGATACCCTTTTCAATTATAATCGCTATCTTGGCTTCGTTCCTTTTGCCCATTAATTGAAAGTAAATATGAGTATTGTAGTCGAGATAAAATTGCTCTGTATTTTGTATATTAAGGTCGAATTGCTTTTTTCCTATACATGTTATGCAATGTCTTTAGATTTGGAACAACCAGAGATTGCTTTGTACCAGCAGCAGCTTATAAATAAGTTTTCAATGGGCCTATAAGGTCGTAAGAGGGTTTGAATCACCTCCTCTGATACCAAATGTAAGAAGCCTTGATGATAGATTTCTAAATTCTTCACTTAGTTTCAGAGAATTTCAGAGGTTAGCTAAATCAATTAACAGAGATTCACTGTTGTTTCTAAGGATTATTCCAAGTTTATGTAATTTAATTAAGACAGCAGTTACAAACTATCTTTTTTTTTTTAATACAGTTTAAGAGATCATTTTCATGCATATATCTAAGCATATATATAAACAGGAATCAATAGAAATACGATTTCATGCAGTTTAGGAATGAAATTTCAATTTTAGCTACATGAGAAATACCTGGAATGCAGTAGACGAACTAATGGTGGCGCTCCTCAGGTACTCCTCCTATGGACAGAATGAACAGATCACCAAAACAACAATCCTCCCAGCCGATCTAGGAACAATCCTAGACCTAGAAGATTTCTCTTCTACCCCCGTGCCCAAAATCTCAGAATGGTGAAACTCCCTTCCAGAACTCTTCGTATCCTTCAGTCCATTTGTTGGCCAGAATGTAGAATTTTTCTTCTCCCAACCGTCCTCTCCTTCACATCCTCCCCCTTATATCCATCTCCCCACCGCCTTCAACTCTTGAAGATATTTATCATATTTATGAGGGTCTGCAACCATTTAAGGAGACCTTATCTTTATTTAAGGGGACATTTAATGTTGAGATGATTTTTTGGGATAAAGTGCATCAAATATCCTTGTTGAGTCCTCATCCAGTCACGTATATGTGATGACGTTATGGAAAGCTCAATCTGTATTATGTTTGTTTAATAACTTAATTAATTTTTGGCTTAATTAAATTATTTTATTTATAAATTAGGAATGAGTGTGATGACTTTAAGCTTGTTTACAAATTAATTTATTTTCCTTAATTAATTTATATTATTATTTTATTGGTTCATCCTCATATAATTTTAACGGTTATCCTACTTATCAATTAGGTATGAGTCATTACAAACCAATCCATGACAGAAGTATGACCATCCATACAAATAATCTTTGAACAACAAGAACTCATTAATAGATATAGAGCAGAAATAGAAGTACATAAGGTAGACTTGAAGACCAAGCGAGCAGAAGCCACAGATATGATAAAAGTATTAAAGTCAAAAATCATAGAAGAGTTGGAGGAGATAAGCATTCATGAAAAAACATCTACCATCTTAGAGATTAATAAGGTCTTACAAAAGAATAATTTGATCAACTAGCTAGAGACAAAGTGTTAAAATTTGGACATTGATGTCCAAAGGTTTCATTCAAATTTTAATGTTTTAAATAAAAAAGGACTACCACGATTGGTAGCCTTAAATGATAAGTTGATCAAATTATAAGATTATTGTAAGAAATTGTATATTATTTCAACAGATAGAGCTAAATTTGCAGGAATCAAAGGGCTGATTACGGGGAAGGCCTTTTTGGAAGCCTTCGAGTTCAATTTGACTATCAAGCATGAGATTAGAAATCTATTCCTTAACAAGCGCACTTTCGAAAGACACACAAAATTGGATGAATTATTTAGAAAGATGGTGAATTTGCAAATCCCAAGTGAAGAAAGATTGGATAAATTGTGTGATACAGTTGAGTAATTTTTTATCCTAACAACATGACAACACAACAAAATTTCAAGGTCCATGTCATCAACAACCTCCTTCAAAGCATTGAAACATCATCCAACAATTTCCTTCTTCCTATTATTTGATACTATTTTTTTAATCAGTTCAAGATATTTTCTTAGTCTTAGAGCTAGTATAAATAACTATCATTATGATTTATTAAGGGTTGCACCCCTGGATAAGCATTTTTGTAAGCACAAGTGTACAAGATTTTTATCATTAATAATAAATAAAGGATTCTAGATTTGTTTCATACAATCTTGTTCCCTTGTGTGTTTTCTTATTTATTATTACATTCTTTTTTCTACATGTATTAATTTTTATGAAGATAAGTAGGTGAGATTGACTAAGTTTTAGTTGTCTTGGATTCTTCCTAAAGTTATTATCTAAAATATTTGTTTATGTTAGTCCCTCTCATCAATAAATTATCAGCTTATTCATAATGTTAAATATATTTTGTTAAACTTTTAGATATTGTTTGAAAGTTTTCACATTTATGATCATTTAAAACATTCAATTGAATAATTAAATAATCATATCTTCTTACATATTCTGCTTAAACATCTGCAATTCTAAATTAGTGTGTTAAATAGAACAACATCCCTTTGATTTATCAATTAATATTATCTAAAGGTTTAAACACAGTTGCTGCAAAAAAATTTTATTTGTTGTTCATCCAAAAATTCCAACCTTAAAACAAAATAAAACATTATAGATGATCTAGCATAATTTATTAACCCCAATTATCTCAGAGGATAAAAGATGCCTCAAAATTCTCTTGGAAGGTTTTAGACCCAATTTTGAAAGACTAGACCTAGCTAGTAAAAATGATCCTGTGAGATAATTACTCCACTTTTTCCACTGAAATAATTGATATGGATGAAAAAAAATTATTAGGTATTCAGAACTACAAATGTCGACTAGCTCAATCCCAAATAAATTCTTGGTTATGCCTTTTAGATTTTTTGTTTTATCTACTAGCTAAAGCAAGGTCCTCATCTAGCCATAGAGGTTTAAGGTTCGAATATTTCTTAGAAGAGTATCTTGGTTAGTTGTCATTCTAAGAGTATCTTGGTTCCATAGCCCTCCATGCCCAAGCCCAAAACCACCATTTTTTTATTTGTCCAAACTATGTTTCCAAGCCATTAGGCACCCAACACCTCTCCTAGCCCTTGCAAAATGTAACCACCACTTAGTCTAAAATATCTTTCAAGCTTTCCCCACCTTCTCCTCTCCCAAGATGCCAGACAAAATATAATAAGAAAAACAATTCCCCCCATAATATAGCCCCCTTTTCTTATCCCTCACCAATCTCCAAAAAAGCTATCTTCCTCACTAATGGTTTTCCTACTGATTCATATAGCCTAAAGAAAAACATCTTTTTCATGTTTAAAGCTTCCCCTACCACATTAATTTCAAGGTATCAAATTCCCTCCCTTATGGGATAAGGAAAGACATTGGGCTCCAAAATTTATTAAATGCATAATAAAATCAACCAATCTTAATGGTTTAATCAAAATTAAGAAGTCATGTATAAACCTTATTTAATTCAATATTTAATAAAATTAAAGTTTCATTAATTAATCATTAATAAAGCATAAGGACTAATGATAAAGTGTTGATGGTTTTGGATGTCACCAAAATACAGGGGGTTTCACCGATATGCGGTCCCAATTAGACTTCAAACTGTTTGGTGGAGGATCCCCATCTGGATATAAATTCTGACCACCATTGCATGTGATATTAAAATAATGTGTTGGCTACAAAACATACACAAGGGATCATGCACATAACATTTGTGTAGCAAGTATGTAAGCTTTATGGGGCATCAATTGTGAGGTGTAAAAGGAGCTTCCATGCAAGAGAGATAAAAGACGAGCCTCTAATAGAAAAGTAATAGTACTATCCTAAGAGAGACATGAGAGATAAATTAATAAGATTCATTGGTTAACCTATAAATTATTAAAAAATATAACAATGATCATATAAACACATAAAAAAACCCATTCAAAAAGATCCATAGCTAAATCAATGAAATAGTTCATTATCTTTAGTATGTGTAACACAACATGTACCACAAACATATACAGAATATTGTTACAAAATTTACAAAAATTTACAATACATTCATGAAAGAGTGTTGGCTCCATGAGATTTTCATAATTAATGGAATATTCCAATTACATTTTTACATTCAGGAAACAGTAGCTCCAATAGTGTAACATGAAGTTACAACTTGCTTCTCCAAAAGAATAATATTCTCCCTTATGTACAACTAGATAAACCAAGACCAAATCTATAAAGGTCCCAGGCCTTCACTTGAGTTATGAGGGATTATTTATAACAAATTATAGTGGCAATTGAGTTTCCTCATGACTCTTTGACTTCAATAACCTATGGGCTTCTATGTGACTCTTCATATTCTACATATATCCCTTTACATTCCACATGTGTCTCTTGGAATTATTTTACATTACATTAACCCATAAAAGAAAAAATTACATCAAAATGGTGGCTATGTAGGACAAAAATATAATAATAAAAATATTCATCATGAAGAAGAAAAGGACAAATCAATAGCTTGAGCATGGTGTTAATTTTTTATATAGGAGTGTCATGCTCTAAACTCTATTGCAATAACTTTGACTCTAACAGGAAACTTCGGAATATATCACATATTCACCTCCAAAACCTGAGATAATATGAATTTGGAGCTTGATTGTATGCTATTACATAGCTAGGATAACTTCATTTGAACTTTAAATGGCTCAATTTCACATTGTGTACTAGTATTACAGGTTATATCCAAGCTTTCTTGACTTGTCCCCTACTTGATTTGTTCAAGAAACTCCCTTATCTCTTACATGATGACACCCTTGATTCTTATCTCTCCAAGTGAACCCACAAAAGGTACTTTGTGTTTTTGTGTGATTGATTCTCTGTGGTAAGATGATCAACCTATTGTTTTTTGGTATCCATATCTTTGCATAATCATGCATGGATCACTCATAAGATATTTTGTGTTATCTTGATCTATTTTTGAAAAAGCCACATTTTTTTCCGTGACTATTATGGGGTTTCTCTTGGTGTTAGATGCTATCAATTTCTTTGTGGCTATAGATACTGGATGTGAAGAATATTTAGGAAATACCTTCACCTTTATTATAAAATACTCTTCTTCATATGGTCGAAAGTGAGGCTAGATACATCCATGAACCTTTTTTATGGCGGAAGAGAAATTCCCATTTCATTAAATGGGAGATGGCCACCAGTGAGAAGATATTTTGGCTGCATTTCTAGTTCATATGAAATTGGTTCAATGTCATCTTACTCCTCTAACATTGCTTCTAGTTCACGGGCCATATGTTCTTCATCCATTATCTGTGTCGCTTCTTCCTCATGTATGTTCTTCATTTGTTCTTCCTGTGACCGCTTCTATAGTTCCTCTTATGTTTCTCTTCTCCTCTCCTCCTCTTCTCTTATCTTCAAAAAGTCATCATGCTTCTTCTTTCTTCTTCTTCTTTTTGTAGGTACTCCTCTATTTTGCACTTTTCTTATAACCTTCTCTTGTCCTCATTTTGTTTCCCCTACTATTATGCCTCAATTGCACATTTTCTCATAAGATTAACCTTGGAATTTCTACTACTTTGCGCCACTAGACCATGTTTTAGCTTCTTCCTGGGTGCTATAATGTCCACTTTAGTAGTTTATTCCTATCGAATCTCCTCCATATGAACATCCGCTATTGTGGAATCTGGGAGAGACCTGTTTCATCTATTGGCCAATTATTTATCACATCATTGTACCAATTCGTAACCTTTTCATCTTCTGGTATGATCCTATGTCCATATGGACAGGTATATTTTATAATGTCACAGTGTTTCTTGCAAAATTTTCTAGGATCGTATCTATGGAAGCTCATTTTTCCAAAGTGAAGGTGGTTGATGTAATACCCTCATCCCATTTTTACCCAAGCTAACTGGCCCATTGGGGTAAACATGTGACGATAGGCTACTATAATGTGATTCAACTCCTAGGTCACCTTAAGGAATTGGAATTGACATAACACACCCAATATGACCTTCCTCACATAATACAAAACCTTCATGAGCCAACCAACCCTTCTAGGTGGTCAACCCTTGAGTCAAATCTTCATTTGACTGACCTGGATGCTTAGTCACTCCCTTGACAAGCCTTGTAAGCGGCTAAGACCTTGCATTCACTCCCATAGCAAGGTATGTCAGTGACTGTGGAATTTTCCATTTATTTACGTGTTAGTGGCCCCAAATGTTGTGCCACTATTTTAGTGCCAGGACTCAGGCCACTACCCATAACTTCATAAAAAGTTCAGTAATGGTAAATAACATGGGAAAAAAGATACTAATGCAAACTTTGATACTAATACATCATCTAACCCTTACTATCCATGATAGAAATTTCTTCAAACATGTCACAAATATGCAATCTACAGGTCTTAACAATGGATATGAGCATAGGGGTCTCATACTTATCTTAGATTTGTAAAGAAGCATTGTTTCCTTATCAAAATAGGTGACTTAGCATCTATTAGGACATATATACATTTTCCATTAATTTTCTAATCAAAACATGATGATATCCATACACCAAGTTTGTCATGAAATATACTCATAACCAACATATAACCAACATAAATAAAAAGGATATAATAGCCATAAAATTCACATATAATTCAATACATTTACACACTAAATACCAAGGAGAAAAATCTCTTACTAACGAATGCAAAATCCAACCAGGTTTGAGACTACATTGAACCACTTGACCCTAAATTGGCTTAACAAAATATTTATTTCAACCAATCACCCCCATGCCATATTACAAGCTTAAACATGGGACTAACAACAAAACCGACCAGGGCTTCCTCAGGTTTTACCGCAATCCCCACCGAATCACTAGGCCCTAAAAAATCATGGATTCCTTTGGATCTCTCCACCTAAACTGTGATGATTTTTTTTTGTCACAAGCTCTCAGCTTTACCATGTATCCCTCGATTACCAGTCGAGGGATTATTAGGCCTACAAGGTATCCACCTTTTGGGATTTACCATGTATCCATCCATTATCTGTCAAAGGATTCCTAGGCCTAATCAAGGGTATTCACCACTAAGCTTTACCATTAACCTACCATTCACCGGTCAAGGATTCCTAGGATTAATCGAGGCATTCACATCTAGAATTTACCATGTATCCCATCCTGGGATTCCTATTCTTTTTGAATAATCATGAGACCACCCAACTAATATTTGAGTCTATCTGACAATCCAATTCAATCGAATACAAGAGAACCCACCACACCATGGGCATCTAAAAATGGCAAGGCAAGGATAAAGAACATTGTCACACCTGACAAAACCCATGCCAATGAAAGTAAGAGAACCAAATACACACATGCATGTACCATGCATGCCAAATATAGTAAGTCAATTACACATGAAAATCGATACCTACAAGTAATATCATTATAGTTGCTTTATCTTGCTCTTCCTTGGTTAATATTTTCTTTCCTTTTCCTTCTTAATCCAATGTTGTAGCTATCCAAGAAAACTTTAAGTGTCCAAGAGAGTGTGAGAGAGATAATAGAGGGAGAGATCCAAAACTGAAGTAACAAAATGTACCAATTTATCCTCAGACACATTTTTATTAACGAGGCCTCTATTTTATTCATTTTCCATTATTTTCCTTCATTTCCTCCTTACATGCAACCTGTGACCTTTCACTTTCTTTTTCTCCTATTTCCATTACTTTCATAATAAAATGCCAATTAATGCCACTTCACCTTTCCAATGCCTTTTCCATTTCCTTTTTCAATTTCCTCTTAGCCATAATAAATCAAATAATCACAGACACTAGGATTGTTTGTCCAACATTAAGCTTGGAATAAGTGTCCCATGACCTTGGTTATTATTTTTCATTTTAATCTTTATTTACATGAAATTTTGACCATGGCTGTTATAGAACCCTCCCACTTGGGGGAACACCATCCTCAGTGTCCAATGACACCTACTACTGAAAGAAGAACATACTTCCCATGGAGATTTATAATTTATCTCATTGTATTATTTACAATGATCAACCTGCAAAGAAGAAAACAAACATGACAAAATAACAACATGCCAACCATAATTACATGACTCCCATACTAGTTATTGGAGATTTACAACATGGCTCATGGAGTTATTTACATATGTACGTATGCCAAAATATCACACCAAATCATATAGTAAAAACATTTTCTCAACTAGCGAATAGAGAAGGATACATAGCCTGCATATGATCTTCCATCTCCCATGTAGCTTCATCAAGCCCAAATTTATTTTGTTGCACTTTAACCTACTCTATTTCTCAGTTTCGGAGCATGAGCATATTCCTTTGCAAAATACACTATGGTTCTAGCTGGAATTATCCTTCTCGCTCCACCTACAATACAGAAAAGGAAATCACATCATCAACATCTTTAACATACTTCCTAAGAAATGACACATGGAAAACATCATGAAATTTCGGTTTCGAAGGTAGTTTAAGTCAATAGGTTACTATTCCAATCATTTCAGGAATCTTAAAAGGTCCACAAAACTGAGGTTCCAACTTCCCACAACCCAATCCTCAAGGAGATATTCTTGGGATTGTTTCCCAAGTAAATATTCTCCTAAACCTAAAACTCGTTAGACATCTTGTTCCAATATGCATAATTTTTTGTATGTCCTCTATTTTCTTTAGATTCTTCTTAATTACCTACATTTCTTGTTACATATTTTCCAACATATCTAGTCTTATCAACACCTTGTTCACTGGATCACTCCAAATGATGGGTATGTTACAACCCCACCCATAGAGTGCCTCGAACATAATCATCCTCAGTGACTCCTAGTAACCATTATTATAAGTGAATGTGACAAAATAAAGGTATTGTGCCCATCTCCTATGTTGATGCATCACATAAATCCTAAAAATGTACTCAAATATCCTATTGATCCTCTCTATCTCTCCATCTATCTACAGATGATAAATTGTGCTGAAATCCAAATCTATCCCTAAACCTACAAACAACTCCTTCCAAAACTTGGAAGTGAAATTAGCATACCTGAATGATACAATCTTCGATGGAGAACCATGTGACGTCACCACATATATGATGAATACATGTTCCACATCACTAGCTGAATACATATATTTCACTGGAATGAAGTACACTACATTTTTCAACCTTCCGACCCCAACCATGATATAATCATGCTAACTAGATGTCCTCGTAAAACCTGTAATGAATTCCATGGAAATTACCTCCCACTTCTACTCTGGAAACAAAATCGGCTGTAGTAGTCTACTTGGATGCTTACATTCCACTTTTACCTACTTACAATCTAAGCATCTAGCCACAAACTCTGCCACATCATTCTTCATATGTTAGTAGTGATAAAAATTATTCACTATTTTCAATGTTTTATGGTATCTAGGGTGATGTGAATACGACTTTGCATGAAACTCTTGCAATATAGTCTTCCTAATCTTAGTGTCATTCAACACATATATCTTATCCCTAAATTTGACCAAACCATCTACATTAAGATGATAGTCCACATCCTGATCACTTGTATCCTGTTGTAACCTATTCATAAGCTCCATGTATCTATCATCCTACTATAATTCCTGTAGGATATGATCTTGTAAGTCTATCCCATAAGAAACAATAGCTGCTTTATAATTCACCTGTATCCTCCTGCTAGGAGCACTTGCAACCTTGTTCTATTTATGCTTGATGTACCTCATCTCAAATTCAAACTCACTAATCATGATTAAAAAAATAGCTTTTTTGAAATTCAGATTTAGTTGATCAAATAAGTATCTAAATCCACTATGGTCGCTCATCAATACAAACATCATTCCAAGAAGATACTGTGACGACAACAAAACTGAAATTCGACCCCTAAGGAGAGCTGGTCTACTGTAGTCACTTTTTCAGCATTCCCCTTCCATTAACTTAGTTTACCTCCACGTGGCCTTCTTTCTCTTCCTCGGAATTTTATTTATCAAATTCATGGAATTTGATAAATAACATTATCAACAACCTTTGAAATTTAATTTATATCTCCGAACTTTATATTAATACCCATGATTTTTTTTTTATATGAACAACCTTAGGCCTCGGGCCCACAGATATAATCAATAGTCCAATCAAACACACGCGCCGTACCTTGGTTAGCCTTCGCACATCTTCCCCATACGGATACCGTCCAATGGCTCCCCTCCAGATCGACATCGCTCAACAATATCGCGCGGCCTCCTTGGTCGAACATTAATGCGCGATGGAAATGCGAAAAGGCAATTTTGGAACTTCGCCCAATGTCACGTGTTGACTGTTCTATGGAATCACTTGCAATTGGAGAATACCGCTTGCTCCACAAAAGCGGTGCGATATGGGCAGGCGAGTTTCGCAAATCCACTTCCGGTTTTGGAATAGTGACTAACCAAAGTTAATTCGGTTTATGCTAACCCTGGTATTCACTAACTCAGGTAAGGATTCATATAGTAAAGAAAATTTATCACGTTATTACGCGGGAATTCTATTATCATTTAAACAGATTTCACGACCACGGTTTCTCTACAAAGGCCTCACATGCGGGTGGGATTAATTCAACAGGGTTTGTTCGAATAATTTTGAGAGAACCAATAGACAAAGGGATGCAGAATATATAAAATAGTTCAACTCAGTAATTATATATGCATAGAGTTCAATCGCCTCACAATTAAACAATTTCTTCACAAATAAGGATTCGAGACAATTCGATGGCCAATGAGCACTGAAATTATTTAACTGGAAGCAATTGTTAACACACAGATTTTATTGCAGAATCTCTTTCTCCTTCCCTTCTTTTTTTTCAATGCATCCGAGGGATAAAATTTATATACATTACAATGTGTCTCTTCAGTTCCTCTGTGAGGACCGTTTAGAAAATCAAAAGCCTAATTACAATAATTCAACTAACTGAAACATGATAGATGGATCGAATCTAACTATTCGACTTCTACAAATTCTAACTAATCTAAATGAAGTAGTCAACTGAGGTATTGACACCTAGCTATTACAATTCAATTTTTTTCAAACCCTACTAGCCACAACATGTGGAAAAAACCTCCTACATTGTTGGCTAGTGTCTAATGCCCCTGCATCATAATGCCTCCACATCTTCAATGCATGGATGATTATTGCCAACTCAAGATCATGTGTTAGATAATTCTTCTCCTCCTTATTTAGTTTATGTGACTCATAGCATACTACCTGTCCTTCTTGCATAAGGACTCTTTCAAGTCCTCTCTTGTGAGAATATTTAAACACCACAAACTCTTTGTCGAAATCTTCAATATTTAACACCAGAGAATTTTTCAACAAAATCTTCAACTACTCAAAACTTGTTACACATTCCACTGTCCATTCAAATTTCTTACCTCGCCTTTGCAGTGACGTAATCTGAGAGAATTTATTGATGATCATCCTATAATAACCTGCTAGTACCATGAATAATGTTACCTCATCCACTTTCCTAGGAGTTTCCCATTCCATGATATCCCTTATCGTTTCTGGATCCACTGTTATGCCTTCCTTGGAAACAACATGTCCCAAGTAATGTACCTTTGTTTGAAAGAATTTTATTTTTTTAAGCTTGGCATATAATTGATGTTCTCTTACAAATCTCAATACTATTGCTAAGTGTTCTTCATGCTCTTCCTCATTCTTAGAATATATCAAGGTGTCATCAATAAATAAAATAACAAAATTGTCCATATAAGGACATAACACATTATTCATCAAGCACATAAAAGAAACCAGAGAATTATTCAAACCTAATGGAACTACAAAAAATCATAATGCCCATACCTGGTCCAAAAAGCTATATTGTATATATCATCTTCTTTAATATGTACTTGATGATATCTTGATCTCAAATCAATCTTTTAGAACACTGCTGCTCCCTTCAAATGATCAAACAGTGATCAATCCTTAGCAATGGATACTTGTTCTTGATGGTCACCTTATTCAACTTCTTGTAATTAGTGCATAGCCTGTGATATGAAATTGATTCTTAGTTAATGTTTTGCTAATATCAGTTTCAAATTTGATATGAAAGTTCTTAGGTTTGCTTCTTGTAAAAGGGTTTATACATGTGCTTATGATTGATAAATAAATAAAATTGATGATATTAAGTGTATTTCATGAACATAAAAGCACATAAACTAAATTTTGAACAAAATCATATAAAAACACAACAAACACAGTGGTTGAGTCACATACACATGGTTTTGATGAAGGAGTTCACCCCTCCTGGGCTACATATCTTTGGTCCAACTTCCATGGCATGGGCCTTTTTATTAGATTCAATTGTACAAAAATATTGTTTATAGTCTCTTGTTTCCTCTGCAACCTACTCCAATGTCTCTAGAACATCAAACACTACCAAGAATGACTCTTACTGAGCCAAAATTGGTCGAAAATTGCCTTAGTTATGGAAAAACTAAATTTTCCTACAATTTTGCCACTAAATCTGGAATCTGACCAGACAGCTGCACTAAAACTAGAGCTCCATTGCATTTGGCAGACTCCACCAAGTCTACCGCTTAGTTAAGTGTGCATTAACTTAAGATAAGCGTGCATTAAAGTGTGATTAATAGAGGGTTAGCGCAATGCGTGTTTTAGTGTTAACTACAGATTATGGTGTCTTAAACCCAATTAGTGGCATTAATAACATGGTTTATCTGTTTAAATCTTCACTGGTGAATAGTGCTAAGCCCTTGGTCTTCTCTCTCGAGCATATGAGAGGAGGCTGGCCCGCAAAGCTGGCCCCCTCCGAACCCCCAAATATAGCGTAGACAATCTTCAAATATATGTGTGACACCATAGCTATCAAGGAACATGATGTGGTCTATTGGTTGGTGTGGGCACTAGTCTGGGGGAGGTCGCGGGGTTGACCCTGACCTCCACCCCTCCTCGGTCATTAATTTTTGTTGAACAAGGAACCATTGTATTGAACCTTGGATATAAATAATATTTGGGCTCATATGAACTTTGGATATAAAAGATATTTCAACCTTTTTTATAAAATAATGTGCCATCCATCCTTGCCATGGGGGAGGGAACATGGTAGCCTTCGGCTACTCCTCATGTCCCTTCTCCATTGGTTCAAATTTCACCAGAATTAAAATAATAATGCACCATATAATTAAAATTTCCACCTCAAAATAGGAAGAAAATTTCAATTTCCCCAAGAAACATTGGAGAATATCGTTGTGACACTTGTCACAATGTCATTGGGTGAAAATTATAGAATATTCCCTGGATATTCCTGAAGTGCTGACTAGACTTCCAAGTCATCACTTTGTCACTGTTTTGCACATTTTTTACCTATTTTAGAAAATGGATAGTATTTCATAACTTACTCATACGAACTTGGATTTTTATGAAACAAATTGCATTGGTATCCTAGTGATGAGATCTATTTGGTCATTTTGGCTTGGAGCATTTCTAAGAACTTACATTTTTTAGCTAAATGCAGAGCCTCTAATCATTCCTCCGCACTAGAAGCCTTTTGGACCCCAAAAGATACTATCAATTGTTCAACAGGTGAGGGTACAACTCGCTCACCCTTTCACTCTCCATCCATTTTTCTTTGGAAGGATTTTTTCCCTTAAGTCCCACTCTAAGGTACTCGACATTCAATTTCCTTGAAGTTCTAGTTCTTTTTTCAAGTATGTGATCTTGCTGAATTTCATCAAGATATTCTGGCGAGAAATAATCTATTGATGAAAGATGAACATGCTCTTCTTGATCATCAATCAAAGGAGGCTCAAACAATCTCAAATTCTCAACATTAAAGACATAATATATTTGCATATAAGGAGACAAATCTAGCTTAAATTCATTAATAATAATCTTTTCCATAATTTTAAATGGACCATAATGGATTGGATTGAGCTTTGTACCTTCCCCTTGCAATCTTTATTTGCTGATATATAAACAAACATCATCTCCAACCTGCAATTTGTGATCAACATGGTGTTTATCATGCCTTGACTTGTAACTGCTTTTACTCTTTTCAAGTTGTTCTTGCACTGTGTGATGTACCAAATGAATTTTCTCAATGAACTTCCTTTCCTTATATATGTCACTATGACCATCTATAGCGACATATTTCTCAAAGATGAAGTCCAAAGGCGATCTTGGTAGGTACCCAATACATTCCTCAAATGGCGATGTGTTTGTGGAAGAATGCTTTTCCCTGTTGTATGCATGCTAAATGTAATGCAACTGTTCATCCCACAACTTGGGATGTTTGTTGAAATCGACTCTAAGAAGATGAATGACTGTCCTATTTACCACCTTGGTCTAACCATCTATTTTCAGATGAAATGTTGTAATCTTCTTCATCTTTGTGTCCATTATGTCCCATAATTTTGAACAAAAATTCCCAACAAACCAGGAATCACGATCGCTTATAATAGAAGTAGGAAGACCAAAATGAACCCATACATTTTGAAAGAAAAGATGATATTTTTGTCCAGCTGTAATTGTTTTCTTACATGGCATAAAAATATACATTTTTTTGAACCTATCTACAACAACCTACAATAATCATGACCTTTCCTTGATGTTGGAAGACCACCTGCAAAATCCATTGAGATACTCTCCCAAGGATGTGAAGGAACAGGAAGTGGAGTGTACAATACAAGTTTCCTATTACTAGGCTTAATTATTACACATAAAGAACATCCTCTAATAAAATGAGATACACTATCAATCATACATGGCCAATAAAAATAATTTTTGAGATTCGCTACCATCTTTCCTACACCGAAATGTCCATCAATCAATGAAGTGCGTGGCTCCCTTATGATACAATTTCGTTCTCCCTGTGGTATACATAACTTGCCCAACTGATACAGCAAACCGATATGCACATGATAATCTAATTCTTTCATTTTGGTTTCCTTGACTCAAGCTTTCATACACATATTGAAAATCACTATCATATGCATATTATTCAATGTAACTGTCATGTATAATTTAATTGTGCTTGAGTATAATAGATGAATTTACAATAGGCCTAGAGAGAATATCAGCTACCTTATGGTATATTCGCTTTTTATACTTGATAAGAAAATGAAATTCTTGTAAGAATCTCATCCATCTGAAATTCCTTGATTACTGCAACTTTGTATGTGATTGTAAGTATTGCAATGGCCGATGGTTGGTATGGATAATGGTCTCTTTCCCCATCAAATATTGCTTCCATTTCTTTACACTTTGTACCAATTCATATAAATATTTTTCATAGGTGGGATAGTTAGTCACGACTCCATCAAAAATTTCAGAATGAAACGAAATAGTCTTACCATGCTGCATGAGAACTACCCCCATGGCATAATCACTTGCATCAGTTTGGATCTCAAATGGTTGTTTAAGGTTGGGAAGAGCCAATACCGGTGTTGAAATTATCTTTTGATTTAAAGCATCAAATTATTTTTGCTGCATATCTCCCCAATGGAAGAATTTATTTACACTTATCAATGCATGTAACGAAGCTGCAATGGAAGAAAAATTAGCAATGAATTTCCTCCAATGCTGTGTTTCCCCAAGAAAGCTTCTTACCACTGTAACTGTATTGGGCTTGGACCAATTCAGAATGACCTCTACTTTGGAAGGGTATATATTCAGCTCACCTCCTCCAACAATGTGTCCAAAATACACTAAATAATTCTTTCCGAACTCACACTTTGACATATTTAAAAATAACTACTCTTTTTTCAAGACATCAAGTACCTTGTTCACATGCATGACATGTTCATCTCTCGATTTTCTGAATATCAAAATATCATGTAAGTAAACAATGATGAAATCATGTATAAATGATCTTAGTACATCATTCATAACTCTCATGAAAGTAGTTGGATCCTTTTTTAGACTGAATGGCATAACTTGCCACTGAAACAATCCTTGTCTAGTTTTAAATGTAGTTTTCCAAATGTCATCCTCAACTATTCTAACTTGATGATAACCACTTTGTAAGTGTAGCTTGGTGAATTACTTTTCATAATTTAACTGTTCAAGAAAATAATCAATGTGTGGGAGTGGATAGTTATTCTTCAACATGATTTTATTCAGTGCACGAAAATCTATGCACATGCGCCAAGTCTCGTCCTTCTTTGGTACCAAAACAATCGGTGAACCACATGGTGAATTATATGGGCATATGATACCTTTGTTCCGAAATTGTTGGATTTTATTCTTGATTTCCAAACTCTCCATAATTGACATGCGATACATACCAATGTTTGGAAGTGGAACATCTTGTTGCAGCTGAATCTCATATGGAATTCCCCTCTTGGTAGGTAACCCACTTGGTTCTTGGAACATCTCACCATGATGACTTACCACATCAAAAAAATCAGATTTTAATTTTTCATCACATCCTTCAAAATATTCATAGTCAACATCATCCTTTTTCTTGATCATGAGAAGCACAAAAGTTTTAATTGCATTGACTAGCCTCTTCATTTGCCCTGCATTAACTAAAGAAATATTCAACTTTTTGCAATGAGATCTCAAAATATACTGCACCCCATCCTTAAGCAAATAATATTTGTTCTCATGGCAGTAAAATACTACTTTCCTATCATACAAATATGGACTGCCCAGGATAATTCCAGAAATGTCCAGTGGAACCACATCTAACTTGAATTCATCAACAAAGTTTGTAGTAATAGAAAATCGAAATATGCATTTCCTTGTAACCTGTAAATTGGCATTCTTACTATCCAACCCAAAGGGTATGGTTTATGATGTGGTACAGTTTCAAGGTTAATATTTTTGACCAAGTCTTCTGAAATCAGGTTTGCTTGTGATCCAATATCAAACAATGCATCAATCTTTGTATGATTTAAATCCACTCTCACATGGAACAATTATATCCTTGTGTCTTCATTTTGAGTGTTGTTGTGACTATCTAAGGAACTATTACTTGATATGACTTCCTTTCCCTTTTTTACCATGGCTACGATCATGGTCTCATCTCCACAACCAGATCCAATATCTTGTTGTATGGTGGTAGTCATGTTTTGTTTCCCCTTGTTATTTGGTTTCTTAGGCCTTAGTTCGAGATGTATTTTCCAATAGTGGGCTTCATTATGCCTCTCTTTCAAAAAAAAATTCCAACAGTGGGCTTCATCATGTCGCTTCTTTCTTGATGCTTGAATTCTTATTTCCCTTCCATTTTCCTCCCTTCTCTTTTCCCTTAAACCCTTGAATGGCTTCTTCTTACTACCCTCTTCCTGAATGTTCTTTCCCCATGCTTCAAGATGTGTGGCTTGCACACATAATTCATCTAAGTTTTTTGGGTTAAACATAAGGATAGTAGGTTTCAAATAGGAATGTAAACCCCCAATGTATTTCAAGAGTGTGTCTTGGGAATTCAAGTTAACTCCTAACAACGAAGCCCTCTTTCTAAAGTCCTAGGTATACTCTTGAATTGTTTGGCCCTTGAGTTTCCTAAAGGTTTTCCAATTCATAGTTTCTTTTTGCATATAGGCCAATGGATAAAACTGTATTTTAATGGAAGAAATGAATTCAACCGAAGAAATGGATATCTTACCATGGATTCACATTTCTTCTTGAGTCTTTGCCTCCCACCAAACTAGTGCCACTCCTTCTAGCCTTAATGAAGCAAACTGTATATTTATATCAACCTCTTGTAGATTATGAATTACATAGTATACTTCCAATTAATTTATCAAATTTTCCAACTTCTCTGAATTTACCTCACCATTGTACATGCAAAGTTCAAACTTGATGTCCAACTTAAGTAATGGAGTTTTTCCTCTTGGGATTTTTGAATGAGTGTGCATGGTTTTTGTGGTGGAAGTGGAGGATGAATATGCTAATGAAGATGATGAGGATGAGGATGGTGGATATGGAGTTGGATTTCCTCCACTACCTTTTGAACACTTATCTTCATCCTTCTTCTCATCTCAAGTTCCTTTTCCATGTGGAGGGTTAGAACCTTCTCCTGCTCTTTCTACAATGAATGAATCAAACATGATTTTAACCATTCTATGAATTTCCTTGAAGTATCTCTTGAAATATTCATATTCTGAATGTCCTTGAGTCTCTCCAACACCTGACATAATGGCTAAGGATTCAAGCTCAACTTCTGATGCTTGTACCTTTTCAATCACCTCAGCTTATTGTGCAATTTGTACCTCTTCAATATCAACTGTTGGAGATAGAACTTGAGGTGCTTCAAGTGTAGCTATGAGTGGAACTTTGGGTGAAGAAGATGCTCTCTCATTTCTCTTTCTTCTAGTCCTAATCTCAAGACTAACAACCAATACCGTCCCTTCTCAAGACTTTGCCAAGTTTGCCGCTAAGTTAAATGCGCGTTAACTTAAGACAAGCGCGCATTAAAGTGTGATTAACGGAGGGTTAGCGCAAAGAGTGTTTAGTGTTAACCACAAATTATGATTTCTTAAACCTAATTAGTGGCATTAATAACATGGTTTCTCCATTTAAATCTCCATCAGTGAACAATTCTAAGCCCTTATTCTTCACTCTTGAGCTTATGGGAGGGGGCTGGCCCACTCTAGACCCCCATATCTAACACGAAAAATCTTTAAATACATGTTTGCCACCATAAATATCAAGGAACATCATGTGGTATGCTGTTTGATGTGGGTGCTAGTAAGGGGGAGGTTGCAGGGTTGACCCCGACCTTCACCCCTCCTTGGTCATTACTTTTTGTTGAACGTGGAACCATTTTATTGAACCTTGGATATAAATAATATTTTCTCTCATATGAACTTTGGCTATAAAACATATTTCAACCTTGGTTATTAAATAATGCGCCACCCATATTGGCCATGGGGGAGGGCACATGGAAGCCTCCGACTACTCCACGTGTCCCTTCTCCATTGGTTCAAATTTCACCAGAATTAAAGTAATAATGCAACATATAATTAAAATTTCAACCTTAGAATAGGAAGAAAATTTCAATTTCCCCAAGAAACATTGGTGAATCTGGCTGTGACACTTGTCATAATGTCATTGGCTGAAAATTGGAGAATATTCCCTGGATATTCCTGAGGTGCTGACTGGACTTCCAAGTCATTATTCTGTCATTGTTCCACACATTTTTTACCTCTTTGAGAAAACAGACAGTAGACCATAACTTACTCATACAAACATGGATTGTGATGAAATGAGTTGCGTTGGAATCCTAGTGATGAGCTCTATTCGATCGTTCTAGTTTGGAGAATTTCTAATCACTTTAATTTTGAGCTAAATATTGAGCCTCTGATCAGCCTGAGAGTGCCATCCTTATTCTTCATAAACAACGCTCATGTACACCAAGGTGATGCAATTGGCCTAGTATATCCCTTGTCAAGAATTTCATTCAAATGCAACTTCAACTCTACTAGCTATCGAGTGCTCATCCTATATGGTGCCTTTGATGTTGGTGCTTCCTCGAGTACCAACTTAATGGAAAATTATACTTCCCTGTGAGGAAGAAACTCTAAAATATCTGCTAGGAACACATCCTTAAACTAATATAATATTGGGTACCTATTCAATATCTCCACATTGTCATCCTACTTACCTTTATCACTAGAAACATTTACTGCAAATAACAAACACCCATTTTTACGACTACACTTGGCCTCCATAGCTATCACCATTCTGAATGATGTTGATTTCTTCCAACCCTGTAAGATCCTATGTTCTCCATTTTCATCCAAACACTGAATAAATTTTTCATAACAATCCACCTTAGTCTTGTGAATATATAACCAATCCATACCCAAAATCATACAATATGATCCCAATGACAATACATTCAAATGTGATAATGTAGGCATACCATTCAATTCGAATGTACAATCTATTACCCAATGATGAACTATTTTATTTGTACCTAGATATCCAACTGCACTAACTAAGACTTTGCATGCACTTATTTATTAAAACCAAACTTATCCACCAAGTCAGGGTTAACATAAATATAATTAGATCCAGCTTCAATCAAAATAGAAAAAACTTGATCACAAATATTACCATCCATCTCAATGATAGATTTCTGGTGATATAATTTCATGTTATCCCATGATGCATAGATATAGGGAATGCTCTTCCCAACATGCCCAAAAATATACACCTCCTGTGCATTGTAGATCCAAGGCTTACCACCTTTATACTATGGAAAATATCTCTTGAGATTCTCCTTGCGACATATCCAACATTTTCATGGTCCCATACCATCACCTCTATTCTGCCACCCTATAGGCTATTACCCATGTCACTATCTAACTATGTTGAACTTCTTGTAAGGTGCAACATTGTCTTTCTCAACTGCATCCCATGGGCCTCTATCTTTTCGACTTCCATTTAACTTTAGGTTTAACTTTACGTTTCAACCCTTGCTGAGATTTTGTATTACACTTTGACTACTCATAACAGTGCTTCAATTTCCAATTAACTTCCTCAAATGACTGAGGATCATCATACTCAATCCGATCTCTAAATTCTAATGGAAATCAAATGACAAACCTTTGAAATTTATCCTTTTCATCCTTGAGATATTGTACATACCTAAATAGCTCCTAAATAACTACGGGAAATTGGTTGTATACTCCTCATATATCATTTATCCCATATTTAGCTTATAAAATTCCTTAAATTCGCTGTCATAGTACATTTTTATCAAGTATTTCTTCCTGAAAAGTCTCTTGAATTCATTCCAACCCAACTCTTTTGTCTTGATGTCTCTGACCTGCTTCACATCTTCCCACTAGATGTCTAATTTCCTTTTGGGGCTGAAGATATCTATTATGGCCTTCATATTATCAATTTTCTCATGCAACTCAAATAGATTTCTTCATCCCAAGTAACCATGCCTCTTCATCCTCCTACTTCTTCAAGTCTCCATCAAATGTTGGTGGCTTCACTTTCTTGAACTCATTTATAAAATACCCCCTATCACTACTCTTGTAAAGATGATAACGATGACGATCATAGTTCCTATCAGAAATAGAACTAAAACTAGAATTGAACATGTGTCCAACACCTATCCTATCCAGAGTATGCAAGATCCTACTACCTCTGATCATTTCATCTCTATATGACCTATACTCACCATGAGATATACTACCATATGCTCCATTATTCGTATCCTCCTGACCATGGTTGATATGAAGTGGTCCTTGCCCCTCCAATTTTGACAAACTTTGAAGGATTACTACATTGAATTTTGCTTGTTTCTCCTATGCCTGAATGGTCTTTTCATTATCATTGTCTACCTTGCTTCTCATCAGATCCATAAGGAGAGTATCGTGAACTATCGTTCACCAAATTTCTAGTCATCTTTGATCTCTTTCCTACAAGAATACCATCTCAACTAAACCAAAACATAACATAATCAACATACCTTATTATTGTTCAGGGGAAGATATCCCATCTGCAAGCTCAACCAAATTTGCAATATACATCTATAATTATAATCATAATAGTAGATGAACATCATTCCTACTATTATGAAATTACCAATGCATTACCATAGCGACACAATACCATGACCTCATGCATGAAAACTATCACCATGTCAATTTATGCATAAAAACATATAAAAATTAACATGCATAATTGATGCATAACCAACATAGACTCATGATAAATGCATCCAATCAAGGATATCATCAAGTTTCAAATGGCGACATGATTGCAAGAATGACCACTTCCATGCATACACAACAATCACATACACCACAAGGATACACTACACATATGCAACTGACATGTATGCATGACCAACACACCACCAATCTAGTCCAAGAGGTAAGCATGTTATGATACCACTATGTAACACCCTCCTCCCATATTTACCCAAGATAACCTGTCCACTAGGGTAAAAATGTGACGAGAGGATACTATGACATGATTCAACCTCCTTAGTAAAATTGAGGAATTGAAATTGATATAACACAACCAATATGACCTTCCTAACATGCTACACAACCTTAAAGATCCAACCAACTATTCTAGGTGGTCAACCCCTGAGACAAACCATCATTTGATGGAATTTGACCCTCATCCTCTCCCATGAAAAGCTCTACAAGTTATTGAGGCCTTCAAATTGCTCCCACAATAAGGCATACCAATGAATATGGACTTTTCCAGCTAGTTCAGTGCCACCAACCCTAGATTATTTGCCACTTTTTTAGGGTCAGGGCTCGGGGCACTGTCTAGAACTTCATGAAAAATTTTGAAATGATAAATAACATGGGAAAAAATATAATAACGAAAAATTTGAGACAAATACTTGATCTGATCCCTACTAACCATGGAAAATTTGAGGAATTGAAACCAGTATAACACAACCAACATGACGTTCCTAACATTCTACACAACCTTAGATATCCAACCAACTATTCTGGGTGGTCAACCCCTGAGACAAACCATCTTTTGATGGAATTTGACCCTCATCCGCTCCCATGAAAAGCTCTGCAAGTTATTTAGGCCTTCTAATCGCTCCCACAACAAGGCATGCCAATGACTATGGACTTTTCTAGCTAGTTCTGTGCCAACAACCCTGGATTCTTTGCCAGCTTTTTAGGGCCAGGACTCGAGGCGCTGTGCAGAACTTAATGAAAACTTTTGAAATGATATAAAACATGTGAAAAAATATAATAATGAAAAATTTTATACAAATACTTGATCTGACCCCTACTAGTCATGGAAAACATTTCATCAAACTTGTCACAAATATGAAATCTACAGGTATTAACAATATATTTGAACATAGGGGTATCATACTTATATGAGATTCATAAAGAAGCATTTTTTTCTTATGAAAATAACTTCATTATCATCTATTAGGAAATATATACATTTTACATTTATTTTGTAATCAAAACATTATGAGAGCCAGACACCAAGTCTCTCATGAAACATACTCATAGCGAACATATAACCAACAAAAATAATAAGGATATAATAACCATAAAATCCACATATAGGCCAGTACATTTACACATAAAATACCAAGGAGAAGAAGCTCTTAATAATGAATGCAAAATCCAACCAGTATGGGACTTCCATGAACCACCCAACCAAGGCTAAACCAATATTTTCTTTCAACCAATCACCCCTGTGCCATATTCCGAGCATGAATATGGGACTAACAACAAAACCGACCATGGATTTCTTAGTATTTAATGAAATTCCCATCGGATTACCCCTGTGCCATATTCCAAGCATGAATGTGGGACTCATAACCAACCAAAAAGAACCAAACAAGCATGAATTCTACTATAGTTATCCACCTATACTGTGAGGAATTTTCCTATATCCTAGTCTCTCAAGCTTAATTGTAATCCACAATCTGAATTAGGGATCACTAGGCCCTAAACTGAAACATACTCTCCAGGCCTTACCGTACATCCCATCCTGGGACTACTAGGTCAAAATGGAGAGCACCCACCTCTCAATATTTACCACAATCCATCCCAGATCACTACACCCTAAACTAAGGCAAACCACCTCTAGGATTTACCATATATCTCGCCATTCATAGGAAAGGATTCCTAGATGCACCAGGGCAACACACAATACATCTTTACAACAACCCATAATCTAGTTTAGGGGTTACTAGAGCATGTGTTATATCAATTGAGAGGTCCACCTCACTCAACTTTGAATCAAATCTGGAAATTCAGCTAAACCAAAGTATGAGAACCCATCTCGTTAAGGTTATCTAGAAGTTGAAAGGCTATCCTCAAAACAATGTAACACCTATAAAAAACTAATTCCAAGGTATAAAATAACCACATGCAATACCATGCATGCTATATATAGCAAGGAAAACATACATGCAAATAGATACCTACAAAGAATCCTGTTGTAGCTGCTTGATTCCTGATCCTCCTTTCTTGCTTTCTCCTGCTCCCTAGTTTCTTGCATTTATTGGTCTAATGCAAAATTTATCTAAGAAAAATCTAAGTATCCAATAATGAGAGAGAAATAATAGAAAGAGAACCATAAGTGTGAGAAAAATCTTGCCAACTGATCCTCAAATTTTTTTTTTTATTAAAGAGGCCTTTAGTTTCTTCATTTTCCATTATTTTCCTTCTTTTTCCTCCTCACATGCAACCTATAGCCTTTCATCTCCATTTTCTCCTAATTTACATTATTTTAATAAATAAATGTGCCAAATATGCCTCATGCCTTTCCAAATAATTTTCCATTGCCTTTTCCAATTTCCTTACCCATAATAAACTGAAATGAACACCCACTCAAATGTTTTTCCCAACATTCATCTTGGAATAAGTGTCCCATCAATCGTGGTTATTATTTTTTCCTTTATTAGATTTTATTACATGGAATTTTCACTAGGGCTGTTACAAAACCCTCCCCCTTGGGGGAATATCGTCCTCGATTTACAATGACACCTATAAACCAACAAACCGTTGAAAACAAAAAATACTTCATATGGAGCTGTATAACATATCTTGTTGCAATATTTATAATGAATAACATTCTTAAAAGAAAAAATCATCATGGAAATGATACTGTGTATTAGAGCTTTATAACATAGCTCATTACGGTATTTACAATAATATATACACATGCACATTTTATCAACAAATAAATAAAATCATATGATGTCTGCACCCATGACAAGGGAATCCAGAGGCTCATACCTCCACCCTCAAACTAGTACCAGGATTCACTTCCTTCCCAAGAAGTCCATAATCCACTATAAGATCTAAAGCTGCGTCCAATTCCCAATGCTATAATCTTGTGCTACTATACCATTAGTGAACAGTTACCGGCTCATTTTTCTATGGGACAATCCCAACATACATTTGATTCCATATGGAAATGATAATGACCAAAAAAAATCCATCCACGACCTTCCCTTATCTGCTACATAGTCCCTCAGGCAATCGGGTCACCCCCTTTCGTACAGTCAATCACCTTCCAAGTTCCACTGCCACCCCCATCTCTGTAATTCTATCCCTTGGCAAGGCTTCCTCGTATCAGAAGATATAAAAATCGAGGAATATACCTACCTCAAAACCATCATACTAGTCATAAAATGCTCATGGAAATCAATTGACACTATTGGGTACTAGTGTCCCACAATGGCCCCGCTCCTGAAGTGATTTACCAACATATTGTTTCATGTTTCAATTCCTTTTGATGTTGTGGCTAATTCTTACACTCAGTTTCAATAATCACAACTGGTTGTTGCATTCTTCCTATACTAAGCACATAATTTTCATTAGATTCAAGATAAATTGAAATCAATTCAAATCATACCTCATTGATAACCCATCTATAAGGTACACATGCACTTCTGTTTACTTCTTGTCACAACAAATCAAACCAATTGTTTGATCAAATCATCATGTATAAACATATCACATCAGGTTAGCTCAAAAAACAACCTTCATAGGTCAAAATCATGAATCACATGCAATCATCATAAACCATAATCATAAATCACATGTGACAATCATAAATAAGATTCGTAGATCACATGTATAATATCGATACTTTCCTTCATCGGTCCTTAGTTCTTAATTTTTTCTTTTGTACACACACTAGATCATTTTCCACACTCGACAGACACCTAGTGCCTTCTCCTCAACCATTTACACATACACATAGTTCTCATCACACACATACAAACATACATGACATACAACACCATGACATGCATGCACCTAATGTGTAAAACATAACAAAACACATACACCTGCATAAGGTGTACAAAAAGACATAATACATACACCTACATCCTCTATACAACACAAAAAAATACATACACATACATCCAGTGTACAACATGTCATTACTCCCCTTACTTCCCAAGGCTGAGAATGGAGTTGAAGGAAGGAAACCACAAACCAACCTTTACATCAACTATATTCCCCTACCACAACCAGATA
The DNA here is from genome assembly GCA_034641835.2 of Pinus albicaulis. Lineage (NCBI taxonomy): Eukaryota > Viridiplantae > Streptophyta > Pinopsida > Pinales > Pinaceae > Pinus > Pinus albicaulis. Next base: position 815,918,595 of record CM076573.1, on the reverse strand, counting down.
GGGCTTTCTCAATGTCACTTTTTAGCCACTGAGATGACTAAATATATTGACCTTAGGCTAGTTATTATGCTCAATATATTACGTTTTTTGTTCGTTTGAAGTTTTGTTGGATAGGAATCATAGTTAGGGAATTAGGTCTAGGGTTTAGGTCATATTTCAAAGGTTAGATTGCAGAGGTAAGGGTGAGGCTAGGTAGGTAAGATTAGAAGCATGGTTAATTTTTCATTGTGTATAGAGTGAACTGAGAGGGAGTCATAATGAGCATTAAACTGAATTCATTCATTAAAAGAGCAGAGACATGTTCATGTAAATCTTACAAAAAACAAAGCATGGAAAGCATGATTTCTGTTTGTAAACTTATAAGACTTAGAATAAAGAAGCATATTTATGAAATATGGATAGCATAACATTCAACATGATAATTTTACAAAGAAAAAAAATTCTCAGAGGCATACCGTTGGAGTCTCAACTCAATGTATGCAACATTGTCTATGATTTCATTAACAAGAACTTGTATAATAGCTCCACTGCAAATAAAACCTATCCAACCTCTCAAATGAATTTAGGTGTACTCTTTATATCAAATATATTTCATGACACCTCCTTGGTTCGAAATCCTATCCAAAAATCATCATATTACATCAGATGAGTCACTTCCTACAATATAGGGAAGTTAGAAACTAATCCCTAAAATTTAGCTAATGAGTAGGAGTGTGTGTCCCCTTCATTAAATCACATGTTTCCTCATCATAGAGGCAAAAAAAAACTCAAATAAATCAAATGAAACCTCATAGGACAACTGGAATCAAATTTTGGAGTTTTCCTGGCATGACAACTGTCAGAAAGGAATCCAATGCAGAAATGTGGCACCTTTAGCATAAGCGTCATGCTTGTCTAGCAAAAACATCACACCTGTTAAAGGGTGATTTTGACCCACTTAGAAGCATAGAAATGAAAATATGAAAGTTAGGATGAGTAGCCCTATGATTCTAGCTTCCAATAAAAAACACCAACAGGAATACCTTCAAAATTTGTTTCTCCCAACCTTACTCCATAAATGCCACGCCTGGTCAAAAACACTAGCAAAAGCATGACCATAAGACATTTTTTGAGTTTTTCTCCAAAAATAGTTATTTTCATGGAAAACCAAGTCCATGTATGGCATGTAATGATCAATATGAACCCATCCATATAATAAATTTTTGATTTGGATGCCTTGAGAGAAAGCGTCATGCCTCTGTGTGAGACTTTTGTGGAGCAAAATTTCCAGAATTTTGGAAAAATCATCAAAAATACCAAAAATGCTAAAAATTGATCAAAATTTGTTTTGTGACACCTGTGGATGATAGGCTAAACAACCATGGATGCGTCAACAAAGAGGTCTAATTTATCCTTCTCTTTGAGCTTCATTCGATCTTCCTTAAGCTTTTTCTTCACTTGTTTGAGCCTGATTTGGGATTTCTTTTTTCCGCAATAGTGATTGGACATATGTCTCTGGAGGTTATTGATATTTTTATATTTCTTCAGAAGCTTATCAATGTTTCCATTGACTCTTTCAAGCCAATACTCTCTATCCTAATTGATTTCATCAATAATTAGTTCATCGAAAGCTTTCCAACCTGATTTAGGAGTCGATTCACTTTCTTTATAAAAAACCCTCTTGAGGTTTCTTGTCCTTGGTCTCCTTATTTTTTTTTCAACTTCTGCATCCTCCAACTGATCATCATCTACTAGTTCTTTTAATTTTCCTTTATCTACCTCAACATGTACCTTTGGCTTGTCTTGGAGGAGTACTTTCACCTTCAACTGAAAATTATCTTGCTATAGGAATATAATATGAGATTTTTCCACTGAGAAAACCTCCCTCAACTCTGCTATTTATTCATCCTTCTCCTTTATTATTTCCTCATCTGACTTATCCTTCATTTTCTCTACCATGTCAACTTCTAAGGGTGCTTGTTCATCATGGTGCTACAATGGTGACTCATTATCATGACTAGGTGGCTGATCCATTGTTTGTCTTTGCTCAAGTGTAGCTTCATGTGGTAGTACACCTCTGATGGTCTTAGTATAAAAAACCATTTTTTTACCCTTCTCATAGGTGTGAGTGATCTCAAACCTAATATATTTTTGAATATTTGCATGCTTGCTTGAAGAGCCAACCTCCATTGGCTGTACTGATGTTGTGTTATGAAAAATAGGTGGAATAGTAGGAGTTGATGCTACTTTCTCCATGAAAACCTCCTAGGTCATATTGTTTACTGAGAGTTGGTGCAAAATAATCAAATTGAACAAAAAATGGTGGAGTAGACTTAGTATGAGGATTTTTACCTTTTCTTTATACCTTTTTTGCCATCTTGACCAAAAATCCTGAATAGATAGTTAGAAAATTTGAGTGATTTGGTGGCTGTGAAGTGCATTAATAACCTATCCTGGTATTGGTATAGTCTTGAAAATCTTCCCTCACATGTCAAATATTTCATGATTAGCTTCATTAATGTGGCATACTTATCAAGTAAATGTCTGAAATGGAAAACATGTTTAGGTTCCTCTCTGCAATGAGGTTTTAGGAACATTTGGTAGTTTTCAAGGTCCAATTCCATGCCCTTGAACTATACTTCTCCTTCATTTGGAATCCCTATTGCTAAAGTGATGGCCTCTACTGATAGAGTAAATTCAATGGCTACTATGATGGCCTTATCTCTTCTGAAGTTAGCGGAAAATAGGGTAGTCAATTGTGCATGACATCCTACCTCCATGATTCTCTCAAAAAATCTCAGACATCTAGTGTTTTTGAAACATCTCTTTGCATAAGGGGAGGCATTGAGTTCTTGTAATGTGGATGGCTTAAACCTGTAATGGTGGCATCCCTTGTGAGACTTCTTCTCACCCACCATAGTACTTGTGAACAAGATGAAACCATCCTAGATGAAATGAGTGGGTAGGGATAGGATATATTTATGGGTTGTGATGAGGTATCAGGAGGTTGAGGAAAATTCCCCCAAAAATTGAGGAGGTAGGGTGATGTGTTAGCTTCAGTTTACAAGTGGAATTTCTTGAAATAGGTATGGGGAGGTGAATCAAAATGTGAAAACATAGGAATTTTCCAATTTTTCTGTGGAAATGTAGTGGGGACTTAGGTTTTTGATGGAAACAATGATAAAGGGGACTATGAGTGATAGGGGGTGTTGGGGTAGAGTTTGTGAAGGATAAATGAAGGTTTTAGATGATGGTATAATGGTTTTTAATGGTTAAAACCAAAATGAAACCCTAAAATGTAGTGGAGGAAAATCCCTAATGATATAAAACACTCATACACTTATGAATTTGCTAAATATTGTGCATTTAAACATTTAGACAAGTTATCTAGGAAACATGAAATTCACCTACATGAAAATTATTTGAAATTTTAGTTTTTCAATGTAAAACTCTTAATGGTTATTTTCTCGTCATGAACAACAATATTTTTATAAAAAACATTCATAATAATGAAATCATTGTACTCCTAATTCTATGATGTTAAATTAATAAAAAAAAAAAAGATAAAGTGAGAGTATCTTTTCCAGAATCTAGATTAAAAAAACCTAGATATGGAAGAGATATTTTCCACCCAACCATAGACCCCATTACATATAATACTCCTACAACATGCAACACTCTAGCTAAGCTATGATATTACTATGATGAAAGGTTGTTAGAAGAGAAAATCAGGGCTAATATTTATCTCAGGAACGCATACTTCTCAACCAAGTATCTTAATATAAATATTTATAAAGACAAAGAAATTAGTTGGCACCTAGAATAATTACACATATTGTTAGGGTCCTAGGTTTTAGAGACAAAATGTGTTTGTCTCTTTCATTCATTTTGTGATTTGGTGTAACAGTTGAGCCTATAAACTGTTGTTTTCATAGTCTAAGGAGTCACTGTCCGACATCATTACAATTTTTCATCGAGGGTCCATAAATATAAGAAAAAGTTTGAGAGAGTATGAGTCAATGGAAAGGTTAGGAGATTATTTGTTCATATAAAGTCAGTTAGAGTTTAAGGGTAACGTGTCATTGGTCAATGTTCAAAACCATTAAAAATAAGTCTGGTTAATTTTAAAGGTTCTGTTGTATGTTCTTTGGAGTATGATTCATTCATCCATTGCACCATTTATAACTCATGGTTCTATTCATGTGTAAATTTCTCCATTCCTATACTTTTTTCATATACCCTATTTCATCAAATTCCTTTCATATATTACCCCACCTACATCTACATTTACATCAAAAATTATATGCACATCCCCATCATAAACCCACCTCTAGTCATTATCACTTATATTTCTAGGCTTACCTCTTATAATTATCGATACTACACCCTCACAACTCATCACTATCATTTATCCTTCATGCACATAATACCCATAATACCCTTATCCTAAGTCTATACTCATGACCAAGAAAAACAAAAGGTGCACTTTCAAATATCTTTCATAACACCTTTATTCCTCTCTCTACTATGTAATTATCTCTTTTTCTCTATGAAAAATTGATAGTCACACAACAAAGGCCGAAGGCAGTTTGACAAAGATTTGAAGGCAAATGGTTTTACAAGTGTGAGTGTTGCGCAAAGTGATTTTTTTATACACCATTTTAAAAAATTATTTCGGACCAAATGTAGATGAATTTTGGAGAATGGAAAGAGGTTTCTCTCAATAAAATACCAAAGAACAAAAACCTACTTCATTGTGTGCACAAGTATCATAGATTGGGAGATTCAAATGGATATTCAAAGCCTATTTTTTCAGACTGTGCAATTTACTATTTTAGGCATGTTTTTGGGGAACATATTATGAGGATTCGGGAAAGAATTTAATGAAACTGAGAGAGATTTCTCTAAAAAACAAGTTCTTATACAAAATCATATCTCATTATTTACACAAATGGTATGGGTTGGGAGTTACAAGGTTTCTTGGAGACTCATTTTCACAATTCCTTGCTGATAAAATTTTAAAATTTCTGAAATTCGATTTGTAAATTAGAATTTTGGTATGAAAGGGGCATCAAATGGCTCCCACTCCTAATCAGCATCCTTTTCATAATCTCCATCAACTTGTTTTCATTCAGTGCTAAACATGTCTATACTAAGCTAGACTTCACTGCACAATTCTTCATTTGTTGCGCAACTCAAAGTTCACGTTATTTCTGCTTCTGTAATCAGTATCAAACCTAGTTGTTATGATGTTAATGATTTGAATAAGAAGGAATGGATATATATCCATTTAGTATATAGGACACAATTGCTTTTCCTCAAGGATAATGTTGTTGTTTTATCATAGCTTCGGTTGCTTTATTTCAACTTTAGTTTAAAGTCTTGATGTTTCCAAATTGAGATGGTTTTGATCCACTTAGTGGATATTAGATATAATACATCTAGTCATATTTCTTTAATTTGATGAAAATTTATTTAAAACCAAATAGAATATGGAAGAAGGGTTGGGATTTGGAGAAACCCTGTATTTATGCTTATTGTTTCTTGAATAAAATATTAGTGCATATTTTTTTCACTATGATTCAAAGATTCATGTGGTATGCATTTTGAGTTATTGTGGTCCTATTTGTGTAATTTTTAATGTTAATATTTTATTACAGTCTCACTTTTAAAGTATCTCTTTAAGGAATTTTTTCCAGAATTGTCTTTAATGCTCTCGTTAACTATTTGTCTTTATATTTCTGTTATGATGGAATTCGCCCTCAGTTAGGTGCTCCATTATTTTTTTTCTTCTCTATTTTTGGTCAAGAATGTATGTCGCATAATTCATGTTCTACTCTATTGTATATGATCAGATATTGTCATGTGCTTTCCTAGTTTATTTGAAATAAATTCACTATACTACAACTGATCTCAACTTTGAAATATGTTCCTTCCATGACTCTACTTCTACAAGTGCCTTATGTAAGAACTAATATTTTTTCCTAGAAATATGGATTATGGTTTTGGTTTCATGTTGAGTGGCCCTTCTTCTTAAATATATCAACAACTCTCATTGGATCTTATTTCCTTTTTTCAAATCTGGTCTCTGTAGGGTGTCCTTAAGCTTCAATGTTATTTACCTTTAGAATTTTTTTCAAGTGAGGGAGCCCCCTCTCATTAGAAAGGAATAGCTTCTAGCCCAAATAGGTTTGTGGTTACCTTTTGGATTTCTATCCTTGTCTAGGATAAATTTATAGAGTGCTAACATCTTGGCGTCATTGTTGGGGATTGAAATTTTGCATCTTCCTCGGGAAATATTATTAGAGTTTAGATATGATTATTGATGATGGACGACAATCAGACACAAGAAGGCTGAAAAATTCACCTGCCGATTCCAATCAAGCAGAACCCACATTTTCAAGTTCCACTGGTCTCTCCACGTTTTCAAGATGAGTTCTCAATCTAAAAGGTATGCTCCCATGAATCAAGATCATAGTCCAGGATTTCCAAACCGCATGCCTTATGTAGATTGGAAGAATTATCTTCCAAGATTCAAAGATGAGGACGTAGATGATGTTACTCTGCATATCATTAAATTTCACATGCATACAGGAAACCTGAGGGTTCAATTTCCTGAAGATTTTCTGATGAAGATGTTCATGGCTACTATGGAAGGAAAAACAAGATCTTGGTATGAAGGTTTCCATTTGCTAGTGTTTATTCTCTTAAAGGTTTTAATTCAACTTTTTTTAAAAAATACAAACAATCTCATCTTTCTTTGTCATTGGTTGATAATTTTTGTGAAAATTTTGAGGTTTTCATTCAAAATATGGAAAATTATTATGGCAATGAAGAGTTCATGGATGAAGAAATCTTGGAAGCTTTATACGAGAACCCTTTTCATCACCAAGATGAAATAGTGGCTCCTCTCTTGGATGAAAATGAACTGAGCAAGATCTCCATAATGAAAGCCATGTTCTATCATCTGTAGTTAAAGAAAATTTGTATCAATCTAACATATATGAAGATGGTTGTTCTAGCTGCCCTTCATTCTATTTTGTTCCTGAGTTTTTTGTTTAGGAAGAAATTTGTGAAAATCAGAATTTAGAGTTTTCTTTCATAGAAACTCTAGAAAGTCATGATTCATCCACTGAGTTCAAAAATAATGTACATCATGAAGATACTTGTGAAGAACAAAATTATGAAAACACATGCACAAAAACTTTAGACATTGAAAATGTTAATGGTGATAACTACCCAGGACTGCAAAATTATGAAGAAGAGAAGATTGTGGTGACCATACATCCCATGGATCCCATTGGTGTGGATATTTTTGCTATTCATGATGTGTTTTCTTGAATTGAAGATATACATGGAAATATTGATGACCAAACTTATTCCATTTCTTTTTCCAATCATCAGGTAAATGTAATTAAGCATGTTTTTGAATATTCTTTGTTTACTATTGGAACCATTAAGAGAGGAAAACCTTTTCTTTTCTCAAAGTCAACAAGAGGTAACAACTTATGTTTTCCAATACCCTGTAGCTAGTCTATCATAGTCCTTAGATCTCAAGAAGATTGTGGAATTTATGGATAATGAGCAGATGTTCAGTGGAAAGTTTGAGTTGATATTTTCTAAATTTTTCTTTATGCCTGGTGGAGCTGAATACAAGCATAAGTAATTTTTTTTTTTTTTTATTGATCATTGGCTACAATGAAGGGATCGTTACACATGATTGTATATACATCTTCAGCAGGTGTGGTTACTTATCAATGGAACTTGAACCCCGAGGAGTAGGCCCTGAGGTTTCAATGATTTGCTGCCATATGTAAGTCAGTTAATTTTATAGTCATTCAATTAGTTAATTTTCAGTCAATTAGTTGATTTTTCATATTTTATGTTAACTCCATTTCCCAATGGTCAAGATGTTATTCTATGGTGTTCTTGGCACCTCACTAGGAGGTTTCCATCCCCATTGGAGCCAATGTTAGGGTCCTAGGTTTTAGATATCAAATGTCTTTGTCTCTATCATTCATTTTGAGATTTGGTATAACATTTTAGCCTATGAAATGTTGTTGGAATAGTCTAAAGAGTCATTGTACAACATCATTACAAGTTTTTCATTGAGTTTCCATAAAGATACAATAAATTTTGAGAGAGTCTCAGTCAATGGAAAGGTCAAGAGGTTATATATTCATATAAATTCAGTTAGGGTTTAGGGGTTATGTGTCATTGGTCACTGGTCAGAACCATTAAAAGAAATATTGTTTCATTTTAAAGGTATTGTTGAGCCTGTTGTGTATTATGTTTCATTCAACCATTCCACCATTTATAACTCATGGTTCTATTCATATGTCTATTTCTCCATTCATATAATTTTTTCATATACCCTATTTCATCAAATCCCTTCCATATACTACACCCCCTACATGTTGATTTACATCAAAAATTATATGCACACCTCCATCCTGAACCTTCCTCTCATCATTATCACCTATATTTCTAAACTCACCCCTTATCATTATCGATACTACATGCTCACAACTCACCACTATCATTTATCCTTCATGCTCATAATACCCATAATACCCTTATCCTAAGTCTATAATCATGACCAAGAAATAAAAAGGCACACTTTCAAACCTCTTTCATATTGCTTTTATTCCTCTCTCTGCTATGCAATTAGTGCTCTTTCTTTATGAAAAATTTACGGTCACACAAAAAATGCCGAAGAAAAAATGATAGATGTTCGAAGGAAAATTGTTTATAAGTGTGAGTGATGTGCAACTTCTGTGCAAAGTAACAGTTTTAGACACAATTAAAAAAAATGGTTTCCGACCAAATGGAGCTGAATTTTGGAAAATAGAAAGAGGTTTTTCTCAAGAATAGACCAAAGACCAAAATACTCCTTCCTTTTCTACACAAGTATCATATATTGGGAGATTCAAATTCATATTCAAAGCATATTTTTTCAGATTGTGGAATTTAATGTTTTAGTCATGATATTGGGGAACAGATTCTGAGGAGCTGGGGAAAAATTTGAGGAAATTGAGAGGTTTCTCCAAAAAATAAGTTCATCTATAAAAAATTATCTCAATTTTTACACGGGTGGTATGGTTTGGGAGTTACAGGTGTCACATGGAGACTCATTTTCACAATTGCTTGCTTAAATAATTCTGAAATTTCTAAAAATTGATTTGTAAATTTGAATTTTGGAAATAAAGGGGCATGAGATGGGTCCCACTCCAACTCAAAAACATTTTCATCATCTCCATCATCTTTTTTTCAGACATTGCTACACATGTCTATTCTAAGTTGGACTTCAATGCACAACTGCTGCGAAATTCATCATTTGTTGTGCAACTCATAATTCATGTTGTTTTTTCTTTTGTAATTAGTCTCGAAGCTAAATGTTACGATGTTAATGATTTGGATAAGAAGGAGTAGATAGAGAGATCAGTTTAATAGATATGATAGGATTGCTTTTCCTCAAGGATAATTTTGTAGTCTTATCATAGCTTTAGTTTTTTTATTTCAGATTTAGATTAAAGCTGATTTGGATGCAAATAGTGGATATTAGATACAATGCATTTGGTCATATTTCCTTCCTTTCTTGAAAATGTACTTAAAACCAAACAGAATATGGAAGAAGGGTTTGGATTTGGAGAAGTCTTGTCTATATGTTTATTGTTTCTTGAATAAAATATTAGTGCAGAGTTTTGTCACTTTAATTCAGATATTCATGTGGTATGCATTTCGAGTTATTGTGCTCCTCTTTATGTAATTCTTAATCTTAATATTTTACTATAGTATCACTTTTAAAGTAGCTATCTAAAACATGTTTTCCATAATTCATATATTTAATGCTCTAATTAATTGTTTGTCTTTGTATTTATCTTTCTGTTATGATGGAATTCACCCTCAGTTAGGTGCTCCATTATTGTTTTTCTTCTCAATGTTTGGTCAAGAATGTATGTTGCAGAATTCATGTTGTGCTCTATTGCATATGACCAAATTGTCATGTGTTTTCTAGTTTCTTTGAAATAAATTCACTATACTACAACTTATGTCAACTTTGAAATATGTGCCTACCTTGCCTCTTCTTCTACAAGTGTCTTATGTAAGAACTTGTATTTTTTTCTAGAAATCTGAATTATTGTTTTGGTTTCATGCGTAGTGTCCTTTCTTCTTAAATATACCAACAACTCTCATTGAATATTATCTCCCTTTTTCAGATCTAGTCTCTGTAGGGTGTCCTTGAGCTTCATTGTTCTTAGACATTTTTTCCATTGAGGGAGCCCCCTCCAGTTAGAAAGGACCAGTTTCTAGCCCAAAAAGCTTTGTGGTTACCTCTCTGATTTGTGGAAGGATAACACATAAAAAAATAAAAACAAAAATTTCTTTAGCTTTTCAATAGTCACTCACGAGTATTTTTCCCTCCAATTATTTTTAATATGTGCATAGGTATAAATGGTGCCTTTAAGAGCCAATAGAGATTCCATTATTTCCACTCCTAAGTATTATTATAAATAGGGAAATTATATAATATGCACACTAACTACACATACAACATAATTTTTTTGTTGTACGTCTTATGCTTTTTAGTATTTGGATAGAAAGGCCCAAACAAATATCTATTAAGCTCTTTAGTATTTGGATAGAAAGGTACATAGAAATATCTATTAAGCTTTAGTATAAAATTTCTTCGTTCTTGGCCGTCTATGTTCATTATTCTTTCTCAAGAAGCCTCTTCCACCTCTCATTCAAATTCTTCACTTGAATGAATCAATAATTTACATGAATATAGGGAACATATTTCCAACACTAAATTGATTTTACAATAAGTATACTTCAATTTTTAACTATACCAAAGAATTCTAAAATGAAATAAAATAATCTTCCTAAAATGAAAAAATTTAATAAAATAGAAATATATGATTGAGGCATAAGGATTCACTTAAAACCTTCGGTTTCCCACTTGTAATATTATGTTCATTTTAAGTAATCTTACACCTTAGTAAATATACCACCTTAGTCAATAACTGATTTTATTAAATATGGAAAAGTGAAATATTTCCGTGTATTCCAATATTCTATCACCATTATATTCCCTCCTCCTCGTAATGTTAATTAAAACATAGTAATAAAATATCTTACTCGAAACAAAACATTTAAAAGCATAGTTAATTTCAAAATATTCAAAAAAAAATCACATCGCAAATCTCTTTGTTATATAGAGTATGATAAGTTCAATTTTTTTCTTTCAATCTTACATCGGCTTATTAGGTGTTATTATATTTATGGTTTTTGAATTCACTCGCAAAAATAATATCAACATCAATAAATTAATATAATTAATTCAAATGAAAAAAATTGACTCGAATGAAAAAACAACGATAGGAAGAGGAATAACAAAAGGAGATGCTAAAAAAATATAATTTTTTTTTAAATATTAAAATTTTAATTTTTCAAACGAAAATGCTATAAAACATTTTAGATGTTGATTTTTTTTACTTTAAAATAATTTAATAAAAAACACATACATTTATAATTACTAGAATCTAATTCATTTTATGTTTTAAAAAATATGGACGACATGAGCTCTGGCATAGACATATATATGAATTTATCTTTATATATTAATATTAAAGTTTTTTTAGTTGTACAATTTATTTTCTATTTTAAATTTGTTTAGCTGATTTTAATTTTGAATTAAATTATAATTTTGAATTAACTTTAATTCTGAATTAAAATGTAATTATAAATATGGTAGATGTATAAGAATATTTATTAAAAAAGAATTATATTTTTCATTTATATTATAAATTATAGTTTTTTATATTAAAAAATTATTATTCAGTGTATTATTTATTTCCTTAATATTATATAATTTTAAAAAATAACTTTGTACAATAAATTCATGTTTTCAATAAAAATAAATAAAAATATTCAAACATATTTTTCTTTGTTTTCCAAAATTTATATGCATTGCAGAATAAAACTTCTTCAAAATTTCCAAAGCATAAGATGAACATGATAGAACTTCTTTATCATATTTTTATTATGGTTTATATTATATATAAATTTAATATTTAAATTAATAATAAATTATATATTTAATAAAATTATTTATAAATTTAAAATTATTTCAATCTCTACCACTCTTGGTATCTGATTTGGATCATAATTAATATTAATAAAATTTTATTATGATAATAATTAATAAAAAGGAATACAGCATAATCTAATTTGTACACTAAAAACAACAATCCATTCAACATAAAAATGAAATACATATAATGAAAAATAAAGCAACATATGAGAATTTTGAAACTTATGACCTTGCTTAATTTCTGTGTTTAATAACATATTCACATCACCGCCCAACATAATGACATTTCTTTACACAACAACAACTGCAGTGTAGTTGCTTCGTTTACCGAGTTTAGCCATTGTAGTTGTTTCATTAATGATTTAACTAAATTAATAAATGACAGTTCTTTTTGGTTTATTCTTTCATGATATTATAATTTATTATGGTTTAAAATATATATTTTTAAAAAATAAATAGATTCAACCATTTAAAAAAAGATTTGAAATATTAAAAATTTATATATTAAATAACTTAAACTTATAATTTTTAAAAATTAGAATTGAAAAAAAAAAAAAATTAACCATTAAAAATATTTTTTCTATATATTAAAATATACAGCTTCATTATTTCTTTTATTCCTTACTATATTTATGTTGGAATGAATATCAGATTTATGATTAGGCTTTCTTCCTTGTTTTATTTTTAAAAATTATAAAAGTGGTTGTTAACTACTTAATATTTAATTGTGTTGTATATCTATATGGCATATTGACTGGGATTTTGAGGGATATAAATGATTAAAATGTAATTATATTAGTAGTGGGTTACTTATATATCAATAGTTATAGTATTAAATGTTATTAATTTTTCCTAATATTTATTTTAAAATTATAATAATATTTTTGTAATAATAATAGGTGTATTTTCTTTTAATTTTTGTAATGTAATAATAGAAATATAAATTAAATAAGATAAATTTTCAAAATCACCAAAATATATAACTGTTCAAAACTTGTAAAGCTAATAAAAATGGAATTTCAAAATGGAAAAGTTTAAAAATGAAAAAGTTGATTTTATCAGTTGAATTATATATAGATGGTGATGGTGATGGTGGTTAACGTCCACTGAGACCAATCTTTGGTCTATCGGACATAAAAAAAAGAATTATTGAATTTGATTTAAAATTTTATTCATATGCTCAAAAATCTTGGAGAGAAGCCTCTAGAGCTCACTATAATTTTGACATCTTAAAAGACTAGGAAGGTTAGTATTGCAACAAAGATTATGAAATTGAGCTCGAATGTGGTTGTACATGGGGCACTCTAAGAGGAAGTGATTTTCATCCTCGATGTTCATATTCTCACAGAGATGGCAGATCATTTCCATCCATGGTGTTTTAGGAACTGTCCAACGACTTGTTTCACTATGGAGCTCATGAGAGTTCGTTCTAATCTTGGCTATATTAATTTTCTTCTTTGAGCTAGTTAAAACAGATAGATACTTTTGATCTTCTAGGGTGGGGTTGATGACCTCCTTATAATATCTTAATTTTATTTTAGCTGATAGATCTTTCTCACACCACAATTTTTCTTTGAACTTAGAAGTAACAATTTTTTTAATGTTATTAATTTTTTGCAACGCAACATTCTCATCGATATCCCAATGGTTTAACCAGGCCCTGGTGTCTTTATACCAACCTCGTTTAAGCCTCAGGTGGTTTTGGCTGGAATTTAAAGCTAGCATAGGAAGTCTATGGTCTCCTATGCTATTGAGTTTGTGCTTGTACAATAGAAGCCTAGTCATAGCTAGGCTCTCGATAGGAGAAAGACCCACTTCTATAAGGATAATAGGATAGGGTGTATTTTTTTTAATTTTAAGGTTATAAGTTATAAAATGCTTCTGGATTTGCTCAATATTTCTCTAGGATTCTCTAGAGATGCTGCAACCCCAAACCTCACATCCATATATGATAACAGGAGTGACTAAAGTGTCAAAGAGGAACTTCTTTCTATCACACATTACGAGGTTTTCCATTTTCCAATTATTTTCAAGACCAAAATAAGCTTTCCACCCCCATTAATCCTTTTCTGAATGCTATAGTTCCAGTTGAGCTTATGATGAATATCAATTCCTAGGTACTTGTAAGAAGACACTTCCTCCAAGTTACTATTGTCATACATAAAATTAGCGTAAGTGTCCTTCTTGGATTTGATAATCATAATTTTTGTTTTGTCAGTGTTAACAGACATACCCATGGTAGAGCAAAAATCCTTAAGAAGTCCAAGTTTCTTATCAAGATCAGATGGGCACCTTGCGAGAAGAAAAATATCGTCAGCATAGAGAAGAAGGATGATGACTATCCCAGCTAAGGTCATGCTAGCACGTCCTGCTTCCTCTAAACAACCTTCTAGCTTGTCAATGTAAATTCAAAATAAGGTAGGGGAGAGGGGGAAACCTTCTTTAACTCCGATATTACACTTAATATCTTTCGACCACCCGTCATTGCTCTTTAACTTGGAAATTAAATTCTCATATAACCTTATAGCGGCTGCTCTTAGTTCGAAAGGAACATTTAGCTCTTCTAATCTATTCCATAGGTTGTTTTTAGGAACTGTATCGAAAGTCTTTCTAAAGTCCACAAAGCAACAGAAGAGATTGGATTTATCATTGCGGCATTCCTCCACAATGATCACAAGCGTAACGATGTGGTCCGTTGTTGAGTGTTTCCTTTTAAAACCCGCTTGGCGTTTAGCCCTCTTACCTTCACTTTCAAGCCAAATGCTCAACTTCTTTTCCAAAATAATACCATATAACTTTGCTAAGAGAGGGCTGATCATAATTGTCCGATAATTAGAGGGGTTATTTGTATCCCCACTTTTAAAAATAGGGATAATGAAGCTCTGAGTCCAAGGTTTAGGGAACCCTTGCTTGACCGCTTGGTTGAAAAGCTTGTGGATGTGGGGAATGAGGACAGGACCTCCAATTTTTAAAATTTCTGCCTAGTAACCTTCAATGTTTTTAGCTTTCCCATTTTCCAGGCATTTAACTCCAAAATAAATGTCTTCTAATGAGAAAACTTCTTTCGTTGTGATCAGAGTTTCAAAACCCCTGGAATTTGGAGATTCATAAAGCTTTTTAAGATAGGAATTCCAGTCATGTAAAGAAATTTTATTATTATATTTAGTTTTCCTAGTTAGAATGTGCCTCCAGAATTTCTTAGGAGCCACCTTAGAGAGGTGTACGGGATTCTCTTGTCTTTTACGAATATATTGCCTTTTTTTCCTTTTATTTAGGGCTTTGTAGATTTTTATCTTGTCAATTTTGAGAGATTCATCAACAACTTCCTTAATTGCTCTCCTCGCACTTTTACAATCTTTGTCATACCATGGGTTGGTTTTTCTATTTCTTTTATTACTTGAGACTTCAATTGAGAACTTGTTAATAGAATATGAGAGGGTTGTAGTAAAATTATGATAAAGGTCATCTATGTTGTCTATACTAGATAAAGGAAGAAAATTAGTTTTTAATTCATTTAGAAACAAATCATTTTTATTTCTATCAAAGATTAAGTTCTTTTGACTATAAGGATTATCTTCTATGCGATCTCTATGCATCACAAAATTGAGAGTTATGAGTAAAGGCCTATGATTAGAGTCAGGCTCCTGGTCGTCTAAGATATCAAAACTTATTATTTTGTTGTATAAAGGGAGATCAAAAATAACATAGTCTACCACGCTGCTGCCAAGCTCATGGATGCAAGTCATTTGGCTAGAATTGGGGCACTTCTTTAGACTGTTGCAAATTATGAGATCCTGAGCACTACAGAGCTTGACTAGCTCCGACCAAAACAAACTATCCTTGAGGTCTTCAGACCTCCTTTTGTATCGGCTAGCCAGAGTAAGGTCTTCGTCTAACCAAAGAGGATCGGGGTTGCAATGATTGCCTAGAAGAATAGCATGGTTGTTTGAAGTTCGAGCATTAAAGTCATCCACTAAAAGGATATTACCTTCATTCCTTTGGCTAGAAATATCATTCTCTAAACCATTGTAAGGACTATTTTTATCTAGATTATTTTTCTTATAGAAGTTAGAATTAATGGGGGGGAAATAACACATTGCTATGTAGGTATTTTTATCATTAATTTTAGTAATCTCAATCCAACTATATTGGTTGTAAGGGTTGTTTTTATAAATCCTAGCATGGGGGGAGATTTTCTTCTTAATGTAGAAAGCTATGCCCCCAATGCCTCTACTGGAGGATTGTTTGTTCTAGGTAGACCATAGTGCAAAGCCATCTATGTTAGGGACCTTAGATTCTTCATGCTCCCAAGTTTCAACAAGCAGTATAATATCAACATCATTTCAGATCCAACTTAGTTTGGGGCCTTTGTTCCATGGAAAGCCCGGACAGTTTCAAGAAAGAATTCAGAGAATGTTGAATTGCCATTTATTACTATCTTTTTGGTTTCTTTCTTGAATAACAGCTTTTCTATTTTTTATTATTGCCCATTTTCCTTCCTTCCTAGCTTCTTTTACCTTTTGAACCTCCTTTATTAATTATGCTTGATCTTCTGGAATGAGATCTTCATTTATAAATATTCTCGTTCCTTTTAGACTTGAGGTTTTACTAAGTATGTCATATTTATGGTCAGGAGAGCTCACCTTTATTCAGATCAACCTTCTGTTATTCTGAGTTAATTTCCCTAACCTTGTTGCTTATGTGAGACACATGGTTTCAATTTGTAATCTATTATGTAATTCTGTGTAGGCTATGGCTAAATTATCCTCATCTACCTCCTCTTTCAAACCAAAGATTATAAGGTTCAAGGCCCTTTTGTTACACTCATGGTCTAATTCGATCATTTTTTTCATTTCATCTTTAATTGGTTTGATATCTAATTTACCTGCCCCACTATTTAGGGTGAGACTGTTGTTAACTTTTTCTTCTAGTTCTTTAGTCATGTCCTTCATTTTAAGGCTCTCTATATTATCAAAATCTCCTTGCTGGGTTGTTTGGTTCGTATCTTGGTTTTGTTTTTCTATGACCTGCAACCTAGTCTCCATTGCCTCTATTTTATTCTCCAATACTTCTATTTTATGTTCTATTTGTTTTTGGATCTTGTCTTCAAGAGATGTGAATTTTTTTTCCAGCATGGCTTCTAATTGGGTTTGTAGCTCGATTTCTCTTTCTTTTCTACCTTTCTCTAAAGACTCTATATACTCATACAGGCTCTGTAGAGTAAGTGTGCTAGATCTACCTTTGGTAATCTTTGGTAGGTGGGGTGAATTATTCATACTTGAGAATATATGAGCAAATATGTATTAGAAAAATATAATGAATGTGTGCACCTGAATATCAGCAAACCGGACAGCTGACCTTTAATCAAGAAAATTCACCAAGGAATTTTCACCCCAGAATTTCACCACAAAATTTTCACCACGAAATTTTTACCACGAGAATTCATCGCGGACCCAAGTATTAATCGAGAAAATTCCGCAGACCCAAGTATTAATCGAGAAAATTCACCGCAGACCCAAGTATTAATGGAGAAAATTCACCACAAAATTTTCACCGCAGAATTTCACCGCATACTCAAGTATTACTGTAGAAAATTTTCACGGCAGACCCAAGTATTAATGTAGAAAATTTTCACCGCAAACCCTAAGTATTAATGTAGAAAATTTTCACCACAGTATTTTTTGATTTTATTTTTTTAAATCATGTATACCAAATAAAAATATATTCTAAAACTATTAAATCTAAACCATATATTATATTTTATATTTTAAAGAATAGCAATTCTGAAAAATCATATTCCAAAATATACCCATTAATCTTATCATATTAATACATATAGGTAAGTCATCGAAACAACCGTTTGACGGTTGACCTAGATCCCCGCATAAAGTTGCGAAAAGTGCCATTTCATTATGAAGAGTTGAGGGTGTGGATGTAGAAGTTGGTAGAAACCTATGGAAAAGCAGATAAAGGATAAGTTGCGAACAGTGTGATTCCATTATGAACAGGCAAGCGTGTCGACGTAGAAGCGGGAAGAAACCCATGGAAAAGAAGAAAAAAAAGAATCAAGAAGAATTATTATTGGACCCTGTTAGATGTGAAACAAAAGTATGGTCAGCGCTTGTGATTTTGTTTAGAGGTTGAAGACGGTGGCCAGCCTAGAAACGCTGTCACTCACAAGACACGAGTGAATGAGTGAAGGGAAGCGACTGGTTGTTAAGAGTAATCACAAATCGCGATCAGAATCGAAAGCCCATCTACCCATGCACGAGCTATACATGTAATGATAACACAGAGCCAAAGAAGAAATGCAAATTAAAAGAAAAAAAGAGGGCCGAGAATTGCAGGAGAGCACATGCGGAATCACAGGACTCGCTTATCTATTCATTCCCATTTTGTTGGAGCCTGTTAAATGCGAGATGAGTGAGTGAAGGGAAGCGATTGATTGTTACGAGTAATCGCAAATCACAATTAGAATCGAAAGCCCATCTACCCATGCACGATCTATACATGTAATTATAAATTTATAACACAGACCCAAACAAGAAATGCAAATTAAAAGAAACAAAGAGGGCCGAGAATTGCAGGAGAGCACATGCGGAATCATGGGACTCGCTTATCTATTCATTCCCATTTTATAAAATATTCATTCCTCTTCACTATTGTTGGTCCTGCGAATTATTGTCGTTAAGTGACAGAAATTGATCGAATCTCTCGGCGTAGTAAACGGAAATTGGATGGTGTGTTTGTTGTCCATTACATAAATGATAAATCACGTTAATTTATAGAATTCCTTTCCAATATAATAAGTGGAGTTGAAAAAGAATAAATAATTGTAACCTCGAAAACTTTAAAAGGAAAGCTACATTAACATGGAATTGGTTCTTCCCTTTATACTCAGCTAATGACGCGGGTGTCGTTTACCTAATGACGCAGATATGTTCGTTTACCTAATACGCCTAATATATTTAGCTGCTCATTTCTTTAATACATCTAAAGAGACAAAGGGACATGAATAATTCTACTCTTAGAATAACGTAAAGATTTAGGGTTGTGAATATCTTATATATGGGCTTTTATTCAACCCACCACTTGGACAAGTAATGAGCTTCCAAAGTAACATTCCGTGTATTCTACAATTATTTTTCAAAGTATTTCAATATAATAGATCTTGTGGGTTGTCGTAACATAGTTGACCTTTTCCTCAGATTCGCCGGCTTGACAAGTAACGTACTGCCAAAATGACCATCTCGCATATTCGGCATTGTTTAAAATGTATAGGTTTCTGCGTTCACTGTACGCGGCAATTCGACTAGTTAATAACGGCGTTTTCTAATTATTTTATATTTATGGTATTTTGTTTGGTGTAGATTATAAATGATCCATTTAATAAATTACAGTTTTCAATGCACAAATACGTTTCGTAGTTTGAAAATTTCTTAAAACACTTTGAATTATGCAAATTTCAGAATCCCTATTAAATTTTATATAAAGTTGATTGAAAATATATTTAATATCAAAAGATAAAAAATTTAAATTAAGATTATCAGGGTGGAAAGTCATATAATATGGATATTTTAATAGTGAAGTTTTTTTGGGTAATTATTTATAATTTTGAAAATGTTAAATTTGTGTCATAGAATAATGTGGTTTAAGAAATAGAATTAAACTCACTAGCTATTACTTAAATTATTATTTTTTAACATTTTTATTATAAATTAAAATTATTATAAATATGAATATTATATTTATAATAGTGTTATAAATATGAATTTCAAATGTAATGATAATTTAAGTAAAGTTGAATTGTATAGTATTGATTTAAAGATTTACATTTGAAAATTGATTTTTTTTTTAATAAAGTAAACTCATTTTTTTGGGTAGCAAAAATAATTTGAGGATAAGGTATTATAGACCAGTGGCATTATTATAACACAATTTGACAACCAACTAAAAGCTAAATTTGACTCCATTAGTTCTCAATCAGAATCACAAATTCAACACTTCCAGAGTGAAGAAGATTAAGTTTTTCATATGGACTCTGTTTGATATATTTCTTAAGATATTGGAAAGATATTTGAGTGTAGAATTGCACAAAGCGGGTCTAGTGCAAGAAAGAGTTTTTGGAAGTTCCAAAAAAATCTATTTGATTCCTCAAACTTCATTTGGAAGGCTTCAAAGCCTAATTATCCAAATTGAGACCTACTAGTAAAAATGGACCTATAAGTTTATTCTTCTAAACTTTCCACTTTAAAATCATCAATATTAATGAAAAATAATATAATGATCCAATCCAAATCATTAAGCTTCTCAACCATATTACTATAAATATTTCTAAAGCAAAATCAATATTCTAGCACCCACAATACCTACACATACAACATAAGAAGATGTTCCCTCCCTACTTAATAGTCCCTCAAAAGTATTCACCTTCTCACTTTAGTATGTCCATTGAAAGGTCTAGACTAATATTTCTAAGATCCAACAAATATTTCATTATTTACAATGCTAACTTTTACTATAGTATAGTATCTATCTAATACACACGAAACTCACACACATATTCACACACACATATAAGGAGATCTTCTTTATTTTCTCAACCAAACCTTGTAATTATTCTCCTTCTCATGCTCTACTATATGTGCATAGAAAGGTCTAGAATGATATCTACTAAGCTCTAGCAAGGAAAAATTGGTTATTGGCCATTCATAGTTCACTATTATTTTTAAAAAATTCCCCTTTCTCTCCCATTTGAATTCTTCTCCATGAATAAATTAATGAATAATAAATAAAATAGTGTCATTGGTCATTTTCCCAATTCAAATTAGGTTTTGATAAGGTGGAGTAAAATTCATCTTTGAATATAGGGAAAAATATAGCACACACTTTTAAACATATAATATTTCCTTAGACCTCTTCACTTTTCTCACTGGTAATATCATAGTCTATTTATTCACTCATGCCTTAGTCAATCTTAAAATTTTATTAAATCCACAAAAGTTAAAATGTTTCTATATATTCTAAATGTTTTAGGTACCATCACATTTCCTCTTCATGACCAAAATAAGGATATTAAATATAATGAAATATTTTTAATAAAAAAATATATTTAAATATATTTAATTCCAAAATATTCAAAAAAATAACGCTAAATTATTACACAATAAAATTGGAGGATATCTCTTCATGTGCAAAATATAATAAAATATATTTAATAGAAACAAAATATATAAATATATTTAATTTGAAGATATTAAAAAAAACCACCATAAGATATTACATAATAAAACCCCATGCTATATATAATAATTGAACAAATTTTTGGTTATATTAATATTGGTCTATTAGCTTTTGTGAAGTTTCTTGATTTGTGAATTTGGATTCACATGCAAAAAAAATATTTCAACATCAATAAGTTAATAAGTTAATATGATTGAATGAAGTAAAGAGTAATAATAATAATAAGAATAATAAAAGGATGCTTAAAAAATAATTTTCCAATAAAAAATAAAATAAAGTAAAGAAGAAGTGTTTCAAAAATTAATTTCAATTAAATTTTTTTTTTTTTAAATTTTATACTACATAGTATTTAATCATGAAAAACATGTTTTTTTTACATAATCAAAATAATCTTTAATCATAAATTTTGAAAAAAATGTTTTAGTGTATATAATCACAATAATATTTAATCATGTTTTTTTATTTGACTAATTTAATTTTTTAAAAATGCAATAGATCTAATTTGTTCCACTTCTCATAAATAACATGAACATAGCATGAGTGTGCTAATATATAAATATGGGATAATTCAGCAATAAATAACTTATATCTTAGAAATTATAATATGCATTCTTAAGAGTTTTTGTATATGTATCTATATTAATGTAGGAATTCAATATGTACACATTCACAAAAATATCTTAATAGGTCTGTATAGAATTTTATAGTTTTATTAAGCAATTTAAATTTTAAAAGTTTAATCAAGGTATTTTAAAATTTTAAGGAAATTCCCAAATTAAATGGTGGCAATGAATTCAATTGTCGTTCTCTATTTAATCCTAATTGTTAAATGTTAAATTCCCAAAAGAATTAAAACCATTCCAACTTTTACATTGAAACTCCTTCCATAACTTTAACAATGGTTAAAATTTCCCTCCCATGACTTTGCCAACATTAACATGTTTGTAGGTTGAAGTGTGGAGTGTTTTAGTGATTCGAAGTAGAGGCTACATTGTGCATTTTCTATATGGAACCAATTTAGCTTTAATTACCAATACCTATTGATGTTAACCAACAATAATGTAATAAACTTCTAATTTATTAAAAATAGTATCTACCTAGGTCATATATTTTCAATTATAGACAAATAAAAATTTATAAATATTCCATAGAAAAACCCTAATGATTCCATAATAAAATCTATTGATTTGTTAAACAAGCTATAAAATTTTAGGTAAAATCTTAGTATTTAAGATTTTTGGTGGATATTCCCATCTAAATATAAGGTTTCTATTTACATAAAATCACATTTACCCAAATCATATGTTTTGAATGATAAAGAAATCACAATTTATAAATTTCCTACATAAACATATTGATATTTCTATAACAACTTAATAAGTTTATAAAAGAAAAGTATTTTACAGATCAAGAAATCCTTCCAACTCAAAAAAACTAGTGTACACTAAGTATTATGCCTTAAAAACTAATAAATATTATTTAGTAAATATAACATTCATTTACAAGAAAAATATTCTAAATGTTAATTTTTTTATTAAAAATTTTCCCACATTTTTTCATTATTTATCACAATATTTTTATAAAAAAAAATCATAATAATAAATTAATCCTATTCAACATATTACAATGTTAAATTCATAAATAATATCTAAATTCGAAAAATCAGGAAATAAAATAATTTTCCATGTACTCCATTGCATTTAATCTTTCTGCAAGATGCTACCCCTCAGGAAAGCTATCAGAGTACTAACATGAACGGGGTTAAAAAAAAAGTTAAGGCCAATCTTTATCTTAAGAAGGAGAATTTATTAATATTTTTCGATATAAATATTTCAAAAAAAAATTATTGATCTACTAAAGTACTTACACATACCACATAAAGAAAAATTATTTCTCTACCCAATAGTCTTTCAAAAGCTTGTGCATAGAAAGTCCTAAATGGATGTATTTAGAATCCAATATATATTTCATTATTTTCAGGACAAACTATTTAATGCCCATCATCACTACAATTACAACACATGGAGATATTCTCTATTTACTCCACATTGCTTTAGAATTATTTTCCCACTTTTGTATGTGAATAGAAAGGTCCAAAATTTTGGTTCTTGTCTATCCGTTCGTACTGTTCTTTGTCAATAATTCTTTTCCATGCCTAATTCAAATTCCTTTCGTTGAATGAATTAAAGAAATGTTAACTTAAAATAGTTTCATTTGACTTCTTTCTAATTTGAATTAAGTTCCAAGAATGTAGGGAGCAAGTCTCCAAGAATATACGTAACATATTTACAAGAATATAGGAGATGATGGTTTGAGTTTACAATGGGCTAAATTTAAACTATATTAAAATCGAAAAATTAAAATTTTAATAATAAAATTAATAAAATGATAGCATAGGATTTTAGGCATATAGGATTCTCTTAGACTCATCACCTTCACACGAGTAGTATCATAGTGCTATTAGGTGCTCTTATCTAATATCTTATTAACTCTAGAAAACTAAAATATTTCCATGTATTCCAAATTTTTTATCACTATGAAATTTCTTCTTCTTAATGTTAATTAAAACATTGCAATAAAATATCTTTTCTATAAAAAAAAAAAAACATTTTGAAACATCTTTAAGTTGAAAATATTTGAAGGAATTAACATATGAAATTGCATGAAAAATTATTTGTTATATATTATTGTTTCCATGTCACTTTCAAACTAGGTTAGGCAATGACCCTCTAATTTCAAATGAGAAAATAATTTTGTTTTCTTCCTTTATATGGTGAACACTAATATAGACCTCTAACTCTTGTAACCAAACATTTAATTTCAAAGAATCTATCTCACATTGATATGAATTGATATCCAAATTTTCTTCCATCTTGAAGAGAGACTATAACTGGTTCATGGTGTTTAAACTTGAATTCTATTTTTTATGTTTCCTAGACACCTCTAATTCTTCCATATCACCTTATTTTCCCTCTGATATAAACTCTAAGTTGGAACCCACATATTATTCAGCCATCCGAAGGTTACTATTAGGGGCACCATGATGAGGATGACATTTTATATTTGTTAATTATGCTTCCAACTGTAAAAACCTTTCCTTTATCAAATTTCAAGGGTTATCATAAGCCGATTGATCAACCATGGCTAGGATTTTATTATTTCCACTTAAATCAGTCTAATTTCCACCAAATTCCTATAAGACACCGAAGAAAACCTACTATGATACCAATATAATCAATAAATTCTCATTGATATTCCATTGGATTGTTTCTCACAAATGTATGCTATAATAAATTGAATTCTATATTATGAAGGGTCGGTTCCTCTTTCTAGAAAAATGTAATGTGGAAACTTATTAAACTTATTTTATTTGACCTTCATACTTGCTTGTGAATATTAGTTTTATTATTTATGTTATTTTAGTTATATTTCTTCATCAAACAATATGAAGAAGAAATTAAAAAAAGGAGGACATAGATGTGGGTTCTTAGCCAGCGAAAAACCCCTCCAAGGGGAAAACCTAAAAAATATTCTCTCCTTATAATCTTCTTCAAATGAGATACAAATACCCAATCCCTAGATCTAGTACTTCTCTCACTACCAAGTTATCCCTTCCTCAAGTCCTCCAATTTTCATCAAAAATTTTCACACTACAGCTCAATGTTCCAACAACAACATTGCTACTCGACTTACAACTTTCACCTACAACTTTGGTGTTGTAGCTCCTGAAGAAACGCTAATTTGACCTCCTTCTGGTACCTTCCAAGAGCAAGATAACTCTTCCTAAGGTATGCAAGGTCTAGAGAGAGTATACTACCGTCCAGATACTAGTTTCTTACCTTCGTCCTACTACAACTTGACCCTACAACTTCGACATCTTCCTACAACCTAGAAACCCTATATTTTTGCATGTGTGAGAGAGATAGAGCCCAAAAGTAGATAAATTTCATCCTTTTTCCTTGTCCTTTACCTTTTCTCTCTTTTTCCAGCTTCCCAGTTACAGAGTGAACTCTTTCTTGAGATATTGAACTTGTGAGTGAGTGTGTCTTCAAATGAATTCAAACTACTATTTATATAGCCTTCTCAAGGGGTCAAATTGCCTCCCTTAGGTCGACTTAAGGATCCAAGGGCTAACTTGTAGTCTTAGAGATTTCTAGACTTTCTAGACTAAAAAAAATATTTTTACAACTAAAAATTGTGTGGAAGGGTCTTATAAGCATGATGTTGACTTTGACTCATGACAATAAATCCTAAGAATTAACAAACCCTAAAAGTATGATGAACATTAGTTTACCTAGAATGCCATCAATAATGAGCATGAAACCCATTCTTTAATAATAATAATTTTTTTTCTTTTCTTTTTCTTGTTTTTTACATAGGATATATATTGAAATTAATACAACAATTATGAAGACAGAAAATAGTTACATTTCTCAACACTCCCTCTTAACTAGGGAGGAATTCATAATTTTACAACTAGTACAACATCATATATCAAACTAAAGTGTTACCAAGGAGATTCAGAGTGATAAGCCATACTATAAGCATCATCATTATAACCATCACTATCTCTGAGGTCTAACTGGACAAGCTCTTATTTTATTCAAGATAATTATGTTGAGAGGCTTCATCTGTGATACAATACTACCTCTCTAAGGTACGCACCCCATTCAGATGTACAAAAGGTATGGCATTTTAGTAGTATTATTATCTTGTATATCCATATCTCAGTCCTAAAAGAATATCAATCCTCTTCGAATTCTCTTCTCATAGATTCCTATCCTATCCTAAAAGAGCGTCGATCCATTTCCTTTATTCGATGTTATATCCTCAAGGAAACCACATATTATTATCTAGTCCTCTGTCATTCTCTCTTCATCAACTGAAGAAGATAATTCACATGTGATGTTGATCATTACTTCCTCTCAATCAGAGAGTAAATCTCGATTATCCCTTAATCTTGAGAATATAACCTTCTTCCTTATTCATGGAAACTCCTTTTTATCCCTCTCAAACCAGAAGCGATTTTTTCCTTCCAATAATGGAAGCTATCAACATAAGCTTAACTGCTTGTCTTCATGAGAGTTATTGGTCCCTGGATTTTTTATCGTATTGTCTATCCAAAAATTTCATTTACAAGCCATATTCATACCCTTAAAACATATTTTGTAGCTATTATATTACCAATTTTCACTAAATGCATTCATTTTACCTTGTGGTTAATTATTAATGATTTATTTTATTTTTAATGATTAAATGAGTTTTTGATATAGTTTTATCAATGATGGTTTTCTAATGTGGTTATGTGGAAAAGGATCATTTTCCACTATGAATATTTCTATCTTTATATTAGTTCAACAGTTCAATACTCAATTCTGCACTTGCACAAATGAAGGGAAAACATGTCAAAATTATATAATAAGTTTTCCTTTCTCAAAGAATAGTAAATTAGGTGCTACATGGGTTTAATATGTTGGTACATGAATT
Source organism: Pinus albicaulis (assembly GCA_034641835.2). NCBI lineage: Eukaryota > Viridiplantae > Streptophyta > Pinopsida > Pinales > Pinaceae > Pinus > Pinus albicaulis. Next base: position 815,891,789 of record CM076573.1, on the reverse strand, counting down.
AGAATATACCCATCTCACACGTGTGGGATCCTAGCACATGCTTTAAGCTACAACCAAAAATAGGTAACAACTTCGAAACTGCCACGTCTTTACTTGATTTATTTCCATATGATGGAAAATATCAAGAATATGGAAAATGGGTTCTTAAAAAAAATATAAATTTACTTGGATATCAAACTGTTTCCAAAAATTCAATACAATTTCAAAGTTAGAGCAGCTTCTTCGAAGCAGTTTTGTACAAAATTTCTGCAAAACCCAAATTGACAAAAGTATGTAAACAATCATTTCTGGGCACGATTTCTCAGGCCATGGAAGTGAATGAGGAAATTAAAAGAGATATTTTTTTGGTAATATGAATATTTAGGCTTCATATAGATATCTCCTCAAAATACATCATGTTTGAGAATATATGGCTAGTTCTTTAGCACTAATTTGTATAAAACTACAAAAAAAAAATCATATTTTGTATAAAGTTGTAAATTTGTTTTCTAAGTTTATGGGATTGGATCTTATCCATCCTCAATGGATTTTGTGTATAAATAAAGCCTCAAAGGGTAGAGAGGGAAATTGAGAAGAGAACGTAGAGAGGAATTTTATCATCGTTTTGAGTTGATCTCTTATAATAGATTTGAAATTTTGTTTGTAAGATGAAGGTTATACTCTTGTAATGAAGATTTAACTGTTGAAGGTCTGTGCATTATTATGATCTAAGTTAGTTTCCTAGCATGTTTCCAGGGAGAATGGCCCCTCAACTCACATAAAGTCCTTGATTTTATTGTTAGAGTAGAATGTTAGTCACATTCAGTTTCTTTCCATTCATTTTGTTTGATATTTAGATTCAGAAATATCAATTTACATTAGAATTACAATTGAGATATGTTAGTATAGTAATTTCAACATGATTAAATTCATATTGATTTTTCTCAGGCTTAAGATTCAAACAAATTTAAAATTGGTTTCTTAACACGTTTTGGTATTTAGAATTTTAATATAAAAAATATTCATACTTAATTTGATACTAATATTGATAATTTCAATTTACAGAATTTCCATACTTAATTCATAACTTATTCAAAATTTCAATTTCTGGACTTTTTGTACTTAATTCGGTACTAAGTTCTATATTAGAACAGGGTATTAAAAAATATGTGATTTTCAATTCAGGATTCTTTAATTTATTGGAGCTTTACAACCACTTGGTAAAATATTCCCACAATGAATAAGAACATACAATATAACTCTAAGCCTTCTTAGTATTTATTGATATTTTGGTAATTCATTTCTTGTATTTTATTTCCTTTTTTTTATTTATTTGTCTCGCATGATTTTTCTTATAGTTTCCAACATTTACTTTTATGCAATTTACTTTTCTACAACATTTTTAATGATTTTTTGTATGCCACACTATAGGATCACAACCACCGAAGTCTCAAGACCTAGTAACCTACATAAATAAAACCATATGAACATTGTCTGTTGGTAATGAAAGATTGTGTTTCGAAATCGAATAAGCATTAGAGTCCCACAATCCAGTGATGAGTGATAATCCTTAGTGATTATCTCTTTCTAGTGTTAGTTGTTATCATAGGTTAGAATAGGCTCTAATCCTACATTTCCCGTGCTTGTATCTCTAAGTATTACGATTATGGATTTGATAATTAAATATTGGAATTAGAGTACATATAATTCCACCAACATTTTTGGCACTATTGTCGAGGAGGTGATACAGGGATTAGAGCATATCTTCTTTCACAATTTTTCTGCATTATTTTAGTTACTGGGAAAACTAGAGGGTAGAGAAATTACAGTAAGACGTTAGTGAAGAGACACACATCCATTATGGTGGGGTTTCTCCAAAGTCTGTTTGTATCTAATTGATTTTCTAGCTTCTTTTTAATATGCGTAGAATTAAAGATAGGATCCAAAGCCTCATTCTCCCTTATTTTTCTTTGAAAGTCTATTTTCCTTTAGATTGTTTCATGGAAAGAAGATATGCCTAACTCATTTGAAAAAGTAACTTGGTGACAATAGCGTATTAGTAGCGAGGGGGCACATTGAGTACAACTTTGGTTTTCTTATATCTGTTTCAAGTCTGTTTACTTTCTATTTCATTAGGATTTTTAAAAAGTTTATGGTATTTTAATAACTCCATACTCTAATACATGTGAAGGACATGGATTAGTAACCACAAAAGTAGTCACTCAAGGATGATCAAGACTTTGAGAGAAATTTCTCAAATCCTAGTAGCAACTGTATTGCTTCTCAGGAAGAACAAATCTTGACAACAGTCAAGAACTTATTTTCCTCCCCAGAAGTGATAGAAAAAAAAAAATCCATGAACCACATTCACAAGTATATATCCACCCTTGCAAACTCGTCAAGGAAATCAAAGATCATGGACCACATCCAATTGAGAGCAACCATTAGAACCTAAGACTAAAGAATTTTTAACATGCCTATCTGCAAATCCTCTGAGCACAGAAGAGGAAAATCATTTAATGTTGGAAGATATTCATGGCATGGTAAAGGATGATATATTAATGAGCCAAATAATAGGGAAACCAAGAGCATTTTGATTTTGTTAAAAGTTTGTTTCAAGCAAAAATAAGTCCGTACCAATCCTTCATTCTTCCTTACTTCTTGACAGCATCATTAAAACAACTGGTTCTTCATACTCAGGTATGCATGGAATATTATATTCTAAACTTGAGTATGAATACATTTTTAAACTTGTTACACACATGGTTACATTGGAAATACTCATATACTTGAGAAGAGACATTTATTTTTCTCAAGTAGAGTAGGATAATAAATAAATGTTGCATATAATAGTTAGTTTAGTTAAAAAATATATTGCAACATATTTCACATTTGTTTTGTATAAGTGGGGATGCTAAAAACTAAAAATTAATTAGTTTAAAATGGGAGATCTATGTTCCTATTTCATATTTCTATTATGGTCTCTTTCAACTACATAATTTTTTAATGAATATTTCCACTCAGTCTTATTTCCAACTGCAATTTGGTTCAACTAGTATTTTTCTTTCCCAATTATTATTTCTTTATGATTGTTAGATTTTTCTTATATTTTATTATTTTCAATAATGTAAGATATGACCATTATGTTTGGAATCATATGTGAAGCTGGAAATGATTGCGTAGAAATATCGTCTTGTATTGCATAACAATTGTCTAGTACATTATTTCATCTAATAAATACCCATAATTTTGGTACCAATTTGATAGTTTTCAAGACAAATAATGATTCAATGATATTGTTCATTTGGGATGCCTAAAAATTAGAATAATTTTTTTAAAAGACGAAAACTCATCTTCATCAATGGAATGGAACACTTAGGGAAGTATTTGATGACATCTTTCCATTTACCTTAAGTTGATAAAAATGACGAATTCATGCTTTATGATTACTTATATATTTTAAGACTATTATTTCATAAAGATGATTGAATAAGAAATCCTTTTCATAAAAGTTTAATTGAATGATAATTCCAAATTATTCATAGTCTATATACATTTTCTGGTTTGGAATTTCTTTTTTCTTATTCATATATATATTTTTATTATCAATGCAAAACAATTTCTAAAAATATAGTTAGAAATGCATACAAAGGGGATTAAAACAAAGTTAAAAGGTCCATACAATGACAAAAATGAAAAATAATATGAATACTATAACCATAACACCAAAGCATGATATCTGAGCATATTTATTAAGACTTGCAGAAGAGTTACTGAAGTCTCTACTCATGGTGGAACACTACTTTAAAAGTGAAAGCATACATGGACACTATTATTAGTAGGAATTTAGGTGTATTTTGGTTATTCTTTGGTAGCCTGATCCATCTCGCATTAAAATGACTCATTCATGCTATTTTCTTTGAGTACCTATAAGTATATGAAGAGTCTAAGAAATTATGTAGATAATCTAAGTCACTCTAAAAGGTGCCATCCTATGCCTTTAAGGGGATTTCTGAAGCTGCTCCCCCATCTACCAATTTCAAAAGCAATATCCATAACATAAAACTAAAATGGTAGGAAACATAGGACTAAATCCTTCAGCGTAAAATAGGTTTAAGAGGTCAACCCATCGAGGCTATGGACATTTGTCAGAAGCATGTACTAACCTGTGATATCACTAGGCAAACCCATTGGGGCTATTGACACTGGCAGGAAATGGGGAATTCTTCCTAAATAAGTGTCAACCAAACCATGGATTTTTTCTATACGTATGATGGTTACTCTATAGTGTTACAATCAAAAGGAAACATGTGTAGATGAATTCAAGGGTAAAATCAAACTCCATAAATTTGCTGCTAGTGAATGGATTTAAGGTAACCTGGAGTCCTATATCATTGGCTTTTCATACTATATCTAATATTTAATTGTCCTAGAAGTGGGACCTATGAGCAGAGAGAACTAATAAAACTCAACCACAAAGCTTATCGGTAATACTTGGATATTTATAAGACTTTCGGATTTGGTTAGTAATAACTACTTTTTCATTGGTTTCTCATTTTTTCTGATCATTAAAAAGGCCCCCTACCTACAAACAAGGAGAACCCCTTAAATTTTTAAAAATTTATTTTATTGAGCATACGACTGTTAAATATTGATGGAATCATATGTAATGAGTGATTTGAAATTTATTTTATGATTATTGTTAGTTTTACATCATCTTAATAGATCTGAGATGACCTATTTTTTTTTAGTATTCATCTCATTAGCTCCAGTATTTTGTTTTTCAGGTTCCCTTTTACTAGAGCCATCTCAGTATCCCTCCTCACTTCTTCTGTCCCTCACCTTTTTTGCATGAGGGAAGGAAAAAACTTAGGCATGGGGGAATGCTTGTTGGGAAATTTTCAACATCTTCATTTCATCCTCTTCGATTTGCTTCAGCAGATCATATCATCACTCATAAATTATAGCTCTTCCAGACTCTTAGCCCTACTTTGTTTCATCTTAGCTTCATACAACTTCCATTGCAGCCTCTAGTACAAATCAAAGTCTGAAAGGTATACGTGAGGTAAAACATGTTTAAAGGATATTTAGCTCATTAAAATTTAAGGAATCTTAATGATTAACGAGTTCATATTTTTTCACCTTTATTAAACCATCATTAAACCACCATTTCCAAATCCATTAATGCATATTCTAGTTTCTAGGTCAATATTTATTTAGTTGTTATCTTCATTGTCACCTTATATCATCCATCATTCCTTCCTAATCTGTATTATGTTTGCATGAGGGCATGCAAAGTATTAGGCACGGGGGAATGTTGGTCCCTATATATTTTATTGTATTGGCTATACAAACATTTCATTTACAAGACATATTCATACCCCAAAAAACTATTATATTACCAATTTTCACTAAATGCATTCCTTTCACCTTGTGGTCAATTATTTATGATTTCTTGTATTTTCAATGATTAAATGAGTTTTTAATATGGTTTTATCAATGATAATTTATTAATTTGGTTATCTGGTCAAGGATCATGTTCCATTATGAAAATTTATATGTTTGTATCAGTTCAACAGTTCAATACCTAATTCTGCACTTGCACGAATGGAGGGAAAACAGTCAAAATTATAAAATATGTTTTTCTTTCTCAAAACATCGTAAATTACGTGCTACATGGGCTTAATATGCTATTACATGCCTTGTAATATACCCATATCACACATGCGTGATCCTAGCACATGATTTAAGCTAAAACCAAAAATAGGTAACAATTTTGAAACTGCCATATTTTTCCTTCATTTTTGTGCATATGGTGGCGAACCTCAGGAATCTAGAAAATGGGTTATTGAAAAACATAGTAATTTACATGGATATCAAAACATTTCCCAAAATTTAATATAGTTGCAAATTTATAAAACGCTCTTCAAAGAAGTTTTGTGAAAAATTATGAAAAACCACTAGTACAAAATGGCTAATTAGTTACTAAAAAAATGACTAAAAGTTGAATATAAATGATTATTTTTTGGTCTGCGACCAATAGTAGCTAATTTGAAGTATCTTATAACATGACCAACTTTTGGTTGTTTTTAGCTTAGTCATTAATTGGTTATCTCAATTTTGTTGTCTTGTTGTATATTTGGTCATTAATTTAGTCACTGATTTAGTCATTAATTTAGTCATTGATTTTATCATTAACTTAGTCATTGATTTGGTCATTAATTTGGTCATTGATTTGGTCATTGATTTACTCATTGATTTCATCTTTAATTTAGTAATTAATTGTCACAATTAATGACCAAATATACAATAAAATATATTACTATATGATCACCTGAGAAAACTAATTAATGACCAAATAAATATGACCAAAATGTTTGTCATGTTATAATATACTGTAAATTAGCTACTAATATTCATATATATGCAAATTTTAGTCATCTTTTGAAGCCCATTAATGATCGAATAAATATGAATAAATTTTAGTCGTGTTATAAGATACTATAAATTAGCTACTAATAGTCCTATATATGCAAAATTTAGTCGTCATTTGTAGTCACAAATTTATCATTTGCACTAGTCATTTATTCATTATATAAGCGACTAATTTAGTAGTTTATATTCATTTCATTTACATTCATTAATAATCATTATAAATTACTAATTTAGTCGTATATTCATTTTATTTGTGTTCATCATTAATCAATATAAACTACTATTTTAATATTTTTAGATTGATTTTATGTGTTCATTATTAATCAACATAAATTAATTAGTATGATTTTGCAACTAAATTAAAAAAAATTTCATACAATTTACATGTTCATCTAATATGAAAACGCAAAATTACATAAGTTAATTATAATACCAAGTAATATCAAGTGTAACTATAAATAATTCCAACCACATAAATTATATTACATAAAATGTCGAGTATTACAATATGAGTTTCCAACTTAATATTGGTTGGAGTACAATTTACAGATTAAATATTGTTCATCACTTCAAAAGATTATGATTATCTTTCCAAGGAATTGCAAGTGAATTCACCAACTCTGAAACTTGACCATCAGTCTTTATGTGCGTCTGATGTGGGATATTGGCTCTACGAGTACCACTAGACCAGTATACTTCTCTCTCTTTGTCACTCTAGTGTTATTGTTCCCCTGTTTCTTCAATATTTTCTTCTTACCATCAATATTGAGTCCAGTTCCTGCAAAAAGAAAACAAAAAAAGTTCCAATGTAGAGTATAAGACATCAAAGTTGATGAACACTGGAATATAAGCTAAAGTAGACTATAAAGGATTTATACGATATATACCTCAACATAAAAAATATTGTTAATGTCATTTTTCCCCATAAAAGAAAGAAACTCGAACAAGTTTTCTTTAGTTGGGAAATAGTGCCCACTATGTGGCCAGATGACTTGTATAAAAAAATCAAATAAAATGTAAAAAATAAACACAACAGAGCTAGCAATTTATACTAATAATGTCTCATGCTCCACCTTTTTAGTTGTATCATTCCCTCTAGTTATCTCTAAGAAGCAGTGACACTTCAACAATAAAACTGGTTAGTAGAAATCTAATGGGTGAAAAAAAGTATTGCTGACACAAGATTACAACAAGAAACTAAAAAATACTAAGACAAGATTTTGTAAATTGTGATACTAATTGGGAATATAGTTTCAATATAGTAATCTTCAATTATCAACATACTATTCCAAGCGAAAAGGAATCCAATTCGCATAAGACAAAAAATTATGTATGCCCCTTGTTTTCCCTATAATTAATTGAGCAAGATAAACATGCACAATTTCCATTTAGAATCTCTAAAATGATTTTATAAATATTCAAAGAAAACTTAATGTTACTCATTCATTTTTCTTTTATGCAGAAAAAACTGAATATGCTAACTTGTTTTTCAGCTGGAGAGTTCTGTAATTCATCGTGTCCAAAATCATTGTTTATTTTCGTGACTTTTTTTCTAATGATAAATTAACGGGCCTATATTTGATCAAAAAACATATTTTTCAGAATATATTCCATTTTTCTAATTCAAAGCTAAATTTCCTTCCAGTTTATGATGTTCAAACAAACTTGAATCATTTTCCTTTAACAAGTCACTGTTGTAATATACTACTAAATAGACAACTACATAATGAATTTATTAGTGGTAGAATACTAATAAATCACAAATACAGGAAATAAATAACACTACTATGTCCTAGACATGCCGAGTCTTTATCTTCTTAGTTGGAAATATTACCTCATGAAAACAAAATATTTGACAAAGAGAACTTTTCTAAAACTAACCAATGCCAGTGTATCCAACAACATTGACATTTCTATTGGCATGCCCTCAAAATGTGTTGAAGTATCAAACAAGTGTAGTGCACTTCCCTGTAAGCTTAAAGTTTGACAATGGAATATGTTGTCCCTTAGTCTAATCAAGTTTTAACTTTCCTTTGATAAAATAAAGAGAATGGGAATCCAATATAGAACAATGACATAAATATTTTATTATTTCACACTTACCTAGATCCTAAACAAGCACTGAAGCATTATTCAAATCCAAGAATGTATCACATTCCACCAGGAAAAAAAAATTCTAGATTTTGATTGTAACCCTTAATACTTTCTCAAATTTGTAAAAAAGTAACATCATAAATATTTTTCGTTAGTTCTGAAACCTTATTCTGTGTGGAACTTGAGAAAATATGTGCATATACACATATCGTAATATAACATGTTGTGGATTACATTTACATGAAACCAATCATTCAAAATTTTATTTCTATCAAGATTGAGGCATATGTTAAATGCCCAGTATCTGCATCTATGCGCAATGGTGTCATTAATAATTTGAAGGTTCTTGGCTTGCTAGTATGATCTAATTATTGCTTTGTGCAAGATTTTTTTTCACTCCTATTTTTAAATTTTGTATTTTTATGAAAAATATATACATACAATGGATGCTTCGAATAATAAAAGAGGAAATTATTTTTCCGTCAATAGAATTCAAGTATTTTCATATGGTGTAAACTCAGTTGTTCTATTGGTGGTACTTAGGGTCAACCTAAACAATTATTTTGCATGCATCAAAAGAGGTACAAAGTGATAATAGGAAGGACTCATGCAAATTTTTCTAATCATACATGTTGAAACTGCAAGTGTTAATGTTGTTGTGCTTAATTTCTTATTGGGGTACCTATCAACTGACAATGTTTGTACAAATGTTTGAAATGATACTAAATAAGGTGGACCTGGGGGACTAAATAATGAAAGCACAAGACAATACTTGACTGAGATGTATAGGTGGTATATATATATATATATATATATATATATATATATATATATATATATATATATATATATATATATATTCCTTATTTAATTATTTTCAATGACCTCTCCTAGAGTCTTACACCATAACTGCTCTCCCATGTTCAACCATCATTTTGCATCATTAGAAAGCCTTCTTTAGACATTCCATTAGCCTCTGAGTTAAATTATCTGTAAATATGATGGAATGGTATCTTCAATAAATGTGCCTTGATTCTCTTCAACTGCTCCAAAATGGGTTGCGACAAAAATTCTTCCATCCTAAAGCTCAATTCAACCAATTGATAACCAAGGAATCCCCGAAGTACTAGAATTCAGTCACCTCTCCTCTACTGCTACTGATAACAACAAATTTAGTTGCTTTATTTCATCACAAATGTTAGATCCTGTACCAATAAATGCTTTAATTTTTGAAGATATGAGTATAATAGAATCACTAAGGTATAGGATACCTCCTGCAACATATTTTGCTTTTTGACCTTGACTGGAACTGTTGAAAATTTAAATAACACCATTCCCACTCTTAACAATAGAAAGATGGATCAATGTCCTTTATTTACCAGTGTTAGGGGCTTTTTTACTTTGAAAGCTCAGTTATGACTTCGAGACACACTAAAAATATGGCTAAACGTTACCTTGAAATATTTCAGAGTTTCTGGCAAGAAAAATACATCAAAATATCATAAGACGCCATGCCTCACAACCCTTTAAGTCTTTATTCAAAACCCAATATTTAAAAATTGAACATGATATCCCTCATAGGTACATATGCATCTAGTCACTTAGATTTTTTAATATTTTTGAACTTCTAAAGCTTCTTCCACTACGAGGTTTCTCCTTCTGAATTATCTACAAATATAGATTTATAAACTAGCCTCAGAGTATATACCCCTTTGGTATGATTCTTTGACTAGAAAAAAGAATCCTCATCCTCTCTAAGCCTGATGTAATTCTTCTAAAGTTGTACTAGATATTCCTTACACTATTCTTCTTCCCTCTATGATAACATTAAATCTATCTCACTTTTCTATCCCTCATTCCAAATAGGTTTGGGAATTGGATCTTTTGTTAAGCCAAGTAATGGATTCACTGGTTCTACAATGTGACAATAAAAAAGACAACCTATTTGATCCAATCTTCCATTGATAGTGGTGTTATAAAATTATATATAACAGAGCAATGCAACACATAAAATATGCAAAAAATACAAGCACACAAAACACATAAAACCAGAGAGACACAGATATACATGGTTCACCTAGTTTGGGCTACGTCCACCCCGAACTGCCGGTCCTTCCTTTTTATTATCCAACAAAATGAAGAGACACAACCTACAGCAGATCCGTTGTAATATCTTATGTTCTCTCTCACAGTCTCCCTATCTGTTTCTCGCTCTGAGAATACACATACCATACACAACCACAATACAATACCCTCATAAAAGTGAGGGGTTTCCTTCTAGGGAAAAAAACCCTAAACTAAACATAACTTCTATAGGCAGATCATCTACCTAATGAACGACCCATATTGACTAGAAATTACTATACTTTTACAAGGCAATTTTACATCTGTTTTTGGCTTCGGGGGCACTGCTCCCGAAACCCCCCACTAGGGGGGGGCTCCATAAAGTTGCAACCGTCCCCACTAGACCACCCAGGAAACATTTAATTACGGTAGCATTACCGCCCCCATTAAGGTACAGGGGTCCAACGCTGTGATACAAAATAAACAAGATAATCAGGCTCCACACCCAACAATCTCCCACTTGGAGACTAATTGTAGCAACTCCACCACTGATTCATTTGTTGGACAATGACTCCTCTTTGGACCTGGCTGTTTCTCATCTTCATCATCATCCTTGAAGACCAATTTAAATTGAGCATATTCTCAGTTTCTCCCTATTTACAACTTTTGTTAGCATATCTGCAGGATTCTGGCTAGTGTGTATCTTTTCCAGCTTCAATTGTCCATCTTCCAATACTGACCGTATGAAATGGTACTTGAGATGTATGTGTTTAGTCCTGGAATGAAATGCTGAGTTATTTGAAACATGAATGACACTTTTTCTATCACTGTATAACGTGCCCATGTCATGCTTCTTACCCAATTCATCCATAAACCTTTGTAACCAAATCATTTCCTTACTAGCCTCTGTAGCAGCAACATACTCTGCTTCTGTTGTTGAAAGTGCAACAACACTCTGGATTGTTGAAACCCAACTGATAGCTATTCCACCTACAATAAATACATATTCTGTATTGCTCCTCCTATTATCTCTGTCACCTACCATTTCTGCATTAAGATATCCCTGTAGAACAATGTTTGAACCACCAAATCATAATGCTTGATTTGTGGTACCTCTCAAATATCTGAGAATCCATTTTACTGCCATCCAATGTTCTTTTCCTATATTGTTCATGTAACTGCTTAAAACTCCCACTGCATGTGCAATGTCAGGCCTTATGGAGGCCATTGCATACATTAAGCTTCCAACTACTGATGCATATGGAACTTTAGACATATATTCCATTTCTTCGTGGATCTTGAGGCAAATCTCCTTATTAAGTTTGAAATGGGTAGCAAAAGGTGTACTAATTGGTTTTTCATTCTGCATATTAAATATTTTCAACACCTTTTGTATGTACTCATTCTGAGACAATGTTAATTTGTGATTTGCGAATTGTTTTGAAGCTCACAAATCCTTCATTGCAAATGAATTTGCCAATTTTATTTTGAGCACATTTATTTCCTGCATGTTAGACACTGCAACAATCATGTCATCTACATACAATAACAATATAATATAGCTGCCATCATTTTTCCTTTTCAGATAAACACAATGATCAGAGTGACATCTAGTATAACCTTTTTCAGAAATAAACTTGTCAAATTTTAGATACCACTGCCTTGGAGCCTGTTTTAAGCCATACAAGCTCTTCTTTAACCTGAAAACTATTTTTTCTCTCCCTTTGACCTCATATCGTTCTGGTTGCTCCATATAGATCTCTTCCTCCAAATCTCCATCGGGAAATGTTGTCTTTACATCTAATTTTTCAAGATGTAAATCTTCCGCTGCTACAAGACTTAAAATAGTTCTGATTTAAGTCATCTTAACAACAGGAGAAAATATTTCATCAAAATTAATACCTTTATTCTGTGCAAACCCCTTCACCACAAGTCTATCTATATTTGTACCTCTATTTTCCTCCATCTTCTTCCTTCAGCCTGTACGCCGATTTATTCTACAATGTAGTTTTACCTGCAGGCAACCTGACTAAGTCCCAAGTCTGGTTATGCATTAAGGAGTCCATCTCTTCTCCCATGGATAGCTCCCACTTATTCCTGCTTTCAACCTGCATTGATTCTTCATAACATTCAGGTTCACCAGAATCATTCAACAATAAATAATATAATGAAGGAGAGTATCGTTCAGGCGGTCTACTTATCCTGGTGAATCTTCTAATACCACGTTTAAGTGTTTGAGGTGCCTATTGCTGTTGTGGTGGTTGTTTTTGCTGTGGCTCTTGATTATTATTATTTTTTTCAAGCACCTTTAACTTTTCTGTGATCTCATCAAGAACTGTGTATTATTTGTTTTATTTTTCCTATTTCTTTTCCTACAACTGATTCTTATACAATACCTTTTCATTGAATATTACATCTCTGCTCCTAACGATTTTGTGATTTTCATAATCATATAAGAAATAACCAAAATCATTAACACCATATCCAATAAAGGTACATTTCTTTGATTTTGCCTCAAGCTTGGTTCTATTTTATTTATTAATATGGACAAAGGCCTCACAACCAAAAGGCTTTAAAAAGGAGTAGTTTATCTTTTTACCTGTCCATGTTTCCTCTGGAATACCACCATCCAAGGAACTTTAAGGCCCTATGTTTATTAGATAAAAAATAGTATCTACAGCATCTGCCCAAAATTATAAAGACAATCCTGCATGCAATCTCATGCACCTTGCACACTCCATGATTGTTCTGTTCATCCTTTCTGACACACCATTTTCTTGTAGTGTTCTTGGAACTGTCTTCTCTCTGCGAATTCCATGCTCTGAACAATACCTATCAAACTCTTTGCTACAATATTCACCTCCATTGTCCGATCTGAGACACTTCAAATTCCTTCCTGTGTCAATCTCAACCAAAGATTTCCATTTCTTGAAAGTATCAAATACATCAGATTTATTTTGAATACAATAAATCCAAGTTTTTCTAGTTGCATCATCAATAAAAGTAACATAATAACGAGAGCCACTAAGAGATGATACCTAAGCAGGTCCCCATACATCTGTATGCAGAAGCTCTAATTTTTCACTCTTCTTTTCTTTCCCAACTCTGAGAAATCTAACTCTCTTCTGTTTTCCATAAATGCAATTCTCACAGAAATCCAAATCAACATTCTTCAAACTCGGCAATAAGTTTCTTGAGTGAAGAATCTTCATCCCCTTCTCACTCATGTGTCCGAGCCTATGATTCCATAATGCTGCATCTGCTCCTTTGGAAGATAAAACATTTACAGAGTTAGAAATACCATTGCATAAATAAAATGTACCAACCTTTTCACCTTTTTCTATTACCAGGGCTCCTTTGGTGACCTTCCAAGTTTTATCCGTGAAAGTTGTCACACAACCTTCACCACCTAGCTTCCCTATTGAAATCATATTTTTCTTCAGATATGGAACATGCCTTACCTCCTTTAGTAGCCATTGGTTTCCATTCTGTTGTTTTACAAGAACTTTACCCATTCCAACAATTTTACAAGGTTTATCATCACCCAAACAAGCTTGTCCAAAATCTGCTTGAACATAGTCATGAAAATATTTCTTATCAAGTGTGGCATGGAATGAAGTCCTTGAATCTACAAGCCAAGAATCAGTAACATTATCGAAAGAAAGAATCAAAGCATCTTGTAACACATCACCTGTCACATTTTCTTCATGATTTTTTTCTTGTTGTGTGTCTCCTTATTTTCCCTTCTGAGATCTACAGTCTTTCTTTAGGTGTCCTTTCTTTCCGCATTTCTAGCACACTATCCCCGATCTAGACTTGGATCTTCGTTTCCTTGATTTACTGCAATATCCCGAGCTATTTCTTCTTTCCATTCTTCTTCCCCTAGACTCTGCACTCAAAGAATTACCCGATGTATCACCGGAGCTTTTCGGTCGCATTTCCTCGCTAAGGATAGCACCGACAACATCATCAAACTTTAAAGTAATAGATCCAGAGATAGAGTTACTAATGGCCATAACTAAACCATTCCAGCTTTCTGGAAATGAGCACAGAAATAATAGAGCTTTAACTTCATCATCAAATTTTACCCCTACAGAACTTAACTGACTGGTAACTGTATTAAAATCATTTAAATGGTATGAAACAGATCCACCTTTTGACATATTCATATTAAATAAACGTTTCATAAGAAATACCTCATTTGAGGCCGAGGGTTTTTCATATAGTTTCACCAACACCTTAATCAAACCCTCTGTTGTTGTTTCCTTCGAAATATTGAACGCTACCGATGCCGCGAGGCACAAACCTACTGTTCTAAATGCCTTTCTATCGAGAATCTCCCATTCTGCGTCTATCATAGCTATCAGCTTCTTTGTTTTTCCACTCAATGGTAGGTACAAATCTTTCTGATACAGATAATTTTCCATCTGCATCTTCCACAGCTGGAAATTTTGGCTGTTAAATTTCTTGACCCTAAATTTACCATCTTCCACCATTGCTCCCACTCGAACTAGGAAACCCTTCTTTCCTGCGAGTTTATCAGCCAAATAGACCTTTGGCTCTGATACTAGTTGTTATAAAATTATATATAAAATAGCAATGCAACAAATAAAATATGCAGAAAATACAAGCACACAAAACACATAAAACTGGAGAGACACAGATATACGTGGTTCACCCAGTTTGGGCTACGTCCACCCTGAACAGCCAATCCTTCCTTTTTATTATCCAGCAAAATGAAGAGACACACCTACAGCAAATCTGCTGTAATATCCTCTGTTCTCTCTCACAGTCTCCCTATCTGTTTCTCGCTCTGACAATACACATACCATACATAGCCGCAATACAATACCCTCATAAAAGTGAGGGGTTGCCTTCTAGGGAAGAAAACCCTAAACTAAACATAACTTCTACCGTCAGATCATCTGCCTAATGAATGACCCAGATTGACTAGAAATTACTATACTTTTACAAGGAAATTTTACATCTGTTTTTAGCTTCGGGGGCGCTGCCCTCGAAACCCCCCTCTAGGGGGGGGCTCCATAAAGTTGCAACCGCCCCCCTGGACCTGCCAAGCAACATTTAATTACAGGCGGCGTTGCAGCCCCCATTAAGGTACATGGGTCCAACGTTGTGATACAAAATAAACAAGATAATCAAGCTCCAGACCCAACAAGTGGTTTTATATACTTACGAATAATCACTTTCTTGTGTATGAATTTCTTAGAAATCAACCTCTATAGACTCTTTGTTGTCTAAGCCTTACCAAAGGAATGTATGTTTTCTAAACCCAATCCACCAAGTTCCTTTGGTTTAGATAATGACTGCCACTTAGTAAAGGGATTCCCTCTTTTTCTCTCTTATATGTTCACAAAAATTTGAAAAATTTCTTCCTAATGAGGGTAGTAATGGAAACAAAGGTAATTAAATTTGGATTGCACCGAAAAAACATTGGAATTCTCTATATAGGTAGAAAATCATTGAGAAATTGATCTGGTAGGGTGCAGAAAAGATCCTCTCGATCCCTTGGAACATTGACAAAGCCTCCAAAACCTGGTTGCACTAACACCTGTGATGCAAAGGGCATAATTAACACCAAAGAATAATCCAAAAGGTTCTACAAAAACATGTAATAGCTTCGTATGTTTAAAAACCAAGGCACATGCTCTTTCTTTTCATTTTCAGTAGCTTTGTCATTTTCTGTTTCCATTCATTGCTATGAGATAATGGTACTATCCATAGTAAATGAACTGTTACTTAAAAATTTGTCAAAAGGACTTTTAATTGTACCATGATCATAGAAATAATTTGCAATTGTTGTATTACACTCTTGGTTGCTGCACTAAGCAATCCTATATCATCACGATGTTGATTGTGAACTACGAAAACCTTCACAAGAGTCACATAAGAGGATCACATTGCAGACACAACCTTATTCATATTGTCAAAGTCCAGGAGATCAAGTCACATCATTTTAATTTTTTGGGCTTGATATGTTTCTCCTACACTTACAGAGCCTCCAATGTCAACCTCTGATGCATCTGCATGTCGCCCAAGCTGACCAAGACACACTTGAAATCCCTTCAATACCATGGTGTATTTTTTATGGTGATGAAGTCTGGTTTGTATAACAAAAACATTCCATGTTTTAAGACAAATTTTTAGTAGAAGTATCAACCCATAACTTAGATGTCACCCTCGATGATTCATCTCCAGCCACTAAACTAATTGTTTTTTGTTATAAATTAGTCTCCATGGGAATAGGCATAGAAGAGCTAGAAAATTTTGGCAATAGGGAAGACACTTCAGCACCAAATCCAATTTTTGAAATAGTATCTAATATTTCAATCAATACATCCACCCCATGCCACCTCAAATAAGGAAAATGTCGTATCATCTCATCCAAGGCAAATGATAAGGACTTAAGAGTGTCACCTGCCAAAGCCCGTAAGTAGGCTTTTGATGTAAAAAAATAACAAAATATCTTAGAGCACCAAAATCATTAATAGCTTGAAGTATAAGGTTATTAAGTCATAAAGCATCTAAGCATTGTGGTATACAATCTACTATATCTGCATAAGGGTGGATACCAACCATGATGACCTCCAAAAAAGCATTAGGCATACCAACGACATCTAGAGCAGAATAGCAAGTTGGATCTTTGTAAATAAGATCACTTGTGACTATAGTTGCAAGTGAAAAGACCGCAACACCAAAGTCCCTTGATCTTTTGAATATATTGCACAAGAAAAATGGAAAAAAACTCTTTTCAGATCTTATAGTCGTGTAGTATTTCTAGGAGCATATGTGCCAAGAGATATAGCCCAAGGAAAATCCTTCATAATATTTATTCTATGATAAAGAACTAATGTGTCAGGCTGAGAAATTTGCATTGCCTCTCATAGCAGAGTAGCATTTTTCAGAAGAGACTTGCCCTTAGAACTTTATTGTGATTCTCCACTCTGCTTCTTATCTCCTCAAAATGGTAGACTTCAAACGTGCTATGGTGTTGTCCAAGGCTCCCAAACCCCTAAAGGAGGTTTTAGCAGGTTTACTATAGTCCATACAAGAACATGCACAATAGTTGTTACCAAGTGTATTTGTTGTGGATCCAAATCTTTGAGAAGAGAGAGAAAAGTTGGCATTAAACCCACATCCCATAATTCAGTGCAGCCAAAAGAAGAAGAAACTAGAACTGTTACAAGAGAAATTAGTGCTTCTACTAAAGATATCAAACAATAGGATGATTCACTAGAAACTTATTTCCATTGAGCTCAGGGGGATATTAGATATTTTTGATGCAATATTGAGTATAGTTGATAAGAGAAATATTATTACAAAGGCTTACCAAAATACCACTCCTAGCCCTTCTAAAATGGAGGTGACATTCCAATGTTTATTTTCATTAGATCTGGTTGTGGATTGATCAAATCCATAATTGAATCTTTATTAGGGCCGAGAAGGTCATTCTCTTGATACAAGAACTAAAAATTCATCTAATATCAATTAGTTTCATATCACATGTATCCCCAAAAGAGGATGCCTTTCTTGTTGACAGTGTGAGCATGAAGGTGGAACAACTATTGAAGGAAATCACCTTGTGTCTCCAACTCGAAATGGAGTGCATGCCAGATCCAAATTTTTCTTTCATGTTCCACCTAGCCAAGCCCATAATTTCTTTCCATGTTAACCAATTACTCTAGGAAATTCAAATAAGAGAGCTTGAGACCTGGAATTTGGTGTGCTAAATTTTCTTATCCCTAGCAGCTAGAAAATTTAATTTCTAGTAAATTTCCTTGTTGTAAATTAATTGAAGTTTCAGCTTACTAAATAAAAATCATTGTTTGGATTTAACAGGTAAATAAAATAAAATCAGCGGTAGAAAATTGTACACCAATCCCACACATGCATAGATAGAAAATATGCACATCAAAATTGGATGTTCATTAAATAATATATTATCGTACAAGGGTTTCCTTACAGGAAACAAGGCCCTTTGTGGAAAAATACAATCTTGAACAACTATAGAATTTTTCTGGGCACTTGTGCAGGTTGTACTACCCAAATTATCCTAAGAAACCACACAAATTACCATCTTCTCAAACTGCAATGCAACCTTTCTGTCACCTATGTGGTTGTTTGCACCCATGCCCACAACATGTGCAACAATTTACTGCTTCTTGTGGCACGTGTGACTGCTCTGCTCACTTTGCACAGCATATGATGCCCTACTGCATCACACTTGACTATTTTTAAACCTCCACACAACTCGTGTTTCTCTCTCAAGATGAGTATGGTAGAACTATTCCACTGTTGTTGGCTGATCTACAGACTTCTATTGTACAACCTTATTGGGAATGATCCTTGCTGCAGAAATCACTCTACTGTAGTGCAAATTTCAGACCATATACACTTGGATGAAATTCCATTTTCATATAATCACATGTCTAGACCCTCAAATCTGTTTGGAAGTACATGTCCCATGCTACTATCATAAATAGGGGAAGGATGAAGGAGATGATATCACAGAAAGAAAAATCCCCCTGCAATTTCCCCACTTGTTGACATCCTAAAGGTCAAAATAGAACCTACCATGGAGAATCACCCTCTAGACCCCTTGAAACTCATATGGTAGCCAAAATAGACACTTGAGTGGGAATATTGATCAAACCAAGCCCCCTGACATCCTTGGGGATAGTAACACATCACAAGGGGCCAATGGAAGACCCTTTTGTTTGATTGAAACCATGGTTACATTCTCCAAATCTTCTCTACTATTGATATCGGGACTTTCTACGCAACCAACAAGACACAAAATATATTTAAAATTCTATTAGGACTGTGAAACCATGGTCAAATTCCTCGTAAATGAAAGGTCCCGATGATGCTAAATAATAAGTTTCCTTTGTAGTTGCTGAAGTTACCAATTCTACATGGATATTGGAAAAATATCTAGGCTAAAGGGAATACACAAATATCTAACAACAATCCAGGGTGGGGTAAATGTCCAAGCTGAGGGATTATAGTTAGGAAGAGAGTCCAACCCCACCAGGAAAAAATTAACTTTTTAGTCACTAAACAAATCACTTGATGCAGGTTGATTATGTCTAAGCAAGCATGAGCATCATCAACTAAAATTATCTAAGCACTATTTGGTATATAAAGGCTAATGTGTTAGTGAAAAATGTGTTCTCCATAGTCACACATCTAGGTCCAAACTCCACAAGAGTCAACATCTAAATAATGAAACTCCAATCCAATCAGTCAAAAGCTTTTTCAAATGCAATTTCAAAGAAAAGGGGTTGCTGACTAGTTTTTGTGCACATTTGAAGGTTTTACATGTTCAAAACATGGTACTGAGATTACTTTTTTGTACAAAAAACTTGTGTTATCATTAGAAAACCTTCCATGGAATTTCCTAGATCCTTAGAGTCTCTTTTTTAGCCATGACCTTGTGTGGCACACTAAGCAATGTAATTGGATGCCAATCACCAATTGTGTTTGTGGCTGCTTTTTTGGGAATGTGTTTGCCAAATGAAAAAAATATTCACTAATTATGGATCATGGCCTTGTAAAATTCACAAATAATTCCATCTACATTCTATACCCAGAGACTTTCCATTCTTAATGTATTTAAGTGCTGCAAAATCCTCCTCTTTTTAGAATTCATCATTCTTCAACCTCCTGTAGTCACCAGTAAAAACCTTATGAGGATTGACCCTACAATAAGAATTTACTGCAGCCACTACATGATCCATCACAGTATAAGGATAAAAATATTTTGAAATTTCAATTTGAACATAATGTCAATTATAGTGCCAAACAAAGAACCATTTGCATGGAGTAATCCAAGATCATGTTCATTGCCACTTTTCTTTTAAAAAAGTCAAAATAGAATTTTGAGCCTTCATATCCCTTATAAATCCACTGCACCCTGAAACAAACTCAAGCACCCTTGAAAATATATTCCCCTGTGCTTCACCTCCCTCTGAACCATTATGTCCTACCATGCATCCTCGCCATAGAGGGACACATTATGGAGATCTACTTCAATAGCAACGCACACCTACGGAATTCTACCTTGCTACAAATCCTTTCTGCCTTTTGAGGGCCATTATACTACCCTAGCCTCTCATGGATTTCAAAATACAACATTTTTGGTTATAACTTATGATCTAAGAAGATTGAAATGCATTTTTTATTGTTTCTCTAATGGAAGTGTGCAATGTCCCTAGGTAATTTTTGGCCTTGGGGTTCAATCGTTATCTAGGATTTTCCAATCATGAAAATAATCATAACAGAAGTGCACATTTATCAACTCATATAACAGTAAGTACCATTCTATATAATTCACTAATGATATAAGAGTTATTTAATAGTCATATTTTTCTTCAACAAACCACCATAAGTTAGGGATAACTGCCTAATGAAAAATAGACCTATACAACCAATAATCCACCAATATAATTCTGACTGTAATGTAAATATTCAATAGATCACTATTCTAACTGTAACCCGCCACTAGCAATATCCAAGTTTAGTTGATAATATACTAATTAACAGCTCACTATCTAACTGCATTACCTCCAAACTTGTTTTCTATTAGGAAGACCTTGTGACAACCCTTTCTTAGTGGAGTTTCAATTTGTGATTGGTGTAGTCTCTTAACCTGGTCATATCGCTGGTTAGATCTTATGACAATCCCCTTTTAATATAATTCTGACTGCAATGTCAATATTCAATAGATCAGTATTCCAATTGTAACCCACACTAGTACTATCCTAGTTTAGTTGGCAATATACTAATTAACAGCTCACTGTCTAACTGTGTTTCCTCAAAAATTGTTTGCTATTAGGAAGAACTTATGATAGCCCTTTCTTAGTGGAGTTTCAATTTTTGGTTGTAGTCTCTTCACCTGGTCAAATCGCAGGTTAGATCTTATGACAATCCCCTTTTGATCCAAATTTAACTCTGCTGCACTACAGATTTCAAACCATATATACTTGGATGAAATTCCCTTTTCATCCAATCACATGTCTAGATACTCAAATATGTTTGGAAGTACATGCCAAATTCTACTATCATAAACAGGGGGAGGATGAAGGAGATGATATCACAGAAAGAAAAATCCCCCTATGCTTCCCCCACTTGTTGACATCCTAAAGGTCAAAACAGAACCTGCCGTGGAGCATCACCCTCTAGACCCCTTGACACTCATATGGTAGAAAAAATAGCCACATATGTGGAAAGCTTGATCAAACCAAGCCCCATGACATCCTTGGGGATAGTAACACATCCCAAGGGGCCAATGGAAGACTACTTTGTTTGATTGAGACCATGGTTACAATCTCAAAATGTGCTTGACTATTGATATCGGGCCTTGCTACGCAACCAAAAAGACACAAAATATATTTTCAAGTCTATTAGGAATATGAAACCATGTTCAAATTCTTCGCAAAGGGAATATCCCAATGATGCTAAACAAGAACTTTCCTTTGTAGTTGCGAATGTTACCAATTCTACATGGATATTGGCAAAAGATCTAGACTAAAGGGAATACACAAATATATAACAACCATACAATGTGGGGTAAATGTCCAAGCTGAAGGATTCTAGTAGGGAAGAGAGTCCAACCCTACCAGGGAAAAAATAGCTTTTTAGTCACTAAACACATCACTTGATGTCAGGTTGATTATGTTTAAACAAGCGTGAGCATCATCAACTAAACTTATCTAATCACTATTTGGCATATAAAAGTTAATGTATTAGTGAAAAATGTGTTCTCCATAGTCACACATCTAGGTCCAAACTCCACAAGAGTCAACATCTAAATAATGAAAATCTAATCCACTTAGTCAAAAGCTTTATCAAATTCAATTTCAGAGAAAAGGGGTTGATGACTAATTTTTGTGGACATTTGAAGGTTTTACATGTTGAAAACATGGTACTAAGATTACTTGTTTGTACACATAAATTATGTTATTGTTAGACAACCTTCCATGGCATTTCCTACATCCTCAGAGTATCTGTTTTAGCCATGATCTTGTGTGCCACATGAAGCAATGTAATTGGATGCCAATCACCAATTGTGTTTATGGATACTTTTTTTGGAAATGTGTTGTCCAAATGACAAAAATTGTCACTAATCATGGCTTGTGGCCTTGTAAAATTCACACAAAATTCCATCTAGATTCTATACCCAGAGAATTTCCATTCTTCATTAGATAAGTGCTGCAAAATCCTCCTCTTTTGATAAGTCATTGTTCTTTAACCTGCTCCCATCACCAATAAAAATGTTATGAGGATTGACCCTACAACAAGCATTTCTTGCAGCCACTACATGATCCATCATGGTATGAGGAGAAAAATATTTTGAAATTTCAATCAGAACATCATTTCAATTGGAGTGCCAAAAAAATAACCATTTTCATGGAGTAATCCAAGATCATGTTCATTGCCACTTTTCTTTTCAAAAGGTCAAAATAGAATTTTGAACCCTCATATCCCTTATGAATCCACTGTAGCTTGAAAAAACTCAGGCACCCTTGGAAATATATTCCCCTCTAATTCACCTCCCTCTGAACCATTATGTCCTACCATGCATCCTTTCCATAGAGGGACACATTATGGAGATCCGCTTCAATAGCAATGCACGCCTACTGAAGTCTACCTTGCTGAAACTCCTTTCTGCCTTTTCCGGGCCATCATCATACCCCAACCTCTCATGGATTTTAAAATACAACATAATTGGTTATAGATTATTATCCAAGTAGATTGAAATTCATTTTTTACGGTTTATCTAATGGAAGTATGCAATTTACCTAAGTAATTATTGGCCTTGGGGTTCAATCCTTATCTAGGATTTTCCAATCATGAAAAGAATCATAACACCAATGCACATTCATTAACTCATATAATGGTAATTACCCTTCTATATAATTCAATAATGATATAAAAGATATTTAACAATCATATGTTTCTTCAGAAAACCACCACAAATTAGGGCTAACTTCCTAATGAACAGTAGACCTATAAAACAAAAAATCCACCAATATAATTCTGACTTTAATGTCAATATTCAATAGATCCGTATTCATGAATGTCTTTGAAATCTTCAACTAGTTATCAAACTTGTATCTACCTTGGAATTTTGTTGTAAATGGTCTTTGGCCACTTCTTGTACTAGTCTCCACCCAAAGGATCACTTCCTCCTTTGTAGTGAGATCCACCATGAGGCCCAAAGCATCTAGACCTATGTCCAACATGAAGTGTTTCTATTCCAAAACCCACATAAACAATCAGATGAGGTTACCCAGGCATCCATATAAATATATTTCATTTTATTGCAGGATTTGTCTTTTAGAAATTCTTCCATCATCATTGCTTCATTTGATCTTGATTAATGGAGAATATAAACTCATATTTTATCTTTCCAATATAGAACCCTTTGACAAGATTTTTAGCGGGCCATAATAAGTTGTTCTCTTCCTCCGTGAGAATGATATTATTATTAAATGTCAGTCAAGTACATCGCTAAAGAAAATGTGTTCTTCAAGAAAGTACAACTATACTAATAGTTGAAAACCAAACAGTTCTGCAACTGTGATTTTACAAAAATAAAATTTTAATAAGAACCAAGGAAAGTGTCTAGGCCATTTTTAGCTTCAGTTACCCCACATCATGCAAGAGAGAACAAAAAAAATTCCAGTCCACAAAGGTACAAAAATCTGACAAATACCTACCTAGGAGACATAACATATTGTTTTTAATCCCTGGAGTTAGTGATCTCTAGTAGGCTAGGCCTACTGCAGTATTCATTACTTGCTTTGAAAATCAATCTACAATATCATTTAACTCTCTAAACATATGAAAATATGAGAAAATTACCATCCTATTCAAATTCTCCTTGAACCTCCAGATGAAAGTTAAAAACTAGCCCCTGAAATAAGCTGCTGGCGGTATGTAAATGGGTAGGATTTCTCTCCTGCGAAATGCCTCTGTGTCTTGGGCCATATTGCCTCTCAAATTTCATAAGAATTTTTTAGACATGTTGCTCATATGAGCATTTATAGCTTATAAAGAGTCGAGAAATGAATTTTGGTCCATTTTCATGTGTTATTTTGAAGTAAAATTACGGTCGGAATTAAAGCTCTCTCGCCTTCTTATCTTGGTTCTTACTAATGAGACCCTTTCCAAACTGATTCATGAAATCTACAAGTGGTAACTGAGCACTATTATAGACAGTTTTAGATATTTCTAAATTATATCAGAACAATAATTTCTTGTTATATTGGAGAGTAACTATCGGTTTTCATTCAACACATGACAAAAAGGTAGTTGGAGATGATCAAGATAACACTGTTGCAATGCTATGGATGAATGAGGAAAAATATAAATTGAGACCCATGGTGGTTCAAATTTCTGCAAATATTTTTGTAGAACAAAAAGTGTATGCAATTGGGAATCCATTTGGTTTGGATCACACCTTGATGACTGTTATCATCAGTGGGCTTTGCAGGTAGATAAGTTCAGCTGCAACTGTCCATCCAATACATGATGTGATTTAGACAGATGGTAAAGGACCATTGGAGGTCCTCTTCTTGATAGATCAGGAAATTTGATTGGCATAAACACTTCTATATACTCTCCATTAGGAGCATCACCTGGCGTGGGATTTTGAATTATAGTATATCTGTAAGTGTCATTGTTGATCAGTTAGAAAATTTTGGGAAAATTACTTTACCCATTTTGGGTAGTAAATTTGCACTAGATGAGTCCATTGAGCAACTGAGTGTCACTAGATTTCTGGTGCTTGATGGTCCTGCAGATGGACTAGCTGGAAAAGTTGGACTGAAAACAAAAAAATGAGATGCTTATGGCCAGCCTGTCTGGGGACAAATCATTACAGTTGTAAATGTGAAGAAATTTTGCAATGGAATCGATATCTATAGAGTACTTCACCAATGTACAGTTGGTGATGTGTTAACAGTGGAGGTCCAGTCCAGTGGAGATGGGGTTGTAAATGATTGCAAGGATATTAACTAGAGATAATTTATGATAGTGGTAGTTTCTATTCTCCTCCATCAATATGAACAGCCTTGGAAGGTGTGTCCCACTAATATATTAAAATGAGCTTGAGCTTAATGCTAAATCTAAGGTTGAAATGAGATGTGAAGAAAACCTATCTTACCAAGATCATTCCTGTCCATCCTTGTTTCCAGTGGCAGTGCCTCAAACAACATCATTCAGATTTTTCATCCAAGGACCAAAAATGATAAGAAGAGCACTACTACAGTCTACCGCACATCTTTGAGTTGTTTTTAGCATTCAATCAGTCAACAGTCAGGGGAAACTAACAAACAAAAATGAATCTGATCTACTGCTGAACATGAGGCCAGTACCCAGATTTGAGAAGCTTGTGTATTTGATGTTGAAATCATGGAATATAGAAGGTGAAGATGACTTACAGACATATTTAACAAAAAAAATTACATGGGCCTTCAATATTTCAAGAGTAAGGGAAGTTAAGAGAGTAATCTGAGCTTGTAGCATTTTATCAATGGTTCCTAGAGGTTCCAAAAAGAGATCACCATTGCACTTGTTGGAAGAATACTCACACTAGTATAGAATGATGAAATTAGTGACTAGGTGACTAAAAAAGTTAGTCACCACAATTATTTCAAGTGAATTACTACTAGAATTGAGCAATTTCAAGTGATCAAACTAAAAATGACTAACTTAAATGACTAATTTAGTCAAGGAATAAAATATATGACTAGATAATAAGTGACTAAACTAAAAATGACTAACATAAATTACTAATTTAGTCTAGGAATAAAATATACGACTAGATAATAAGTGACTAAACCAAAAATGACTAACTTAAATGACTAATTTAGTCTAGGATTAAAATATATGACTAGATAATAAGTGAAAAAATTAATAATGATTAACATAAATGACTATTATAGTCCAAGAATAAAAATATGACCAAATAAAAAGTACAACAAGAATATGAAATAGTCATTTATGTTAGTAATTTTTAATTGTGGACACATTATTTGTTATGGGGTTTTTGTGGCATTGTTACGTACCATGGTTGATTATTGCACTAGATTCATAGAGAATGATTTCATTCATTTTAATTCAAAGTATGTTTATTTATACATGGTCAATTGATATAAATCTAGAAGTTTACTCTAAACCCATATTATTCTATAGATACATGCATTACAAAAATGTTCACGAATTCTAATAATGGATTCACATTCTTAGAATGTGCACACACTTTTATTAGAAAACCATACATGCTAACAATTCTTTTGGCTCTTTAATTATGTAGAATAACATTCCATGGCTCCCATATCCAAGTTGAAATCCAAATATCCCTTAGAGAGTATCTATGTGGTTGTTTGGGGGTTAATTCATGTTCCTTGAACTCAAGAAGCTTTATTTAGGGCCTAAGGCCCTCTTTTATCCTATCGTCAATAGATCGTACATTCCCCAAGACCCATTCTTACTGTGTAAACCATACCCATGGTGACAAATATCCCCCATATAGGCCAAATATTCCCTATAGATGTTCTGTGTAGTAATTAGAATACTTGTTCAAGAAGATTGATCATGGGAAGATTCAAATATGACCCAAGCACCTTATAATCCTTCCTTGACCATGGTTAAGGTCCCAAGTGCCATACATTGTGAAAAAAGACTCCTAATGATATTAAGGCCAAACTTAAAGGCCCTAAGACCTAAATATGTCACAAAAAACCTTCAAATAACACCAATATCACACCTAAAGGCTAGACATTATATCTTATATAGGATATGTGTGGTCGTTTGAGGCCTTATTCACGTCCCTTGAACTAAAGAAGTTTTGTTTAGGGACTCAAGATCTTTTTTTCCTTCCATATCCATCATAGAGGCCATAAAACCCATCCTTATTATGTAAAACATACTATTTGTTCCCATATTTCCATTCTAATATTATGTTCATGGACGTTAAATACGATAAATACTTGTTTTAGGCATAAGGCCCTTTTTCATTCCTTTTCTAAGATATAAGACCTAATTCCCATATATGATGTAGAAAACCTCATAATGGAACCCTTATCCTAGATGGAGGCTTAAAATCCCTCAAAGATGATTTATATTGTTCTTTATGTTTTTTTCATGCAATGTGAGCCAAAGAAGTTTCATTTTGGGATTTAGGAAATTGTTTTCATCCCTTTGCAATGGTATAAGCCTAAGACACATTCTTGCTATGTAAAACATACCAATGACACTAAATATCAGCCATATATTCCTAATATCCCCTATAGAGTTTATGTGTTGTTCTTTGAAAACTACTTCCCCTATCCCCTAAAATCCTTAACTGCTAAATCCCCTAACCCCCTAAACCTCTAAACCCCTAACCCATTTAACCCCCTATACCCCTAAACCCCTAATGCCCAACCCCTAATCCATTTAACCCCCTATACCCCTAAACCCCTAACCCATTTAACCCCCTAGACCCTAAACCTCTAAACCCTTAACCCCTAACCCCTTAAACCCTAATTCCCAACCCATAACCCATTTAGCCCCCTAAAACCCTATATCCCTAACCCATTTAAGCCCCTATTGATGATAAAAATTGTACTGCCGACAACAAGGGGGTCTCCCTGGTAAAAGGTCTGAATTAGACCTCACACCGTTTGGGATAGGAGCCCCATCCGGTATGTGGGCCCGGATGCCGCCATAAGTGTTTCCACTCTTGGTTGTTGGATGAGAAGATGATGAAGCAGAGGCAAAGGTGAAATGACCAATCAGTGAAGAAAAATCAACCCAAGATTGACAAACCACAAACAAAGATACAAGCAAGTCTGAGCAGAAAAATAAATTGGGGTACGCCTTGAGTGGGATCGGTAAGACAAAAACCCAGTAAGACATACATGAAAGAAAACACCCCAGAAGTTAATTGCAAAGTAGTTCACAATAGGTCACTGACATGGAAAGGAACAAATAAACACTGATTCGAAAGAAAATTTACATGCAACTACTGTGAATTAGTTCATAACCAATTGCATGCATGAAAGAACACATAAAAACATGGTGAAATATTAGACAACTAGTACTATCACCATAAGCAAGCATATGAATCAATGCCGGAAAAGAGAATATATATATTATTAATGTTGCTGCAACTTCAAATACATATTTGCAACTCATCAAAACCCAGTAGTGGAACATGGGCTATTTATCTTAATCCATGCCACCAAAACCCTAACCTCACTACCTCTCTCTCTACTTGATCCCAAGAGCTGAGTGCCTTTAGCTCTCAAGCACCAATCCACTCTCATGTCCTGGCTTGCAGAGCTAAAATTCATTCACTTCATTTCCTGAAGTTGTACATATAAGCTGAGATGACTTTTGAGTTCCCATGACTCTTGGTCTTCCCGACTATTGGGTTGGCTTGCGACTTGGGCCATTTGCGACCTGCAACCCAGGGTCATCTGCAACCTGTGACCTGGGTTCATCTGCGACTTGCGACCTGATGTCATCTGCAACCTGCAACCTGAAGTCATTTGCGACCTACGACCTGAGGTCATCTGCAACCTGTGACCTGAGTTCATCTACAACCTATGACCTGGGGTCATCTGCGACCTGCGACCTGAGGTTAGTTTTGACCTGGGACATTCCTTCTATTCTTCTCCTTTTGGGGAGCTCAACCCTTGCAGATCAGGATGCCTTTCCCTAGTACCAGCCTTGTGTGAATGGATTGGTGTTAGATGTTCCATTGATCCTGTAGTGAGGTTCTTTCGAGCTTTGAAAGGATCTCCCTTTCTTGCTGGAAAACCCTAGCTCTTTGTGAAAACCAATAGCTTCTACCTACAATCAAATAGCATAGGTCACATGTCTTTATGATCGAATAATAATTCTAGAGGTGTATTCAATTAATTTCAAGAGTGATTCAAACAAATGTTGTTAGTTTAGACCCCTGTGTAGTTTTTTGTCACATCGCAAAATTATTGGTGTATGTGGTTTGCAGATGATGACCCTGTGCCCTTTTACCCAAGACTTATTTTTTCTCTATGGCGTAATGGTAAGGAGGATCGAATAAATCTTATTTTCACCCAAGCGCACTTCTATTTACGTGGTGCTTCCTTGGTCACTGCCTTGTATATTTTTTTCATGGCTAAAATGTGGTGTGTCATTACGTCCTTGATAAAGCCACTATGTGTACATGCACACATCTCCTTGGCTCATCCCTGGTGTTTTCTCAACTGTGCACGAAGGTGAGTCCTCTTCTTATTCTTATGGTACCTCAATTATATGCGGTCAATCAAGCACAACAACCAATGCCCTTTATCCTCATACAACTTTTCCTCTAATGATAATGCCCCTCAAGGCACCTACCACCTACCATAACCTGAGTGCATGTCCTTCCTATGCGATTTGAATGCTTGAGAGTGCGACTAACCATTTGATAGTCATGGGTGTTGTATTTGCGTGAGGTCGCAATCTTGGGTTGAGGTCGCATAGTCGAGTAGTCACATGAGTCGTAGGCTCTCTTGGGCGCGAAATTTTGTGACCTTGTGACTCGAGAGAGGTTGCGTAGTCACGTTGAGGTTGCGACTAGGTGAAATGAAAGTGCCTCTCTATGACCATGGATGCCTCTTTCAGCAATCATGCTTGTGGCAACACCGTTGGCTATGCAACCTCTATAGAGACTACGTGGGAGAAGTGTGACTGCTCAGAGTAACCTAATACCATCAACGATAAATCTAAGAGCCATGAGCGTTTTTTTTTTGCTATTGTTTTCTTTCAATTTCGTCATGCCAAACAAAAAAAAAGACAATGAACAATGTGTTCGAAGAGCCTTGAGACCTGAGCTCGCACTAGAAAAATATTCAACATTTCTTCCTTAGTGTTGTGATTTGAAGGATGCCCACCGTGAGTTCGTGTTCGAGTCTAATGTGTCATTTTCCATTAATTAGGTTCTTCGGAACATAGAATCTTCTACTAATGTGATTGCATCAAATGTGGCTCTTGCATGCATGCCTATGCCACACGCGATTGCAGGTATGGTTCCCATAAGCAGTTGTTGTTTCCTTCGGCAGTTGAACCTTATGGTATTTCCAAAAAAAAACGATTCTTGTAGGTTGCATGTATCTCTGCTCCGGTCTCGTGACTTGGCTGGATGTTTAAACACATCGCATGTATGTATAAACACATCACATGTATGTAGTTGCACAGATGCAGTCCTCGAAATGCAACTCAACGAGGTTGCCGAGTCGCAACCTCCACAAGTCGCATTCCACATCACTCCTTCAACACATGTGACTTGGCAACTAGCAGACCGAATCACCTTCCTCCTCTTGGGCTAGTCGCAAAAGTTCCTCACCGGGAATTTCATTTTCTTCTTTGTGTGGCCTGGAGTCGCAATATGCTAAGATCCTGCGGACGTGCCATACGAATAACTTTGGCCAACTTTCCTCCCAATTAACAAGGCTCCATGACGCATATGTGCCCATTCCGTGCCAAATTTTTTAGGCTCCATGCCATATGGGTCTTCAGGTAGTCAATAAGGTGTGCATTTTATGGAGTTGGACTTATGCCCATGTTGGCTCATAACCTTTTCTCAAAATATTTCATAATGCGCAGCCTTTAAAATCCCTCAAGCGGCTGGCACTACCCTTTGTTTGCATGTAGCAACAAAACTTATCGCTAGTGCAAGAGGAACTACCTCAATGGTATGCTTGGGCAACATGCGCTTCATGTGATGCAGCATAAGAGACAAGCCTGCATGATATAATCCCCATTTCACCCTTATTGGAATCTCTATTTACGCGGGTCACGGCTTCATGTCTATATCGCCATCGTGAGTTCATGATAAATGACAACGACTTTACCCTGCTTCATGCTCCTTCATATGCTGCCGAGGAAAATATATTAAAAGACCTTTGAATCAACGAAGGGACTTTCAATCATCTTTGAAGTCTGTTCATATTTTATGGTGGCTACTCGTACGAATTCCAAAGGTCTATGATAATGCTCAGTTCAAAAATCATTAACCCTTGGCCTATCCCGAACTCCCACCACACCATATGTCAAATACTTACTGCGTGTTGAAGAGCAGATATTCTCGTGTACCCAAAACTCCTTTTAGGATTCAGAAAGTTCAAATGAACAATTAAAACCTTCATGAAATTTCTACATAAGTCAGTGCGCAATAGTTATGACATCTTTGACAGATTTCCTAAAAGGAATAGTATGAGAATAAGTCGGCTCTCGATAATAATGAGAAAAAAAAATGACTAAAAAATAGCTCATTCAAGGAGTAGCAATATTGAAATATAAAAAATAAGATATTGCAACTTGCTGAGATTGCAACAAGATGATTTTCTTAGTGAAAAGAGTCACCTTCACTAAGTGGGCCCACAGGCTATTTTTGGCACAAGACTATTTTTAGACTATGTCTATTTTTAGACATGTCGATCATATTCTATGAGTTGCAGGGTGCTATTTGTGGATTGTTGGTCAAGTTGGAAAAAAATAGATGGAATTCTATTTTTAGACATATTGGGCGGAATCTATTTTTAGATTTCCAGTTTAAAAATAGATATGTCGAATATTATTAGCTCTTAATAATATTTGGACTATAAAAATTATCTTATTCTCTTGGAGAACTTCAGTTAAGTGCACAGATGTGGCACAGGAGATAACAGAAGGAATTACGCTATTCCTGAGGGTTAAGTGGAGCTATTGCATGGAGACTTCAGTTAGAACTCATGTGATAGAGTTTGGTGGAGTTATTGAGGTAGTTGGTGGAGTTGTGTTTAGTTTAACTTAGTTAAACATAGTTGAGCTAGCTGTATCTAGTCTAACTGATTGATAAAACAGTGAGAAGTGTGAATTAATTATTAATTAATTCACTAATTATTAGCTCATTAATCAACTGAAGAGTACATCAGTTAACTACAGTGCATGGATAGTTTCAATGGAGACCAGTGAAGAGGTAGGTGAAAGAGCAGTGTGACTATCAGTTGTGACTATAGTGTTCCATGATTTGCAACACATAGTAGTTATGGATGCCAATGAGGATTGCATGAGCAAGGCTAGAAAAATTTGATTTCATTCAGATCCATTCTTCAATAGTGATTTTGCATTAGAGGCACGCAATAGGTGGCAGAGATCGGTGCATGGGATTTGCTAGATCGGACCTGATTAGTGTGTAGCAATTGGAGATTGTACTGAGAGCTTGTGAGGAGATTTGTATGATGATTGTTACATGATATATGTGAAATATAATATACGAATAGTTGGTGGTTTTCAGCTTTAAGCTTTCCCATAAATTACTGTGTTCATATGTGTGAATTTTTATGGTTTTAATGTGTGCATAGAATTGATTTAATTTCCGCAAGTAATGATCAATAGTAGAAGAGATTCTGTATTGTGCATGAAGTCAAATAGTGTGTGATCAAGAGAATCTCAAATGTATAAAATATCATTTATATAATTTCTACATTTTATCGAAGCGATATTGATCATTGGAGCAATTGCAAAGCATTGAAGCGGTTGAGTTTTGTGCTGGTGGAATTCGAATTTGCAGCAGTGTTTTCTTGGTGTCAAAGTTGAGATGTCTTTCAATGGATTGCGATTGGAGTATGCCCTTGAGGGCAGATCCAGTTATATTTCATGGAAGGACAGGATGGACACAGTGCTAGAAGACAATGGGTTGAAGGAGTTCATAGATGCAGAAATTCCAAAACCCGCTTCTAATGATGCTGCCACACTTGACGCATGGAAAAAGAAGACAACAAAAATGTTGAAGGATTCTATTGGAAGGTGTGAAGGATCACATAGTGTCCAGCCTTCATGGTAAAGCTTCTCCATTATTGATGTGGAAAGCTTTGACAGATTTTTTCCAAAGAAAGAGTGACCAGAGGAAGTTGTTGTTCAAGGATAAACTCAAGAACATAAAAATGGAGAAAGGAAATAGTATACCCAAGTACCTCACGAAGTTTTTCCAGTGTAGGGATGAGCTGGGAAGTGTGGGGGTTACTGTAGATGAGGAGGACTTGGTGAGCTTGGCTCTCCTTAGGATTCTGAAGATTTGGCATTCCTATCAAGACTCTGTCAATGGTCTGGAGAAATTCCCAGGATGGGAGTGAATTTGGTCGGATCTTGTGCAAGAGGAGATAAGGCAGAGTACCAGGGACAGATCTTCATCAAATAATGTAGATGAATAAAATTGTGCTTTGGCTACCAAAGCAAGGAAGGGGAAGAGCAAGAAGAATTCTTCTCAATCCGGTGCGAAAGACAAGAAGCAGGACATGTCCAAGGCGAAGTGCTTTCACTGTCACTAACACGGACATTACACCACTAATTGTCCATAGAAGAAGAAAAATAAGCAAGTTGTTGGATCTGCACCTGGAGAGGCCTTAGCCTCGCAGTTTGAGCTGGATTTTTCATTGATCGCATGCTTGGTCTCAAGTATGATGGGTCCAGTGTGGTTTCTTGACAGTGGTGCATCTTATGACCAGAGACAAAGATTTGTTCAGTGATCTGGATGAGAAGGATTTTGGAGTGCACATCGAGATGGGTGATGATGGTAGATACAGTGTGACTGGTATTGGGATCATTTTATTTGAGAGGGAGTCTAGTAAACCTTTCATATTGAAGGATGTCATGCATGTTCCAGGATTGAAGAAGAATCTGATCTCGGTGGCCATGTTGGAATACAAGGGATATGATGTTGTCTTTAGCGAGGGAAAGGCTTTCCTATGCAGTAAGGAAACTGGTGAAACCC
Source organism: Pinus albicaulis (assembly GCA_034641835.2). Taxonomy (NCBI): domain Eukaryota; kingdom Viridiplantae; phylum Streptophyta; class Pinopsida; order Pinales; family Pinaceae; genus Pinus; species Pinus albicaulis. The sequence continues at coordinate 815,857,426 of CM076573.1, read as the reverse complement.
GAAGGATAGGGATTCAAGTTAAGAACCTTTATCAATTATAGGTAGATGGCTGCGTAGCAATGACATGCAAGGCAGAAGGAGTGGTGATCCGGGATGAGGGCGAGCTATGGCACAAGAGATTGGGCCATCTTCACCATGGTGCTTTGAAAATTTTGCAGCAGATTTCTACCAGGCTTCCCAAAGGTACACTTGCATAGTCAGATCAGTGCAAGGGATGTACTTTGGAAAAAAATTTGAAAGCCACCTTTCATGAGAAGGATAGTTGCGCCATGACGATCCTTGAGATAATTCACACAGACGTGTGTGGACCTTTCTCAGTAGCTTTGACAGCAAAGCACAAGTATTATGTGATCATTGTTGATGATTTTTCTTGGAAGTGCTAGATCTTCTTCATGCAGAAGAAGAGTGAGACATACTCAAAGTTATATGAGTTTAAGGCACTGGTGGAGAAAGAATCTGGGAAGTAGGTGACGGCTCTTAGGAGCGACAATGGTGGTGAATTCATCTCTGGCGAATTCAAAGACTTTTTTGGTGCAGAAGGAATTCGAAGAGAGCTCATAGTGCCTCATAACCCACAGAAGAATGGGGTCGTGGAGTGAAATAATAGAATGATCATGGGTGCTGCATGGGCGATGTTGCATGATCAAGGCCTTCCCATACACTCGTGGGTTGAGGCATGCAATACTGCGGTTTATGTGCAAAACTGTTGTCCTCACAGAGTACTTGGCATGAGTACACCCGAAGAGGTGTTTTCTGGTAAGAAGCCTGATATTTCTCATTTGAATATTTTTGGCTCACCTGTTTACATTCATGTGATGAAGGATGCCAGGAAGAAGTTAGAGCCGACTGCAGAGGTTTGGATATTTGTGGGGTGCACTGATACACCCCACAAATATCGTTTGTATTTGCCAGACAGTCAGAAGACTGTTGTGCAATGGGATATCAAATTTCATGAGGAGAAAGCCATGAAGTGTTTGCTTGAGAGGGAGCCACACTTGCATACAGATGAGGAGCTATTAGTTCCTAAGGATGAGCCTTAGGATGTGGATCAGCCACAAGAGGAGGTTCATGGAGTGGAAGAAACCACTCACGCAGTGCCAACCATCATAGGGCGGAAGTGCACTACAGAAGCTGAGCGACTGAATCTTGATGCAGAGAAGATTGTAGGAGCACCTACATCATAGCACAGACGGAGATAGTCACCTGACCGATATACTAGATACATGGCTCTGATGAGCAAGTGTATCGTGACAAAGCCATCCTCTTTCAAGGAAGCTGTGGAGGACCCTGCATGGGTAGATGCCATGGTGGAAGAGTATGATTCGATTGACAGAAACAGTGCATGGGAGATTTTCCCAAGACCGGAAGGGAAATCAATGGTAGGTTCGAGATGGATCTACAAAGTGAAGTAAGAAGCTGACGGGAGTGTGGAGAAGTACAAGGCAAGATTTTTTGCCCGGGGTTTCTCACAAATTGAGGGGATCGATTATGAGGAAACATTTGCACCTGTCACAAGGTATTCTTCCATATGGATGATTCTTGCTCTCTTAGCACAGATGGGGTGGCACATTCATCAGATGGATGTGAAGACTGTGTTCCTCAATGGAGTGATTGAGGAGGAGGTGTACATAGAGCAGCCCGAAGGTTTCGAGATCTTCAGTAGCGAGTTGCATGTGTGCAGGCTCAAAAGAGCACTGTATGGGTTGAAACAAGCACCTCATGCTTGGTACACATATATTGATAGTTATTTCACTAGACTTGGTTTTACCAAGAGCGAGGCGGATCCCAACCTGTACTAGATAGTGGTTGAGGGTAAGTTGTTGATCATTGTACTTTATGTAGATTATTTGATACTGACCATCGATGAACTGTTGATACTCTTATGCAAGGTTGATCTTGCAAAAGATTTTGAGATGAAGGACTTGGGCCTCCTTCATTATTTCCTGGGATTGGAAATTTGGAAGCGCAGTGATGGATTGTTTGTGTCTCATGGCAAGTATTCCCGGGAGATACTGGAGAAGTTCAACATGCAAGGCTGCAAGCCTATAGACACTCCTCTTCCTGGTGTTCGGAGGAAATAGGATGATACATCGGCAGAGGTAGTGGATGCCACTATTTAACGACAGTTGGTGGGGTCGCTTATGTATCTAGTCAATACATGACCTGACATATGCTACGTTGTTAACCAGCTTTCACAAGCTATGTTTAGGCCTACCAAACTATTTTGGAAGGCAGGGAAGCATGTATTGAGATATCTCAAAGGCACATCGGGATATGGATTATGGTATAGATAGTCGGATGAGGTGAAGCTGTGTGGCTTCACGGATGTAGATTGGGCAGGGAGCCCAACTGATAGAAAGAGCACATTTGGAGGGATTTTCAGTATCGGGTTGACAACAGTTTCTTGGTATAGCAGGAAGTAGAGATCCGTGGCACTCAGTTCAATGGAGGCCGAGTACATGGTAGCGAGTTTGGCTGCATGCGAGGCTATATGGATGAGGAAGATCTTGGTTGGGTTGTTCGGTTGATACTTAGATCCTACTGTGATATATTGTGATAATCAGAGTTGCATCAAACTCTCAGTTAATCCAGTACTTCATGATAGATCTAAACACATTAACATCCAGTATCATCATATCAGAGATTGTGTGGAGTGGAAGATCATGTTACTTTCATACATTCCCAGAGAGGATCAGGATGCTGATATCTTGACGAAGGCGCTCACCAGGAGCAAATTCGAATACCATAGGGGCAAGATCGGGGTGGAAGATAATCAATGTCTTGTTGAGAGGGAGTGTTGAGATTGCAACAAGATGATGAGCTTAGTGAAAAGGGTCACCTTCACTAAGTGGGCCCGCAGGCTATTTTTGGCGCAAGTCTATTTTTAGACTATGTCTATTTTTAGACATGTCAATCATATTCTATGAGTTGCAGGATGCTATTTGTGGATGGTTGGTCAAGTTGGAAAAAAATAGATGGAATTCTATTTTTAGACATATTGAGCGGAATCTATTTTTAGATTGCCAGTCTAAAAAGACATATGTCGAATATTATTACCTCTTAATAATATTTGGACTATAAACATTATCTTATTCTCTTGGAGCACTTCAGTTAAGTGCACAGATGTGGCACAGGAGCTGACAGAAGGAATTACACTACTCTTGAGGGTTAAGTGGAGCTATTTCATGGAGAATTCAGTTATAACTCATGTGACAAAGTTTGGTGGAGTTATTGAGGTAGTTGGTGGAGTTGTGTTCAGTTTAAGTTAGTTAAACGTAGTTGATCTAGTTGTATCTAGTCTAACTGATTGATACACTAGTGAGAGTGGTGTGAATTAATTATTAATTAATTCACTAATTATTAACTCATTAATCAATTGAAGAATACATCAGTTAACGATAGTGCATGGACAGTTTCAGTGGAGACCAGTGAAGAGGTAGGTAAAAGAGCAGTGTGACTATCAGTTGTGACTATAGTGTTGCATGATTTGCAACACACAGTAGTTGGAGATGCCAATGAGGATTGCGTGAGCAAGGCTGGACCAATTCAATTTCATTCAGAGCCATTCTTCAGCAATGATTGCGCAGTAGAGGCAGGCTAGCAGGTGGCAGATATTGGTGCATGGGATTTGCTAGATCGAACCTGATTAGTGTGTAGAAATTGGAGATTGTACTGAGATCTTGTGAGGAGCTTGGTATGATGATTGTTACATGATATCTATTACATATAATATACAGATAGTTGGGGGTTTTAAGCTTTAAGCTTTCCCATAAATTACTGTGTTCATATGTGTGAATTTTTATGGTTTTAATGTGTGCATGCAATTGATTGAATTTTCGCAAGTAATGATCAATAGTAGAAGAGATTATGTATTGTGCATGAAGTCAAATAGTTTGTTGTCAGGAGAATCTTGGATGCATAACATATCAGTTATATAATTTCTACACAACTTAAGTCAATTGTTAGAGCATCGCTAAGTCCGAAAACTGGCTTAAAACTTATATTTTCCTACAACCATCGACCGTAGTAGCCTTGACACTTCATGATTCCACAAGGTAATGATTCATTCACATAGGAGGCCTTCTTTTAATAACAGAGACCATGCTCTTAGAGGGTGGGGATTAAACATAAAACAGGGCTGGCTACATGCATCTAGGGCTGCGAGAGCACAAAGGGGCATGCAATTCACGCAAACCCTAATGCGCACGTTGAAGGGTAGAACCTAACAAGCACTTAGGGGAATAGTTTAGGCGTTGAATTTCACTGTGAGGTCATGCAAAGCCAATGAGAGTGCAACCACAGGAAATAAGATCGTCCTTTTGAAAAAATAGGGTTTCTCCCAAACCCTACCATGATTAGGGTTTCATAATATGATCCAGACTCAAAACCTCACCTACCTGAGCCCAACGCCCCATTGATTGGTGATGAATACTAGGGTAACATATCTTTGAATCCGCGGAGGAACTCTAAATGCTCTTTGAAGCAGTAAACCCAAAACCCTAGCACAGTCAAGAGACAACAAGACAAGTGGGTGTGGTGACAAGGCTGGGCAGAAATAGGTCATGGGGATATTATCGACTGAAGCCTGATTCAAAAACTTAATGGGCTGAGCAAGCAGAGGGGGACCTAAAATTTTGAATATACCCAAAATTTTGGGTGGTGTTTTAGAGGCTAAAACACCCTGTAAACCCTAAACCTCTAAACCCTTAAACCGCTAAACCATTAACACCTAAATCCCTAACCCCTTAACCCCTAAACCATTAACGCTTAACCCATAACCCATTAACCCCTAACCCCTAACCCCTAAAATCCTTAACTGTTAAATCTCGTAATCCCTAAGCCCCTAATCCCTAATCCCTTAACCACTAACTCATTATTCACCTAGTCCCTAACGACGCCTAAATCCCCTAACCCCTAAGCCCCCAATTCCTAATCCCTTAAACTCTTAACTCATTATTCCCCTAACCCCTAAATGCACCTAAATCCCCTAACCCCTAAGCCCCCAATCTTTAACCCCTTAACCACTAACTCATTATTCCCCTAACCCCAATCTCTAATTCCTTAACCACTAACTCATTATTCCCCTAAACCCTAAACCTCTAACCCCTAACCTGTAAGCCCCTAATCCATAATCCCTTAACCACTAACTCATTATTCCCATAACACATATAATAGTCCTTAAAACTTGTTGGGATTAGCCATTCCAAATGAGAGCATGTCTAGTTGGGACCTACAATCGGGTTAATTCCCCCTTGTTGGCAAGGTGGAATACCATGAGAAAAACCATGGGTTGCAAAAACCTGGAACCCAAAAACCTCTCCTTGGAGGTGTAAAGTATACATCCCTTTGGTTACCCTTTAGATGAGATGGTATAGACCTTTTTGAAAAACATCCTGGACAAAAAACATTCCCAGACTAGAAATTATGGGAGGGCAAAAACAGCCTTTTATGTGGACTGAACCAAGCCTAGGACTATCAAAGCCTTTGGGTGTTGGCTTTAAGCGTCTCATGCTGCCTTACCATGGGTTTAAGCCCCTCTCCCCCAATGGGTAGAGGAAACCTTATTTAATCCATTGTGGAGGAGGTTCCAACTAATGGTTCATTATTTACATGAGATAGCCTCTGGCCAATTTTATACCCCTAATGAGGGTCACCTTGACTGATGGAATCCTGAATTGAATTCATTTAAAGGCTAACCACAAAGTATGTATACTTTTTTGGAAATAATGCATAAGCGAAGTAGTTCTACACGTTGGACGAATTAATGCCACTATACTACATTCATTGGAGATATACAATAATTTATTCCATACAATTTTATCTCAATTTTATTTTAATAATTAATTAATTAATTTCTTAAAGACTCTTCTAGATAAATCACATAAAATTTTTAAAATAAATTCTTTTTGAAAAACTCATTGTGTGGTTCATCAACAATATTTTTAAAATAAATTTATTAGAATGAAATTGAATTGATTTTTGAAGCTTCCTTTTAAATCAATTGTTGAACTTACTTGGAATCACTAGTGTGGTCAACATCCATCAAAACATCAAAACAATAATGAGTATAATATTAAAAATAATATTTGGAGGGCATAATATTAAAAATGATGTTTGGAAAAATGGAGGGAGAGAATATTCATTTAAATTTAAATTTTAAACCTTTCACTAGTTAGTTAAAATAACATTTTTCTCGCCGAAAACACATTACTCTATTTTGGTCATCTCCCTCCTGCCCAAAACACATCACTTTGTTTTGGTCAACTCCCGCTACTTTTTTACTAGCAATGAAGGAGCTCTCATGCTTTTTTTACCAGCAATGAAGCAGCTCTCAGATCGAAATAGGGATAGGGAGTGGCAGTCGAAGCCTCCTTCTCACACAGATATTTACTTTAGCATGTAAGATGTTGCTTCTTTTGGATCGAACTGCTCGTGCCCATTATTTTCATTTCCACATTGAAGTGAAGCTTTTTATATGTCAATTTATATTATCATTACTCTGTATCTTTCTTTTGAAAAATGGTTCTACTTCGAAATCACCCCAAGAAAACGAACCAGAGTAACTGTTTGTAATGGAGTCCCTTGTCTTGTATTTCACCTTGGCTCACATGGACTTGCTTTCTCTTTCTGACACTCACTTTTTCTTTCATTATCTTTATTAACCTTCTCACTTCTTTCCAAAATTTTAGAATAAAATTCATTTAGAAATAGGGTCCCTTTTTCTTTTCATATAGAAATAAAAGACTTAGAAATAAAGATTCATTGTTTTGAAAGAATCATTGCATATCTTTGTTACCAAGTGTGTACAAACAAATACAACATTCAAAAAATTCCGATCCGATAAAATAATAAAAGACTTTATCATAACAACAGAAAATAAATCAATTGCAAAGTACCATGGACGTGTGGAGGAAATAATTATGGAAAAATGCTTTGAGGAAGCGTTTTACATATGTACATGTTCAAAATCTCTGATCTTAGATTAGTCCAATGGCAAATCTCCAATCGCAAAGTTTGGTTCTTCATTCACATATCTCCGATGCGATGCGATCAATTCTGATGACGTGATCGGGGCATTTTTAATATAAATTCCTTTTGGTCAGTAAATTCCACAGTGCGATATTTTATTATAAAACACTTTTCAAAGAAATAAACATTTTTTTTCACTTAAATGAGAAAAAGATCTCTATATGGTAGACCCCACCATATCGTAATCGAAAATGGAAGAAAATTCATTAATCATTCTTTTCGATTGAAGCTCCCCAATGTGATATACCATCGCCATATTCGAAGAATCGGAGAACTTTTGTAAACACAATCGGAAATCGGAGAAATCTTTATTGTGATATTTATACACCATTTGAATACTCCCGATGCGATTGTTATTCATATATTATATACTTGTCACATCGGAAGAGTTCATAATAGGTAATTTAATATTATTTTCACAAGCGCTAAAACTCCAAAAAGTACGATCAACATTGAATAGCAAATCAAACGATATTGGCTTACGATTCTGTTTTGAATACGTAAGTGTGACCCAAACAAAATATTTAAGTGTTACACGGATTCAATAAATAATGAATCATGAACCCATAATTTTTATAATCGTTCTTTTCAATTACCTGTTTATCACAATTGAGAGCTTATTGCCTTGCAGAATCAAAGAACACCAAATCCTTTCATTCGCAGACAGAGGGAAACAATATCAGACACAGAAATGTCAAAGAGAGTGAGGAGAACCAAGACTGCTGTTGCCGCTAAGTTTGTCGAGATTCCTACAGTTTCAAAGGAAAAGCTAGCAAAGCTGAGACTAGTTACAGATACATCATGTCAAGGGATCGGCAGAATGACATGGGAAGGAGTTTATAATTTATTGGAGAGTGAAAACCCTAAAGTCACAATAACAAAGGTATCAGTTCTTGATGAAGATACCTCAGATTCCGACTCTAAGGTTACTGACAGAACACTTGCAAATTCATTTCTACATCGAATTGCAGCCAGAGAAAGCATCATTCCTTATTATGATGTAATTCGATGGGTCATCGATAATGTGAAAATAAAGGACAGAATGTTTATTTCAGCTTCTGGAGCATCTTTTGGATCATTTAAAGGAGAAGACCTTAAGGCAATGTATCATCTCCCTGATCCGCAGAAGGTCTATAACAAAGAATTTGTCAAAGAGTTTGCTGACAGTAATAAAGTTCAATCTGAACCTATCAAAGAATGGAGGAAAAATCCTGAAAAGCACAAAAATGAATCATCCGGTATGTATTCAGTAGATTCTCTTTCACCCCCATACTGCTATGCCGCTGCCATGATGTGTAGATTATTTGGCAATAACAATTCTGTTATGTTTTCTATACAAATGGTTCCTTTAATCCTAGCTGCTGTCAATTCCGAAATTATGGACTGGGCTGTTATTCTTTCTGATAAGATAGCTAATAGGATACTCGAATACAGACAAGATAAAACCACTGGAAATACCACTTCCTTTTTCTTCTGCGCTTATATTCTAGACACTCTTTGTTTTAATTCTGAGTTTCCCTTGTTAGGATGGAAATGGACTACAAAAGATCCCACTCCGATTCATATATATCATAAACTTTTTTGGAAAGTTTATTTCAAAGATCATGTGTATAGAATATGTCATGGCTTCCTTATTCCAGTCTTTCACACCATTTTCAATCGCTTTCCCCCTATATTCTCCGACAAAGCTAAAACTGACTTATCCTCAATAGGAGATTGGTTTGGAGAGGAAAAATTCACGTATGTCAGGATTTTCGGGAGTATTGTGGAACCCCATGTTGTCCCTCTTTTTGTTCCAGATAAACTTCTAGCCCAGGAAATCTCCTATCAATTGACAGTTGAAGGAATGTCCAGATCTCTGAGCAATAGTAAGAAAAGAATGTGGCCTTCGTTTCCATTCAATTGTGGACATTTTACTTTGAATGACTTCAAGCATGCAGAAAAGGAAGTCACCAAAATAAAGGGTTTTAAATTGGCAACAATCCCGGGGAGACAGTATGATCCACAAAAGATAGCTTTTAATGTTACTTCTTCAGTTTCGATTGCTCGGTTTGAGCATGAACCGGATGAATTTGATGATTTTTTTGTTTCATTAAATGACTTTTCTCAAGTTTATAATTTGGCCAAGTCCAAATTCCAGAAAGAAGAAATGAATAAATTTATGCTATTTAGAAGTCAAAGATTTTTGAACGTTCCTCTAGACCAATTGAGAGTTCCTATACAAGGGTCAAAAACAGAGGATACATCTGGAAAAACAGCAGGAGAAACATCTACCAGTAAAGTCACTACACAATCAGCTACTGACCAATCCATTGCACGGATACAAAAAGAAGTAATAGGAAATGATCATGTTATAAATGCTCAAAAGGTGAGTACTGATGGAAAATCTGATGTAAATACTGATCAGCAGTCCACAGCTCAAACAGGGAAAGAATGCACAAGTACTGATACTAATGTGCATAATCAAAAAGAAGGATCAGGCAGCAAAACCAATGAACAGGAAACAAATACAGAGAAATCAGATACACAACTTGGAGGAAACAAAACTACTGAGAAAATAGTAGACTCTGTTGATCCTAATGTTTCCTCACAATTGTTGAAACAATATAATCAATTTGCTCATCAATTAGGACTGCAAGATAATCCTGAAGAGAAAAAGCCAGAAGATCAGGATGTTGAAATCATTCCTGAACATCCTACAGGACAAATTGTGTTGAAAATTGAGGAGATCCCTCCTCTGGATGTATTCTACAGCCCTAAACATAAGGCTGTTGTTAAAAAACAGAGAAAAAGAAGGAAGATGGATCAGGACACAATTTTTGCTTCACAGGAAGAATTCATGAGTATTGTTTATAAGAATGCCGAAGTGAATCCATCTGAGGATCTCACTAAGTTATCCCAATATGCAGGAGCATACAGTGCTGCGACAATAGATAAAGTTGTAGAAGTTTCTCAATTGATGACTCAGAAAGATCTACATCTAGCTTTACTTGAAGAACAAGCTAATGAAAATCAGCAGAAGATTGCTCAATTTGAACGGCAATTTCAAAATCAAGAGCTAGAAGAACAGCTGGCCACAGAAAAGAAGAAAGTTGATGAACAAGCTCTAAACAAACAACAACAGATGAATCAAGAAATTTCAAAGTTACAAAGTTTGTTGCAAGATGAGAAAAATACAAAGATTGTACAAGAAAAAGAATTTCAAGCAGCTTTAGATAAATTCAAGGATTTTCCCAAATTAAATGAATTCAAAACAGAAGCTCTTGAAGCCAATAAATTGTTGTCTTAGTAGTTAAATAATTTTTGTACAAAATTAACTCAGACATAGCCATTTATTGATATCACATCATCTTTGATACAGGACATAGTTACTCTCAGGCAAGAGATTGATGATGCCAATGAAAAGATTTATGAATTTCTTATTTGGAAAGATACAGAAAAGGGAAAAGAAGTTAATCTACCTCGGATAGAAGAAAGACATAAGGAAATCCTGTTTACAGAGTGGGAGCAGCAGTTGATGAAAGCCGAGAGAGCTATATCAAGAGCTAGAAGTATGATGGGTAATATAACACAATTTATCAATGACAGCTTGTATGCATGTAATCTCATTTCAGATTGTGTTCCAGGCAGTTTACTCAAAGTCAAAGAAATTGATCGCAGATGGAAAGAAGAAATGATGAATAAAAATCAACAGATCAATAAGCTTCAAACAATATCTTGGGATAATATGTGGACCTATCTGATTAAGCCACTCAATCAACAATCAGCTATTAAATGCATATCAAATGCTATTGATTGTTTGATTCCATAATTCTTCGATGCCACATATGCTGGACAGTTACATTCCAAGATGAGTCATCCATCAGAGGTACAGGAAATGTTGAAAATTTTCCACCTGGCTACATCGAGCGAGAAGGAAAAGCAATGAATCAGTTCCATTTTAAGATAGTATTTCTGTTTTTAATTTGATAGATTGTAGCAGTAGTAGTAGGATTATGTTTTCATGTAATTTCATATTTAAACCCTTCTCATGCATTGGAGAAAGGGTCCTGAGTTGTAATATTTTTGACTTGGAGATTACATTTCTGTACTCCACTGCCTCTTATATTTTATAAAGGATCACATCTGGTGATTTTATGTGGAATTATCTTTAAAGTGTTGCATTTCTATACCTTGGATTTGATTTTGCATCGGAATTACTGGATTAGAGTATCAAATTTCATTTGAAAGCTTTCAAGATGGATAAGGTATTTTTATCTATTCACTGTTGATTTCTTTTGTCATATGATATTCGCTTTAAAATTTGCTATCATTTATATATATATTTGGTTTTCACAACGTTTCTTTAATATATCATTTTTTAGTATAATTGAAATGTTATCTTTCATAAGTATATATAGATGATATACAATGATGAATACAATATGCTAATATAACTCTGTTTAATTTCTTAAACAGAGTTATATTTATTTGTTACTGCACAATTTCAATTAAACTTTAATACATTTTTATGGTTATTGTTAAATTGGAATAATTTTAAGTTGTATTCACATGTGATACCCGAGTTAACTTTAGAATTTCTTTATTAGTATTTAGATTAAATTAGATAGTTTCATTTTAGTTATTTAGTCCCATTTTCACTCATCCAAATCAACCCATCACCAACCCATTAGTTATAAGGAAACTGGTCCTTTCAATCCAGTCGGAGCCACCATACCAAACGGATAAGGAGTTGTCCTAAGGTCCCGACCGGGTGGTTTTCCCCAATGTTTGAAGCAGAGATTTACTAGGCTTCAACATTTTTGGCGCTAGAAGGAGGGCATGAGCTATGAATGGCAAGTAAATCTTTATCCACAAGCCATTCTGAGAGAAAAACACCCTCATTAACTTCTTCAATTTCTTCTTAATTACAAAATCCTATAGAAGAAATTGAGAAGAATATTCAGACACCCACTACCAAAATCTCAAAACAATCAGACAATCAAAATCCTGAGTCTCCTGAAGTACAAGATTTAATTCATAAATTGAAAGGATTCTCATTATCTCTAGAAGAGTCTAAAATATCTGAAGGTAGTGTAAGCTCAAAATTTGTTCCTTCAAAACCTCTTACTAGGCTTCAAAGTGAAAAACTTGGTATTTCTCCGAAAGAATTCCCTTTACCTAGTAGAGTCAAGACAAGAAAAACTCAATCGGAATCAGTAAGTGATATAATTTCTTCATCTCATATTCAATCACCTGTTTCCAAAACCCCAACTCAACAAAGTGCAGTTGTTCCCACATCATCTGCTCAATTATCATTTGCTCAATCATCATCAATCTTAACATCATCTATTCCAACAATTTATGTTCCAACATCACCAGTCTCTACTACTCCTCCAACATTTTTTACAATAATGGCTAGACCATGGGCTACTCCAGGGGCTGTCAACATGCCTGCACCTTTACATGATTTACCTGACAATCCTGGAAAATGGCTTCCAAAGTTCAGTCCAGAGCTTAACATTCAAGCTGAAGAACACATCAATAACTTTATGCTGGCTGTAAATTTGAATGGAGTCATAGAAGAAGATGTTGTAGTCAGACTATTCCCTTATACTCTTCAAGGGGCAACAGGATCCTGGTACTTTTCATTACCTTCAGGATCCATAACAAGTTGGGCCATTTTTGCAGATCATTTTTTAACTAAATTTGGAGATGACAGATCAATAGCTACTTTAATCAACGATCTCTCAAATTTGAAGACAGAACCCAAGGAGCCCATTAAAGATTTCAACGCTAGATTCAACAAAATCTTGAACAAAATCCACACAGATTCAAGGCCTAGTGAACAAGTCAGAAGTGAATGGTACATAACTACTTTGCCCTCAAACATAGCAATTTTTGTAGATAGAGCTGCAAAACCTACGTTAGCCGAGAATATGAAAGAGGCTATTGCAGTAGAAAAACGAATTATTTCTCTAGAAAAGAAAAATTCTATTGAGGAAAGGAAATCCAAGAAGGTCAGCTTCAAAGATGATTCGAGGAAAAAGGCCAAAGACCCATACGACATGGAAGGTTTACAGAAAGTTCTTAAAACCATGTCGAATGAAATGGATGAAATAAAAAAACAAGTAGCTGAAACTTCTACCAAAAAACCATTCTGAAATTTCAAAAGAAATCAACTTGAAACTAAACCTCCCAATTCAATCTCTAATGCAAAATCAGAAGAGGAAGAAGAAGAAGATACATCTCTAGTATCAGATGAAGAAGAAGAGAATGAAGAAATAGTTGAATAGCATGGAATGTGGGATTTTATTCTCCCTAATTCTGATAATGAGGTAGATCAAGAAGCCATGCCTGTAAGTACTAGGAGTAAATCTACATCGGAGTCTGTACAAACAGTTCCTAAAAAGAAAACTACAACTCCAAGTACCAAAGACAAATCCCCTGCAAATAAAACTTCTCCATTACCTACTCAAAATCAGCCATCTTCTTCTAATCCTCCTACATCGACATCAAAGACTTTAGTGGTATCAGATCCTATGGAGTATAACATTGTTGAAGACATGAAAAAGATTAAAGCCAACATTTCCTTACATGAACTCAGCAAACTAAAACACCAGCAGAAGTTGCTATTAAAAGAATTAAATGCTACACCAATCGCTCCTTTACCAAGTGGTGTAGTTGCAAAAGCAGCTAAAGGAACTGGTAAGCCACCAGACAAAGTAGATGCTACTGATACTGTGCTCATTGGAGAAAGATCAAATTCTTAGACTCCTCCTTTTCTTTTGACTTATGAAATGTACAATAAGAATCTGCATAATTGTTTAATCGATTCTGGAGCATCCTCTAATATAATTCCTACTTCTGTTTGTGCCAAATTGAATATTGAACCACAAAAATCGGCAGTTCATATTGTTCAATTGGATCGCTCTAAAGTTCAAGTTGTAGGAGAAATCAATTCAGTTACTATCAGACTAGCTTCTGATCCTAGGATTGTCCAAAGAATTGATATTTTGATTGCAGATATTCCTGAATTATATGGATTAGTTTTAAGCAGGTACTTGTCTGCAAAACTTAATGGTTATATCGCAACTGATTATTCACATATGTGGCTTCCTTACAAAGGGAAACCAAATCAAATCAAAGTTGAACGAGAAAAACATATGATGCACACTGTCACTGAATTTGAACAATCTAATGAACCTGTGGCTTTCAACAATAATATTCTTGGAGGTTATTCTGCTGAGTCATTCCTTGGAAACTTCAAAGCACCACAATCACCCTTTTCTGTAAATACTTTTGTTTCTCAAATAGAAAATTTTTCACAATCTAATTCTTCCAGAATTGTAAATATTTCTGATGTAATTATAGATAAGCCAATAGATAAATCTTTATTTTGGTCATTATATTTTGATGGATCAAAATCTAGTGATGGAGCTGGAGCAGGATGCATCTTAATTGATCCAGATGGAGAGAAGACCATGCTATCATGTAGGTTATAATTTGAGTGTACGAACAATACTGCAGAATATGAAGCCTTGATTCAAGGAATTTATAAAGCTATAGGGTTAGATGTTAAATACTTGAAAGTCTTTGGTGATTCCGAAATTGTCATAAAACAAGTTAGGAATACTATCCATTGTCTTTCAGGACATCTTAAACACTATCAAACCCTAGTGCAAGATCTTACCACTCATTTTCTAGCATTCAATATTTCTTCTATTCCTAGGAATCAAAATACATCAGCTGATTTGTTAGCTAATGTTGCATCCAAGCTCCTCCCTGTTGAAGATTGCAGTCCTGATAGATTTTCAGTAGAATTGATTTTTCGCCCATCTATTCCAGATAATATCACAAATTGGAGAGTATTCTATCATGATCAAGACATTTTGAATTTCTTGACTTCAGAGAAATCATATGATGAACAAATTATTGATGAGGATGATCATGATTTACAAATTGCCTCAAAAGGTAATGAAAATCCCATTCCAAAATCTGTTGTTAAATTGGAGGACTTATATGATATAAAAGACAGATTCAAGAAAGTTACCAATGCTAAACTTCAAAGTTCCACTTTGAAGTTTGAATTAGTAAATCTTGGTTCTGACTCTAATCCTCAAAATGTTAATTTAGGACTCAATTTAACTCCAGAGGAAAGAAATGCTTTCATTAAACTTCTAAACAAATATAAAAATGTTTTTTCTTGGAATTATGATGATTTAAAAACGTATGATACTTCGGTTATTCAACACACAATTCCAATGCTTCCTGATATTAAACCTGTTCAACAGAAGTTAAGAAAGATTCATCCAAATCTTGAAGGTCAAATCAAATCAGAACTTAATAAACTTTTAAAAGCCAAAATCATTTTTCCTGTAAGGCACTCCAGTTGGGTTTCCAATATGGTACCTGTAAGGAAGAAGAATGGTGATATAAGAATCTGTATTGATTTTAGAAACTTAAACAAGGCATGTTTAAAAGACAATTTCCCATTGCCAACCATGGAACAGATACTTCAAAAGGTAGCTGGTTCTGAACTCATGTCCTTTCTTGATGGATTTCCAGGCTATAATCAAGTTTTAGTTCATCCAGATGACAGATTGAAAACAACTTTCAGAACAAAATGGGGAACTTATGCTTATCAGAAAATGCCTTTTGGTCTAATAAATGCAGGAGCAACTTTCCAAAGAGCCATGGACATAGCATTTAAAGGTCTGATCAATAAATCAGTTGTTGTTTATCTTGATGACATAACAATATTTTCAAAAAAGAGAGCCAATCATCTACATGATTTAAAGAAAATATTTGAAAGATGTAGAAGGTTTGGTATTTCCTTAAATCCAAAGAAATCTTTCTTTGCTTTAGATGAAGGAAAACTCTTAGGATTTATTGTGTCAAAAGATGGTATATATATTGATCCAGATAGAGTGAAAGAAATTTCTGATATTTCTTTACCTCATAACAAAAAATCCATGCAATCATTTCTTGGGAAAATCAATTTTGTAAAAAGATTCATTCCCGATTTCTCTCAAATTGTTTTACCTATGCAAAATATGATCAAGAAAAATTCAGTATTCAAATGGGGGCATAAAGAGAAAGAAGCCTTTGAGGCAATCAAACAAGCAATCATTAATGCACCAACATTGAATACCCCTGATTTTTCTAAAGATTTTACTTTGTATACTTTGGCCACCGAAACATCCTATGCTGCTGTTTTAACACAGCTCAATGATCAGAAAATTGAGGCACCAATTTCTTTTTTTAGCTCAAATCTGCAAGGAGTTGAGCTTAATTATTCCGATGTTGAAAAACAAGCCTTTGCTGTGTTTAAATCAATCAAACATTTCAGACCTTTTCTCTTGAAAACACACACAAAAATCATTGTCCCATTCTCTGCAGTGAGACAATTATTAATTCAAAAAGAAGTAGGAGAAAAGAGAGCTAACTGGGTAACAGCTTTGCAAGAATATGATATTGATATTAAACCAGCTAAGATTGTTAGAGGACAAGGTTTTTGCAGATTATTGGCAGGAGCTCATAACATACCAGAAAATCAAGATTCAAATAAAGATATTCAAGTAAGTCAGGTAAGTGTTACAGAATCTGAGTCTCAGTATGTTGATCTCATCTATTACTTGAAAAATGGGTATGCTCCTTCCAATATCAGCTATAAGAGAAAACATGCTTTAAGATTGAAGGCTATTAAATATGATATCATTGATAATGTGTTATTTAGAAAGAATTATGATTCAATCCTATTAAGATGTCTTGAAAAGACTGAAGCTGAAAAGGTGTTGCAGGAATTGCATGATGGACCAGCAGGAGGTCATTTTGGAGGTGATACCACAGCTCACAAAATAATTCATGCTGGTTATTACTGGCCTACCCTTTTTAAAGATATGCATGATTATGTGAGGAAGTGCAAAATTTGTCAAACTGCTAGTGGAAGACAAAAGAAACCAGCTTTTCCTTTGCAACCAGTAAATATTGAGCAACCATTTGAGCAATGGGGGCTTGAAATTATTGGTGAGATAGTACCTCATTCTTCCAAACAACACAAATACATCCTTACAGCAACAGATTACTTTACGAAATGGGTAGAAGCAATCCCTTTGAAGGTAGCCAATTCTGATGCAATTATTGATTTCATAGATCAATTCATCATAACCAGGTTTGGTGTACCTAACACTCTTGTCTTTGATAATGCATCTTATTTTTCTGGAAATAGTATAATAGAATTTGCAGTCAAAAGAGGTTTTAAATTGAAATATTCAGCAAATTATTATCCACAAGGTAATGGTTTGGCTGAATCCACTAACAAAAATCTTATCAAAATCATTAAAAGGACCATTGATCAAAATCAAAATAATTGGCACAAGTCTTTAATCTTTGCACTATGGGCTGATCGTATTACTAAAAAAGCTTCAATAGGAACTTCACCTTTCAATTTAGTTTATGGAAAAGAAGCTGTGATACCATCAAATTTAGCTCTTTCATCATTAGCCCTAGTGCAATTTATTAAAGAAAATCCTTCTTCATCCATTCAATTGAAATATGATCAAATCCTTAAATTAGAAGAAGATAGAGATAAAGCAAAAATTATTCATGAAAAACATCAACAGCTTGTAAAATCTTCTTTTGATGCAAGTTCTACCGGCTCAAAGATTTTGTCAATTGGTGATCTTGTTCTGAAATGGGATAAAGCACACGAAGAAAAAGGTAAGCATACCAAGTTTTAGAAAATGTGGCTTGGACCATTTCAGATTGCTGAAAAGATAGGCTCAAATACATTCATACTCCAAGATTTAACAGGAAAGAGAGAATCTCTTCCTGTAAATGGGCTTGTCTTGAAGAAATTATTTTCATAAGGAGGTAACCCCTTCTTACTTGTACATATTCCTTTCTGCAAAGTTTTTGATTGTTTTGTAAATAAAGGTTGTTAATAAGTCTCTAATTGATTGTTTACTATTAAGAAAATTTCTTAGGAAGAATATTATAAATATTTATTTTGTGTAAATAAGAATTTTTAAAGAGATGATCACAGTTTTTAGATAGTTTAAAATAAGATGTTAAACTTTGAAAGATTATTCCAATTATTTGCATGATCTTTTGAAAACTTGAGGAGAATGTAAATCATTATAAGTTTATTGAGCAGAGAAAGGTTATCTATAAAATTAAAGATTTTTCGAAGTCTTGGTACTCAAAAAAACTCTGAAAATTGTCATCCATTGATTCTTAAGGATAAAACTATTTCACCCCATCCATTTAAATTGTGATTTTTTAGAATGTAATTCTAAGAAATTATATGAAAATTTTAAGAGATAAGAGGTCTCATCACGAGCCTGCTTACCATGTTCATAAGAAGTAATAAAACTGACATTACCAATACTGCATATCAAAACAGGGTAATGGCTTATAAATATAAGACAAGGGGTCTCATCATGAGCCAGCTTGTTCAGTTTAAATTACAACTAGTGAATGGAATTGTTATTAACTGGCTACCAAACCAGAACAATGGCTCTTAAAAATATAAAAAATAAGTAAAAGACAAAAACATGAGATAAAATGTCTTATGAATTTATCTTTTAAAAAGTCATAATTTTAGTTGGATGGGACAATGAATAAGTTAATGGTTAAAAGGTAACCCTGTCGAGACTATGAACGTTTGCAGGCAGTAGAGGCAATGCCTATGACAATAGAGTATATTATAAAAACCAGACTTGGAGAAATCCACTTACTTCATTATTAACACCAATCAAAGCTTGAGATAACCCAAAAATGTTTTTATTCTCAAGAAATTAG
Source organism: Pinus albicaulis (assembly GCA_034641835.2). Taxonomy (NCBI): domain Eukaryota; kingdom Viridiplantae; phylum Streptophyta; class Pinopsida; order Pinales; family Pinaceae; genus Pinus; species Pinus albicaulis. Next base: position 815,838,613 of record CM076573.1, on the reverse strand, counting down.
AAAGAAATTGTAAGTAATTTTTATTCTTTTTCATAGTTAGATTTTATTTTTGATTATCCTAAGATAGTTTTCATTATCTATAAAAATCTTTACTTACTAGAAATATAGTATTCATTTTATTTTTTCAGAGATAACTGTTTCTTTCAGTGAATCGCCAATTGTTGTACTGTACAACAACCCTCCCTTTTTCCAAAATTTTAGAATAAAATTCATTTAGAAATAGGGTCCCTTTTTTCTTCTTTTAATATAGGAATAAAAGACTTAGAAATAAAGATTCATTGTTTTGAATGACTCATTGCATATCTTTGTTACCAAGTGTGTACAAACAAATACAACATTCAAAAACTTCCGATCCGATCAAATATAAAAGACTTTATTATAGAAAATAAATCAATTGCAAAAGTCCCATGAACAGTAATCGGAAATCGGAAATCGGAAAAATCTTTGAGAGAAGTTTTACATACATGTTCAAAATCTCCGATGCGATTAGTCCAATCGCAAATCTCCAATCGCAAAGGATTTAAGTTATTCATTCACATATCTCCGATGCGATGCGATCAATCGCAATCGCGTGATCGGGGCACTTTTAATAAATTCCTTTTGGTCAATCGAAAATTCCCCGATGCGATGCGCTTTATTATAAAACACTTTTCAAAAGGAAATAAACATTTGTTTTCACTTAAATGAAAAGAATCTCTATATGGTAGACCCCACCATATCGTAATCGGAAATCGGAGAAAAGTCATTAATCATTCTTTTCGATTGAAGCTCCCCGATGCGATATACCATCATCGCAATCGAAAATCGGAGAAGTTCGGTTAACATAATCGGAAATCGGAGAAATATTTATTGTGATATTTATACACCATTTTGAATACTTCTGATGCGATTGATATTCATATACTATAGACTTGCACATCGGAAGAGTTCATAATAGGTAATTTAATATTATTTTCACAAACGCTAAAACTCCAATAGTACGATCAACATTGAATAGAAAATCAAATGATTATTGGTTTACGATTCTGTTTTGAATACGTGAGTGTGACCCAAACAAAATATTTAAGTGTTACACGGATTCAATAAATAATGAATCATGAACCCATAATTTTTATAATCGTTCTTTTCAATTGCTTGTTTATCACGACTGAGAGCTTATTGCTTTGCAGAATCAAAGAACGCCAAATCATTTCATTCGCAGACCAAGGGAAACAATATCAGACATAGAAATGTCGAAGAGAACAAGGAGAATGAAGACTGTTGTTGTCGCTAAGTTTGTTGAGAGTCCTACAGTCTCGAAGGAAAAACCAGTAAAGCTGAAGTTAGTTACAGATACATCATGTCAAGGGCTCGGCAGAATGACATGGGAAGGAGTTTATAATCTATTGGAGAGTGAAAACCCTAAAGTCACAATAGCAAAGGTATCAGTTCCAGATGAAGATACCTTAGATTCCGACTCTGAAATTACTGAAAGAACACTTGCGAATTCATTGCTACATCGAATTTCAGCCAGAGCAAACATCATTCCTTATTATGATGTGATTTGATGGGTCATCGATAGTGTAGAAATTAAGGACAGAATGTTTATTTCGGCTTCTGGAACATCTTTTGGATCATTCAAAGCAGAAGACCTCAAAGCAATGTATCATCTCCCTAATACGCAGAAGGTCTATAATAAAGAATTTGTCAAAGAGTTTGCTGACAGTAATAAAGTTCAATCTGAACCTATCAAAGATTGGAGGAAAAATCCTGAAAAGTACAAAAATGAATCATCCGGTATGTATTCAGTAGATTCTCTTTCACCCCCATACTGCTATGCCGCTACTATGATGTATAGATTATTTGGCAATAACAATTCTGCTAGGTTTTCTATACAAATGGTTCCTTTAATCCTAGCTGTTGTCAATTCCGAAATTATGGACTGGGCTGTTATTCTTTCTGATAGGATAGCTAATAGGATACTCGAATATAGACAAGATAAAACTGCTGGAAATACCACTCCCTTTTTCTTTTGTGCTTATATTCTAGACGCCCTTTGTTTCAATTCTGAGTTTCCCTTGTTAGGATGGAAATGGACTTCTAAAGATCCTACTCCGATTCATATATATCATAAACTCCTTTGGAAAGTTTATTTCAAAGATCATGTTTATAGGATATGTCATGGTTTCCTTATCCCAGTCTTTCAAACCATTTTCAATCGCTTCCCTCCTAGATTCTCCGACAAAGCTAAAACTGACTTATCCTCAATAGGAGATTGGTTTGGAGAGGAAAAATTCACGTATGTCAGGATTTTCGGGAGTATTGTGGAACCCCATGTTGTCCCTCTTTTTGTTCCAGATAAACTTCTAGCCCAGGAAATCTCCTATCAATTGACAGTTGAAGGAATGTCCAGATCTCTGAGCAATAGTAAGAAAAGAATGTGGCCTTCGTTTCCATTCAATTGTGGACATTTTACTTTGAATGACTTCAAGCATGCAGAAAAGGAAGTCACCAAAATAAAGGGTTTTAAATTGGCAACAATCCCGGGGAGACAGTATGATCCACAAAAGATAGCTTTTAATGTTACTTCTTCAGTTTCGATTGCTCGGTTTGAGCATGAACCGGATGAATTTGATGATTTTTTTGTTTCATTAAATGACTTTTCTCAAGTTTATAATTTGGCCAAGTCCAAATTCCAGAAAGAAGAAATGAATAAATTTATGCTATTTAGAAGTCAAAGATTTTTGAACGTTCCTCTAGACCAATTGAGAGTTCCTATACAAGGGTCAAAAACAGAGGATACATCTGGAAAAACAGCAGGAGAAACATCTACCAGTAAAGTCACTACACAATCAGCTACTGACCAATCCATTGCACGGATACAAAAAGAAGTAATAGGAAATGATCATGTTATAAATGCTCAAAAGGTGAGTACTGATGGAAAATCTGATGTAAATACTGATCAGCAGTCCACAGCTCAAACAGGGAAAGAATGCACAAGTACTGATACTAATGTGCATAATCAAAAAGAAGGATCAGGCAGCAAAACCAATGAACAGGAAACAAATACAGAGAAATCAGATACACAACTTGGAGGAAACAAAACTACTGAGAAAATAGTAGACTCTGTTGATCCTAATGTTTCCTCACAATTGTTGAAACAATATAATCAATTTGCTCATCAATTAGGACTGCAAGATAATCCTGAAGAGAAAAAGCCAGAAGATCAGGATGTTGAAATCATTCCTGAACATCCTACAGGACAAATTGTGTTGAAAATTGAGGAGATCCCTCCTCTGGATGTATTCTACAGCCCTAAACATAAGGCTGTTGTTAAAAAACAGAGAAAAAGAAGGAAGATGGATCAGGACACAATTTTTGCTTCACAGGAAGAATTCATGAGTATTGTTTATAAGAATGCCGAAGTGAATCCATCTGAGGATCTCACTAAGTTATCCCAATATGCAGGAGCATACAGTGCTGCGACAATAGATAAAGTTGTAGAAGTTTCTCAATTGATGACTCAGAAAGATCTACATCTAGCTTTACTTGAAGAACAAGCTAATGAAAATCAGCAGAAGATTGCTCAATTTGAACGGCAATTTCAAAATCAAGAGCTAGAAGAACAGCTGGCCACAGAAAAGAAGAAAGTTGATGAACAAGCTCTAAACAAACAACAACAGATGAATCAAGAAATTTCAAAGTTACAAAGTTTGTTGCAAGATGAGAAAAATACAAAGATTGTACAAGAAAAAGAATTTCAAGCAGCTTTAGATAAATTCAAGGATTTTCCCAAATTAAATGAATTCAAAACAGAAGCTCTTGAAGCCAATAAATTGTTGTCTTAGTAGTTAAATAATTTTTGTACAAAATTAACTCAGACATAGCCATTTATTGATATCACATCATCTTTGATACAGGACATAGTTACTCTCAGGCAAGAGATTGATGATGCCAATGAAAAGATTTATGAATTTCTTATTTGGAAAGATACAGAAAAGGGAAAAGAAGTTAATCTACCTCGGATAGAAGAAAGACATAAGGAAATCCTGTTTACAGAGTGGGAGCAGCAGTTGATGAAAGCCGAGAGAGCTATATCAAGAGCTAGAAGTATGATGGGTAATATAACACAATTTATCAATGACAGCTTGTATGCATGTAATCTCATTTCAGATTGTGTTCCAGGCAGTTTACTCAAAGTCAAAGAAATTGATCGCAGATGGAAAGAAGAAATGATGAATAAAAATCAACAGATCAATAAGCTTCAAACAATATCTTGGGATAATATGTGGACCTATCTGATTAAGCCACTCAATCAACAATCAGCTATTAAATGCATATCAAATGCTATTGATTGTTTGATTCCATAATTCTTCGATGCCACATATGCTGGACAGTTACATTCCAAGATGAGTCATCCATCAGAGGTACAGGAAATGTTGAAAATTTTCCACCTGGCTACATCGAGCGAGAAGGAAAAGCAATGAATCAGTTCCATTTTAAGATAGTATTTCTGTTTTTAATTTGATAGATTGTAGCAGTAGTAGTAGGATTATGTTTTCATGTAATTTCATATTTAAACCCTTCTCATGCATTGGAGAAAGGGTCCTGAGTTGTAATATTTTTGACTTGGAGATTACATTTCTGTACTCCACTGCCTCTTATATTTTATAAAGGATCACATCTGGTGATTTTATGTGGAATTATCTTTAAAGTGTTGCATTTCTATACCTTGGATTTGATTTTGCATCGGAATTACTGGATTAGAGTATCAAATTTCATTTGAAAGCTTTCAAGATGGATAAGGTATTTTTATCTATTCACTGTTGATTTCTTTTGTCATATGATATTCGCTTTAAAATTTGCTATCATTTATATATATATTTGGTTTTCACAACGTTTCTTTAATATATCATTTTTTAGTATAATTGAAATGTTATCTTTCATAAGTATATATAGATGATATACAATGATGAATACAATATGCTAATATAACTCTGTTTAATTTCTTAAACAGAGTTATATTTATTTGTTACTGCACAATTTCAATTAAACTTTAATACATTTTTATGGTTATTGTTAAATTGGAATAATTTTAAGTTGTATTCACATGTGATACCCGAGTTAACTTTAGAATTTCTTTATTAGTATTTAGATTAAATTAGATAGTTTCATTTTAGTTATTTAGTCCCATTTTCACTCATCCAAATCAACCCATCACCAACCCATTAGTTATAAGGAAACTGGTCCTTTCAATCCAGTCGGAGCCACCATACCAAACGGATAAGGAGTTGTCCTAAGGTCCCGACCGAGTGGTTTTCCCCAATGTTTGAAGCAGATATTTTCTAGGCTTCAACTTCGTCCTCAGGAGATTTTAGAATCAGACGAGTTTTACAAGTGTGCAGGGTTTTAAGGTCGAATCCAGCGAAATGAGCTTTTCAAAATCTCAGTTGTTAGGTAGTAGGAATTTGTTAGCTTCTCTCCCGGCACCTTCTCCAGGGGGTGAAGAGCGAATTCAACAGTCTGATTCCCAGCCCAACGAGGGCAGTTTCAACTCTGATTTGGTTGTGTGGAATGCAATGATTAAAGGGTATGTGATGCACGGGCAAGGAGATAGTGTTTTCAGTTTGTATCATCAAATGTTATTATCAGGTAAGAAACCTGACCATATTACATTTCTTGTTGTGTTGTATGCATGCAATCATGCAGGCTTGGTGAATGAAGGATGCAAATAATTTGATAGCATAGGTTAGCATTATGGCGTTAGGCCAACATTAGAGCACTATGCATGTATGGTTGACCTACATGGGTGTGCAGGATTCCTGGATGAGGCACACAATCTTATAACAATGATGCCAATAGAACCTAATGTTGTTATGTTTGGGGCTTTGCTCAGTGGCTGTAGAGCTCATGGTGATATAAATTTAGTAGAATGTGTTGCAAACTGACTATTTGAATTAGAGGCTGATAATCCTGGAAATTATGTGTTGTTATCAAATATTATGCTGCAGCTGGCAAGTGGGAAGAAGTGGTAAAAGTGAGAATAGTAATGAAAGATAAGGGTTTGAACAAACCAGCGGGATGCAACTGGATTGAGGTTAAAAATAAAGTGCACACATTCTTTGTGGGAGACAAAATTGCACCCACAATCATAACATATTTATGAGAAGGTGCAGAGATTGGCTAAGGAGATCGAGGCTATAGGGTATGTTCCTGATAACGAATTTGTGTTGTGTGATGTTAATGAAGAGGAGAAGGAAGACATCCTTCACAGCCATAGTGAAAAGCTGGCTCTTGCATTTGGACTGATCAACGCACTCCCAAGGACATTAATTCGAATCACAAATAACCTTCTTGTGTGTGGCGATTTCCACAATGAAACCAAGCTCATTTCCAAGATTGCAGGCTGGTAAATCATTGTGAGTGATCCTAATCACTTCCATCATCTTAGGAATGGACTGTGTTCATGCAACTATTATTGGTGATCCAATTGATAAAAGCTTGTATGATGGGCTGGTAGGCAGGTATTGACATTACTTTTGTTTATTGTGTTTGGCAGGCTTTGTGGGTTTAGGATAATGCAATCAGTCCTACGGAAATTTTGTACAGCTGGCTTAGTTTAGGTCATCAAATATTTTTAACTTTATCACCTTTGACACAACTTTCTTGGAATACAGATAAACGTTAAAAACAATTGGGTCAGGTGGGTGAAATTGCAGGAATATTGAAGTAGCATCAAAGTCCTTTGTAACGTCTATATCTTCTGCCTTTTCAGTATTACCTGGTAAAAACATCTACACATATCAAACTATTTAGTAGGCCTTTTCTAGCTAGAGCCAAGGAACAAGTGCCTTATAATAGTCTTCCCTCATTATTGAGCATTTCAACTCTATCTTATTAATTTGAGTGTGACAACAAGACTGATATATGGTTGATTTTCCAAGAGAAACATTCCAGGAGCATAATTATGTTTCCATATGTGAAAATACAGCATTTCCATTGAAAATGGGCATGTCAACAGAAAAGTAGCACAACAAAAGTGGATGATAGTGCATGACACATGTTTTCTCTTCCAACAAGGGTTGGAAGACAAAGTGAAGCCTTATATCATAATTCATTTTTTGTAATTCTATAAGATAAGCCAACTTTTCCACAAGAACGAAAAGGTTCATGATAATGTGTAAAAGTACTTTTATCATGTTTTCTTAAAGGGGTCATCGAGTGAAGGATAGATGAGAGATATATGTCGGATTCCCAACTCATAGTTGACATTGATGCCAGGAATCTTTAACTATTTGCTATTGAAAGGATAGGCATATGATATTGTAGGGTATGTGAAATTTTTCAAAGTCTAGAAATACTTGTACATAATTATAGCTTTGCTTGCTAATAATTCCCAAAAACCATGAGTTTTCAGTGCATGTGAGCAGAGAACTGTGGAAAAAGACAGTTAAAGTACTTATTATATTTTTCCACAACAAATGGAACATTATAGTAGCATATCACAAAGAGTAGTAATCCATGTTAGTGTTCTCTAGATTTTTCTTGATGAAAATATATTATGGCAAAGTGATGTGAAATTCTAGTGCATTTCTCCGGGTCAAAAATTTAGATATTTTTGTAGAAATTGGAAATTTATTCCATCAGGTATTACTGTAGTTTTGAGACATAAACAGATAAGCCTTAAGGTAATCAAATTGATGGAATAGGTAACCCAAGTCAATATGCTTAATCTTAACTGTTGTATAGTTTAACAGAGTACTGACCAAAAGGCATTGTTTTTTCATTTCGTTGAAGCTGTTGTAAAGGGCTTATGTAATGTTTGAAGTGGTTCCTCAGTAGATGTGATATTTACAATGTCCCTAATTATTTTGTATTGAAATGAAATCTCTATCTGTTTTCCTTCAAAACATGCATATGATCTAGTTGTCATTCTCGCAGTTATGGTTTGTGCTCTCATCTATTTGCTTGGCCTCCTCTCGTTCATTGGCTTTGCGCGTTACTATTGTAGATGAATGGGGGCTGACCCATCCGATTGGGTTGCAATCCGTCTGCCAACACTGGATTGAAGAAGGCGAGCATGAAAGCACTGCTGACTGTTATTTACACATATGTTTCTAAGCTGTCACCAGGATTGGCCACTGGCTGCTCCATCTTCTTGGCCGAATTCGAAGAAGGAGAAAAGCTATGAATGCAACCTTGATTTTTATTTCAGTCCTTAATACTCATTAAAATTATAATCTTACTTTTTCATTAAAATACTGGAATGCATGCCAAGAGGATTCAGAATACATTGTTTTCACTAGGCTCATAAAATATGGGAGATGGATTTTCAGAAGATTGTTGATGGTTGGAATATTACCACTTCAATCTCGATTTTCAACTCTACATTTGCATAATCGTAATATTAAAATTATTATAACCATAAGAAATGAAACATTAAATTTATCGATGCTCATCCATTGCCAGAGATTCAGCTTCCGCTTCCATTCCCACAGCTCCTACAACTACAAGCCTCACCACCCTCCGCTGTTTCTTCTTTGCCTCTCTTCCTCTTGTGTGCCATGTGACCGACAGCCGATTCATTTTCTAAAGTGGAATTGAGAGCGAGGGAGAATTCAACGAGAACCCTGGCTCCACGCATTCTATAGGCAGCGCGGTCATATGCCAGAGCAGCCTCTTCGGTGATGATGAAGTGGGATTGGCCACTAGCTTCTCCATCTTCTTAGCTGAATTCGAAGAAAGATAAAAGTTGCAGATACAACCCAACTATAATCATGGATTCCACGTGGAATGCATTGATAATTGGTTGACCTCATATTCTTCTTTCCCTCTACGTAGGCATTCTCTGAATCTCCTTTAGAAATTGATATGTATGATAATACTCTTATGTGGAGCCCATTTAAGGCAACTTATGGCACAAAATGCAATGAGGGTGAAACTGTGATGAGTCCAAAGCAAACCCTTAAAAAGGAAACCATATCTCATCTCAAAAATGACAAAGATCACGACTTAAGAAAACATACAGGAACAACAGCAAAGATGTCCTTCCCAAGAAGCTCTTCCAAAAAAAAGTTGGAGAGGTGCTAAATCTGAGGAGTGCAAGTGTCCAAAGTGTAGAAGTATCTACAATTGCAATATTTGTATGTAAACTTGAATATAGAAATGCACCAAGGAGAAAACATGCTAATTTTTACGTTGCTTTGTTTAACTCACATTTTCAATCAGGTTTCGATATTGTCTAAGATTTCCATAAATAAATTTGTTGAATTCATTATTGCAGGAAAAAGAAAGGTTGTGCTCCTACTATAATTCTTGTCCATGCACTTAAGGCTATAGGTTTTGCTTATGTTGCTGATTTACTCAAGTGTCAAGGCATTTTTGAGGTAAATTCTTGCACATGCAAATCTTTGAATTTTGCCTCAATGGAAGCCAATGCAGTTGATTGCGGGCATACAATTTTCATCAAATGATGTTGGATCAGCATTGAAATTTCTGGAATTTTGCTCATCATTTGAACTAGTATGTACTTTCTTATCCAAAATGTGTTTTAAGTTCATATCTATGGTTCAAACTGAAAATTTTGAACCGTGGAGTTTTTCTTTTACATTGCTGTAGTTATACCTTCAGCAGTACCAATTTTTTGCTACAAACACATTAGTGTGATGGTATGAAGTGGAAAAAGTTTAATACTGGTCAGTTTACACCATGATTTGGGCTAACATCACTTCCTACTTATTTAGTTCTTGATTTATGCATGTTAGATATAGCTCACGACACCTTTCCATTCTTTCAGAGTTATGCTTTTACACTAGTGAACAATAATTGTATAGAAGTTCTTTGATTGTTAAAATAAAAGTAATCTTTCCAAGGCAGAATTTTTGAAGTATCTGTAAATGAGGTCTTATAGATGTACCTTACCGATAGATGACAGTACCTTCTATGCTCAATGCAAGTGAAATACCAAATCCTCTCTGATCATCAAGAAAATATGGTTTTGTAAGGTCTCTATATTATAATGAATTTCCGCTGTGCTGTTGTCCACATGCTCATATTGCAACTATGAAATTTTAGTCCCAATTGTCAGGCCTTGGCCTTTATTCTATCCGAAGTAGTTCCTCTTTTTATAGGGCTTTGACACATGCTTACCATTTTCATAACAATGTATGATAAACTTTGTATTCATAAACAAATTAGCAATGATGACTCAGAAAATGCCACTAAATGAATGAAGAAACCACTGTTCTACGAGGATGTGTCCCTTAGGGTGGGAGGGGGCACCTCCATGTTTCCCATGTTCCCAAGGTGTCTTTTTCTTGTAGGATGCTCCAAGAAACATTTTTCCACATATTTCTTTTGGGAAATGCGGTGAAACATATAGGGAAATGCATTTTCCCAAAAGGGTTTTTTATTTTTCCCTTTTTTGGGACGATTGAAGAAAAATTTCTCTACACATCTCTATGGGAACGAAGATGGAAACTTCTCCCTAATGTGAAGGATGAATTTTCCAAAAGGATGATTTTAAGCTTTTCCCTATTAAAAAAATGTGCTTTTGGATGTCTCTTAGAAAAAATGAGTTTCCAATTTTTATGGTGTCCCAAATGCTTCTACTTGCATGTTGGACCATCCCTATACGTGCAACCAAGACTACGATTCCTTGTATTCCTTCTCCAAGTGACTCTTTATTCACGTTGTGTTCACTCTTTCCAATGCCATTGCAACCCTCGCCTAGTCCAATATACCATAATTTCGACACGAGTCGTTGATCCACATTGTACTTTTGTCTAATCAATGCTCATTAAATTGTACTTTGTCAATTTTATATTTTTGGCCATGTTATTAGAACCCCATTGTCAAGGTTCCTAGTGTAGTCAATGTTATTTATCCACATTGTGTTCACACTTTCAAATGCAAGTGCAACCCACACCTAATCCAATATACCATCATTTCAACATGAGTAGTTGATCCACATGGTAATTTTGACTAATCAATACTAATTAAATTGTGCCTTTTCAATTTGGGATCTTTGGTTATGTTATTAGAGCCCCATTGTCGAGGTTCTTAGTTTTCCTGATGTTCAAGGTGATCAAAGGTTATAGAGATTTTTCCATTTTTAGTGGTATGTAGAAGTAACTAATTAATTTATAGTAATAAAATTTTGTTCCAGTAATATATTGTGCGAGATTTTAAAAGCCAAAAAAATATCTATCACCTTTTGGATAATATCATTGGATTTTTTGCATATATAATCACAAAATATAGCAATAAGTGAGACAAAAAACTAGATATGGAAGGAAAAAACCCCCCACAAAATTATTCTTCGTATACTCTTGGTATTTTAGCACTTGTGGAATCAGTTGGAGAGCCTCCTTGGAGAGATTTTATTCTAGGGTATTGAGTTCATGGCATATATGGCCACAAGAGAACCAATCCAACTTGTTGTAGACTTGTTTGATACCTTGCAAAATGTGAGCCAAATGAGGGGCCACTATGCTGACTTTGTTGCTGACTCAATCCACAACAAGTTTTGAATCCCCCAAAATATTTAGTTTTTTGACATATTTTTGGTTGACCACATTGAAAAGAGCCTAGAGATTTTAAAATTCAACTCTCATGTTTGTGCCCATACTTGGAGCATATTTGATATGAAAAAACTGATCAAATTTTACATATTTCTTTCCACAATGATTTTATTTCATTCCTTTGATCTTTGCTATTTTTTTAGTTAGTTTTTTGTACAAATAATAGATGCGTAATATAGCCCATTAATATTTGTTTGGATTGTATACTTGTTATTGCTTAACATGTTAACGTGGATTACACTTCGTGAAATGACATTTACATGATACATGTTCATTTCAACATACCACTAGAATGTTTTTGAACACTAATTATCTATAAGCTCTCTATACTTAAGTATGAAATGAATTTTTAAATATTTTAGCACATCTTAAGCCATCTTATCTTCATTAACTTGAGTTATTCTTTGTTTAATTGTTAGTGGGTAATTTGTGTGAATATTAGGGTAGTGTTCCTTAGTTCTATAGAAGGATTCACTTAGGGCCATTTTTAGTCTTCTCGAATTGGTCCTTGTGTGTCTAAATTTATTTGATACAAGTTGATGATCAAAATTTTCTTTGAAAATTTTATTGATATTTTTTTTCTAATTGTCTTTAGTTTTTAATGATGATTGATAGGTTTTCAAAGCAATAATTTGTTGATTCCTTTCCTTGCATGTCTACTTATGTGTGGAAATTTGGCTAATTTATTTCTTGCAAAAGGAGTTTTTTTTGTTGTGCATGGCTTTGTACTTTGTATGACCATACACATCCTTTCAAATGTTGGTGTGGGATATTTTATGGTTTGTTGCCCATAAAAAACCCACCTTAACCCTACACCAAGGTACTCTTATCTATTTTAGTGATGGATCATGGTGTGTTCAAGCGTCTCCTTTAGATTCTCTTGCCTTAGTATAGATGCAAAAGTGTGGTTTTCCATTTGATGTGTATTGCCTTTGCAGGTACCCCTTTTGGATTTGTCCTTAGTTGCATGTTTGGCTACAATAGATGTTTTAACCAATTCATTTGGGTCTCTGTGTTAATTCAGATACCTTATGGTATATGTGCACTAATTTGGGTCTTTGTTAATCATGGAGCCTCTCTCGAATCTTGATTTTGATTTGTTAGGATATGCTCATTTAGGTGTTTATTTAGTCAAAATTTACCTTAACTGTAGTGGTTTTTCCATGTATATAAATTTGTTATTTTATTTAATTGTTACTTCAAAATTTAGTACCCTAGTGCAAAGCCTCTCTGGTATGACCCAAACGTCGCAAGGCTAAAACTAGTGTCAGGATAGCGATAGATAAGGTGGCACTATCGGTGGTCGTTTTTGTCGCTGGCATGGCCCAACCGTCGCAAATTTGAATCATATAAGCCACTATTTCCAAAGATTCACTTCACTCGGGTATAAATATATTCATTATCAGTTTGTATGCATAAAACTATAGCAAGATTCATTATCATTTTCTATAGAAAACAATATAGCCAGATTCATTAGAATTCTGATATGTAAGCATAATTTCCAGGTAACCTAACCAAACTACAGTAAACCAAAATGTTAGGCAGCAGTTGGGACATAACAATCCTTCTCTTCAAAAGAAAAAAATAAGAGAAGACAAGATATCAATTGTAGATTAAGATGCTCACCTATGTGAAAGACTTTGGGACATCCATCACAAAGGATCAGGTCACTTCCATACCAACACTCCGAACAAAAATCATCATTATCACTTGGTTCAAGTAGCTTTCTCTCACATGAATTTTTCTGGCTTGTAAGTGAAAGCACTACCTCATGTAGTCAGTGCCCATCCATAATATAGATGCGTTGATAACTGTTCAACAATGGGCAATGCAACAATAAGCGAAAAAAACTGCTGGGCTAGATATAGTCTTGACAAAAAGAAAAGGGAGAAAAACCAAAACAACATCACAAAAATACTTACAAAGTTTGACTCTTTTCCCATCCAGCATGTACTTCAGTCTTTGAACAACACACCTAATAAAAGTAAAACAACCTAAATAGTAAAAACCAAAATTTTTAGCAAGTGACCCTTTGAAATTTAATAAAAATGATCTAAAAATTAATAATATATTTCCAAGGTTGTTGTATCTCGTGTAAGATACTCATATTTCCATGTTATCATCATGTTAGGTGACTTAGGATATTGTGCTTATTCTTGGAAGACTACCTAACATAAGGGCCTAGGTAACCTCATCTGGCTACTTATGTGGGTTTTGGAACAACAACATTGCCAGGGTATCTTGGACATAGGAATAGCTGCTTGGGGCCTCATGGTGGATCTCACTACAAAGGAGGCACTGATTATTTGGGTGGAGACTAGTTTAGGAAGTGGCCAAACAGAATTTACAACAATATTCCAAGAGGATATTGTGATAAATACGAGCCAGAGATTGAATTTGGGAGAAGTTTTAGGAGGTGGCATCTTCATCTAGAAAATCTATAACTTCTCCCAAATTCCAGCCATCCAAAATTTTCTCTACATCATCTGTCCATTTGGAAATGTCCCACAGGGTTAGGAGATTACTGGTCTGAAGCCAATTTCTAATATTTTCCAGTTCTTCCTTCTGTCCAAAGGGATGATCCCCAAGGATCTAGTCATCCCAGATTCTAATTTTTTTCCCCATGCCAGGGATCTAGTAAAGCTTGGATTTGAAGTGCTCCATTGCTGTGAGACAGAGCTTGAAGACTGGCGATCCTTTTAGAGTTGTTGGAGTCTGGTCCAAACACCTTGTACATTTCCCTTGAAAGTATGTTTTCCATAGAACTCTTTTACTCCAGCTATAGTTTCCAGAGAAAAGATTCCAAAGAAGCTTGGAGCCTAGAGCAAGGTTTTGAGCTGCAAAGTCTCAAATTTAGAGTCCTCCTTCTGAGAATGGCTTATTTATTTTGTCCCAGCTTACTAAATGAAGCCTCCTTTCATTATTTTTCCCACCCTCCCATAGAACTATTCTCAACAGACTGTCCACTTTGCTAATGATGGTTTTAGGGGCAAGGAGAATTGAGTTCTAATATAAGGGGAGACTTATGAGGACAAACTTTAGGAGAATCACCTTTCCTGCAATGTTTAGCCATGATGCTCCCCAAGCTTGTATTTTTATTTTCAGCTTGTCTAGTAGTGGCATCCAGTGAGCAAATTTAGGGATTTATTTGAAGATAGGAATCCCTAGATATTTAAATGACTCCTAGAACATGGATCCTTCCATTTCTAATAGCCTTGCTATGTCTACCATCTCCCTTATCGGACAGTTCCAGCCATAAATTGTGCTTTTTAGATAGTTGATCTTGTTTCCCGAAACCTCCTTGTAAATGTCCAACTCCCTTTTGAAGGACCTTGTTGAGTTAAAGCTTGATCCTCCAAGTAGCAAGGTGTCATCGGCAAATTGGGCATGGTTGATATCTTTAACATTGTGAACCATCCTGAGGTCTGAAAGAGTTCAGATATGATGGTAGTGGTCTAGTTGGAAGCTGAACATAGAAGCTTGAATGGTGTAGAGAAGAGGGGACAATGGAAAACCTTGTCTTAGCCCTCTCGAGGCTTGGAAAAACTCCGTCGATAGACCATTGACCAGAGGAGCTATCCAAGGAGAGGCTATACAAGCTTTCACCCAACTTGTGAAAGCTTTTGAAAAGACGAGCTTCTCCATAACTATAAACAGAAAATCATGCCTCACCCTGTCAAAAGCATTTTCCAAATCAAGCTTAATAACCATACCTTTTTCTTTCTGTTGACAGCTTGAATGAATTTCTTCTTGTACCAGCACTATATTGTCAAGAATCTTTCTCCCTTTGAAACCTCGTTGGTTATCTGGGATGATTACTGGTAGAATTTTCTTAAGATGGTTGGCTATGATTTTAGTGACCAAATTATAGCTTGTATTACACAGGGAAATGGGCTGAAATGTACTAAAGTTGTTGGCTCCTTTTTCTTTTGGAATTAGGGCAAGGGAGGCTGAATTGGTGCTACCTCATAGCTTAGAGAAACTCTGAGATTTCCTGACCATTCTCAGAAGATAATTTTTAATGGTAGACCAACAGGTCAAGAAGAACCTTGCAGTGAAACCATTAGGGCCAGGTGCCTTATCAGGTTCCATGTGGTCCAGAGCTTTTTTAAGTTCTGTCATACTGATCGGTGCAGTAATCATAAGATTATTTGCACCTTGAACAAGCTGAGGAATTAGATCATTTGGATAGGAGTGTGTATCAATACGATTCTCTTCTGGGGCCAAGAAAATATCTTTGAAGAAGGAATGGGTTGCTCTCTTAATGCCTTCAAAGTCTTTAACCAAGGTGTTTTGATAGTAAATTTCATTTACTGCTTTGAAGTGCTTGCGGGCCTCTGCTTGCTTATGGAAGTAGCTTGTATTCTTGTCTCCGGCTTGCTACCATAGACTTCTGGACTTCTGCATCTCGTACTCTTCTTCCTCCCTGCTTGCTCTATGGTATTCTTTTTGCAAATCTACTTCTTTGTGTAATTGTTCTTGAGTTACTTGAGAGTCCTCCAAGGACATTTGATGGATCTCTAAAATTTCATGCGCCTCTTTTATTTTGGAGGAGGGAGATTTCAGTGATTTATCCCAATATTTAAGCTTGTATTAAACTTTATTATAATAAAGGTGGCTATTATATTATTTATATGCTTTGAATTATTATTTTTTGGCTAAGATTTCAGATTGCTTATTATATTATTTATTATACTTTGGTTTCATGTGAAGGAATAATTAATGACTGATAAGCCTTTGAGTGAGTTTCCTCACTGCCCTCTTCAACTGTATTAATAAACTCATCATATTTTTTTAAATTAGTAAAGGAAACTATGTGAACCTCTTCTGGAATTGTAACCTAAAATAGGTGTCCTCTATCTAGGCACACCAACATTATCTTATCAATATCCCTATGGAACCCCATATCTAGAAAATAGTCGACTTCATAAAAGTACGATAACTTTCACACCCATTAAATGACTTGAGACAACTCAGGTATTCTCTATATGGTCCCAAAGCCTTCCAAGAGTGGCCACTAATATTTGGCAAGGATTTGTTTGTAGCCATTTTTTTTCTCTTGGTAATTTAGTGCCCCCACTAACTACTTCTACACCAATATTTGCATGGAATTTAAACAAAACATTGGCCTCGACAACAACTTGACTTGAAAGTTCCCTAGTGGGACAAATGACAAGAAAAAGAATAGGCGACCTTTTATGATCTTGGAGGAATGGTGACTTCACTATCACCTCAATAGCAGGAAACATAAATTCTACTATCTTGCTAGTGCAAGTTTTAGCCTTGGCCAACACATCCTTGCCTTTGAGAATAAGTGTAAGATTTGCTTCTTGCACAATGGTCATACACTCATATCCCACTATGTTGGTTTCCTTGAGTGTCAATGGTGCGATATTGTGCTGGTCAAATCTTGATTGGCTCAAATAATTAGCATCCCCAATAACCATCACACTTCTTGTTTTTGGATATGATTTTTCAACAAGACTCAACATTGGCTACTTGTGCCCCATAGGCTTCACTGAATCAAATTAATCATCTTCATCTTCATATTTAGACTCATCTTCATCACCACTGATATTTAATGCTTGGATACTAGAGGATTTAGAGCCTCTTTTTTTCAACATGCCACCTTCTCCTTGGTTGCCTCTTGCAGAGACCCCATTACCTCTAGAAGTTATAGATAATATATCATTATCATTATTTCTACCACGCTTCATCCAACCAAACATAGATATATCCCACTTATCAAAATAGTTATCCATATCCAATTCCTCTTCAAACAAACGTTTTCATTGGGCCTGCCTTCTATTACTAATTATTTTGTTACAATCCTTTTTTTTAGGGAAGTTTTGTGGAGAAGACGAGGTTTCATTCTCCAAATCATCTTCAAATCTACAACCTTCATGACTTCTCGCATGACTCTCACTCTTCCGAGATTGCATAATATCAAGTGATATGTACAGAGGTGAACCACATAATGTTTCTACTATCCTTTGGGGTTGCAAGGTCATGGATTCTACAATGTTCAATACCACATTCTTGTCATTTTTTGAAAGGATAATTCTGTGGTTTTCAGTCCCTATGTATAAGATTGTGTTCACATAGAAATTTTATTCCAACAACAAGTTGGATCATTATTTGTCTCACAATATATTTTTAAAACCTTCCATATTGTTGAATATATGCAACTAAATCACCACTATATATAAAATTTGTTACTATGCACAGATATGGTGGCATTGTGCAAGCACCAATAAACTGGACTATATGTTTATGCCATACTTTCCTTGAATTGAACACCACTTGGATTGTTGAAAAATGTGTTGCAGTACAAAATGAAGTTGTCGTGACTGAATAGGCTATTGTGGTTAACATTGCAGAAGATGCTTTGAACAAGTACTAGTCCCTATTTCTTGCAGTGCTACTGCAACCACTTCCCTGTACATATATGGTTGGATTCCCACCATAGAAGAATAAAATCTATCTAGCATATGCGTCCAAGGATCCATGCCTAGCATTTGAAATTTCAAGCCCTAAAGATGTTTCTATTTAAGAACAACATAAACAATGTCAAAATGCTTCTCACGGGAAGAAATAGTTGCTGACTAAAAAATCTTTGAGTTAGTTTCATCAATGCTCTCTTCAACTATATTAATAAACTTTTCATCCTATTTTAAAGCAATCCAAGAAACTTGGTGAACCTCTTTTGAAACTGTAGCTTAAAATAGGTGTCTGCCTCTCTTTAAGTGCACCAAAAATTATCTTATCAATATCCCTATGGAACCCCATATCTAGAAAATGGTCTACTTCAACAAAGTAAGAGCACTTTCACACCCATTAAACGACTTGAGACAACTGGGGTATTATTTATATCATCCCAAAGACTTCCAAGGGTGGCCATTAATATTTGGCAAGGAGTTTTTATAGCCATTTATGTTCTCTTGGTAGTTTAGTGTCCCCACAAACTACTTGTACACCAATATTTGCATGGAATATAAACAAAACATTGGCCTCGACAACAACTTGACTTGCAAGTTTCCTAGTGGGACAAATGACAAGAACAAGAATAAGTGACCTTGAATGATCTTGGAGGAATGGTGAATTTACTATCACCTCAATAGCAGGAAACATAAATGCTACTGTCTTGTCGGTGCAAGTTTTAGCCTTGGCCAACCCATCCTTTCTTTGAGAATAGATGGAAGAGTTGCTTCTTGCAAAATGGTAATACATTCATATCCCACTGTGTTGGTTTCCTTGAGTGTCAATGGTGAGATATTATGTTGGTCAAATCTTGATTGGCTCAAATAATTAGCATCTCGAGTATCCTTCGCACTACGTGTTTTTGGTTCTTCTTTTTCAATAGTACTCAACATTGGCTGCATGTGCCCCACAAGATTCACTGAATCAAATTCACCATCTTCATCTTCATCTTTAGACTAATCTTCATCATCGCGGATCTTCAATGCTTTGATACCAGAGGATTTAGAGCCTCTTTTGTTCAAAAAGTCACCTTCTCCTTGGTTGCCTCATGCAGAGACCCCATTACCTCTAGATGTTCTAGAGAGTCCATAATTATGATTATTTCTACCATGCTTCATCAAACCAAACATAGATATACCCTGCTTATTAAACTAGTTATCCATATCCACTTCTGCTTCAATCAGACGTTTGAATTGGTCATGCCTTCGATTACTTGCGTTTACTTAATGAAATCCAAGGACGAAGTATTTACCAAATTTCAGGAATTTAAAGTTGAAGTAGAGAACCTTACAGAAAGAAGAATCAAGATATTAAGGTATGATAATGGAGGCGAATACACATCCAAGCAAATGAAAGCCTTCTACAAGTAATCTAGGATTAGGAGGGAGCTGATAGTCCCATAAAATCTTGAACAAAATGGTGTTGCAGTACGAAAGAATCAGTGCATTGAAGAAAGTGTAAAGTTATGCTACATGATTAAAATTCTACTATAGAAATGGAAACTAAGTCGCAGGGCTCTCTCACCCACTCAACTTGACCTTTTAGTTGAATTAATTATCAAAATTATTTAGTTGTCTTTAGTAGTGGGTGTTGGAAATAATTTCAATCAACATATTTTGAATTCCAGATTATTGTAGCTTTGGCCTTATAGTAGTGAGACACTGTTAGCCTTGAAAGTTTCTATCGTGTATAAGAGTTTTGGTTAATCTGGAATGTCTGGAACTTTAAATTCTCAGCATATTCCTTTGGGAGAAACCTTGAGAATTTGTTCCTTGGCTTAGAATTAGCATCAATAATTACTAGCCACCCTAGTCAGTCAGACATTAGATATGTTGAATATGTCATAACTAGGTGAACTCCAACAACTATGTCATTTCTAATGGAGGGCCACATCACATATCAACACCAATACTATTTATCTAGAGTAAACATTGGAGCTCTAGTTGCAATTATTCCTAGTAAACATAAGAAACAAGTGTCACAACTCATTCTTTGGCATGTAGATATTACTCAAGTTTAAGGGCATCTTCCCACTATAAGGTTTTGAGCTACTACCTAGCAAATCCACTTCTTGTTTCGTTGTTAGCATTTTGTGAATTTATATCAATGGTGTCCTTTTCTTTTATTCCTTGTAGTTTGAAATGGTTTATGTTTATTTATGAAGAGTAAGTCAATGTTCATGCTAGGGGAAACATTTTTAATTATTGTTGACAATTTATTTTCAATGATGTTGTGCTAGCATGGGGATCTATAACAGACTGCTTCACAAAAAAAATATGGTTATATTTAAGGTCTTCTTATCACTATTTTACTAGTAGTTAAATAATAAAAATGCATACTTTCAAATTTGAAGACATCATCTGAATATCTTTATTCTTCTTAAACCTAAATTATTCCTATGTTGGCTACATGAGAAATATGAGATTGAGAACCAATAAGAAGGGGAAGGATGAATACCTCGAGTAAAGAGAAGGTTAATGTTGACAACTCAGCTGATGTAGCAACTAATTCCTCCAATACCTATTACGATGGTTCATGGAAACGAAAGTGTGTAATATGAGAATGCAACATATACTCTTGCTCAAATAGTGTTGCGAGATGCATGCAAGTTAGCTTCCACTTCCAATAAATATATGGGAAATAATGCTGATAATGAAAACTTGTATGTATCTAGTTGGCTTCACTTAGAATAATCAATCAACTGTCTTACAGTTAGGATTTTGTTAGTTCTACCTATAGTTTTATATTCAGTCTATTGTTTTGTAATATTGACCATCTCTGTTAAGTTTTTTTTTTTTCTATCCGAAATATGAAAGTTTTCCTTTCAACATGAAGTCTTCTAAGAAATATTGTACACAATTTTTTACTTGCTTGAATTGTCTATCACATGGTCAAACTATATTTTTTTTAGTATTAGAAGCATTTTATGAAAATCAATGAAAATCACTACTTCATTTGGCAAGGCCTTTGGGCAGCTTCAGAAACCTAAAAGATTGAATGCGGATTCTGTTTTGAGGATAGAAAAAAGCTTCATGGATAAAGCAAAGAATTTGGAAGATGACTTCTCCAGATAGTATTTCTCTTTGAACAACACCACTAGGTAGTATTTCTCTTTGAACAACACCACTAGTTGTAGTGGATTTTCAATATTTATAGTTGTTTATCAAACTTCAACAAAAAGCTTATCCTTTTTTGATTGATTAATAATTGACGGATTTATTATTTATACTTGTTGCTCTTTCTTGAATCTTTTCTAATAACTATTTTGAACTAATTGAGGATCAAACATTGGTGGTATTGTCGTAATATGTTAAATTCTTGTTTGTATTGAATCCAATATTTTCTGTAAAAGATCAATCAATGTGTTTTTTCTTGGAAATTACAAGTATGGTAAATATGGGAAAACTATTGGTGCTTTGTTGGTAAATTTGCAAAACATATCAAAACTACCCTTATTTTTTCTTTTCATTATAATGAAAGTTACATCCCAGAATAATATTTTTGGGGGATTACTAGTGGTGATTGCTACATTTTTTATGTTCGAAATTTTCGCCAATCACAACTACTACATTGTACAACAGGAGGAAAAAAATGGGAAGGGAATTGTCTTTGCAATTTATCCACTTATATTGTAGTGATTCATAAATATAAGAAAAGCATTAATAATTTGATATAGACTAGTTGGCTTATTCATATGTGATAGTGGACCCAAATAGTAGTTCTTATCTGAAGAAATTCTCATTATACTTGGGCATTCTTGACATCATCAACCTCTAGCCTTGGACTTATTCACTAAGCCTTCTACATTATTTGGTTATCTACATGTATACGAGGCTATCCTATTATTGTATCCTTTTTACTTCATTTCAGTTTATTCTATACTTAGCTTTGAAATTTTATAGGAGTTTTGCTTGCACTCCCACATTGTATAAGTAATCTACAACTTGATATTTTTAGCATGTAACTTAGTTAGCATGATTGTGCCTCATCTTTCATTGAAGGTTGAATACTAATTTTACTAAGGTGTTATTTTTTATGGTGACATTTTATTTTCATTTTTTTTATACATGTCATCTTGCCACATAAAAGCTACTATTGCCCAACTGAAGAAAACTTGTTCGATTTTCTTGATTTTTTGGGGAAAAATGGCATTGACAATATTGTTGATGTTGAGGTATATATCATATAAATTCTTTATAGTATATTTTAGTTTACATTTCATTGTTCATCGTCTTTCATGTCTTATAATCTACATTGTATATTCCTTCTTTTTCAGAAAAGGAACTCAATATTGATGGTAAGAAGCAAGAATTGAAGAAAAAGGAGAACAATAAAACTGGAGCGACAAAATGAAAATTAAAGGGAGAGAGAAGAGAATTGGTTTAGTGGTACCTGTAGAGCCAATATCTCGCATAAGATACATAAATAGAGATTGATGGTCAAGTCTTCATAGTTGGTGAATTCACGTGCAATGCTTTCGCAACACAATGATAATGTTTTGAAGTGATGAAACAATATTTCATGTGTAAATTGTACTCCAACAAATATTAAGTTAGAAACTCATATTCTAATACTTGATATTTTATATAATATAATTTTTGTGGTTGAAATTGTTTATAGTTGCACTTGATATTATTTAGTATTGTGTGTTTTCATATTAGATGAACATGTACATTTTATGATTTTTTTTGTTTTTTATTTTTTATTTTTTAAATTTAGTTGCAAAATAATATTAATTTATTTATGTTCATTAATAATGGAAACATAAAATCAATCTAAAAATACTAAATTATTGGTTTATGTTTATTAATGATGAACACAAATAAAATGAACATACAACTAAATTAGTTGCTTATAATGTTTGTTAATGAAAGTAAATGAAATGAATATAAGCTACTTAATTAGTCATTTATATAATGAATATGAAACTATGAAAAAAAATGGCTACTGCAAATGATAAATTTGGGATTACAAATGACGACTGAATTGTGCATATATACGACTATTATTAGTTAATTTACAATAGCTTATAACATGACCAAAATTTACTTATATTTCTTTGGTCATTAATTGGTTTCAAACGATGACTAAAATTTGCATATATATGACTATTAGTAGCTAATTTACAGTATCTTATAACATGACCAACATTTTGGTCATATTTCTTTGGTCATTAATTAGTTTTATCTGGTGATCATTTAGTAATATATTTTGTTGTATAATTGGTCATTAATTGTGGCAATAAATGGCCAAATCAATGACCAAATAAATGACTAAATTAATGACCAAATATACTACTAGACAATAAAATCAATGACCAAATCAAATATCAAATTAATGACTAAATCGATGACCAAATTAATGACTACAAGGACCTACTAAATGACTAAATTAATGACCAAATATACTACTAGAAAGAAAAATTAAGACAACTAATTGATGACTAAGTTAAAACTGACTAAAAGTTGGTCGCGTTATAAGATACTGTAAATTAGCTACTATTGGTCACCGGCCGAAAAATAGTCGTTTATATGCAAATTTTTGTCATTTTTTAGTAACTAATTAGCCATTTTTTACTAGTGTCAGCCAATTTTGAAGGAAACATAAATATACATGGTTTGGATTTTCATTAACAATAGTATGACAACAAAGTCTCAATAAGAGCTAATGGTAGTTTCCAAAACTATGATGTTCAAATAAGTTCATGTAATAGTGAGTTAAACAACTAGTGCATGCAGTAACTGGGATCATTCACTTGAAGCTAGGGGAAAATTCAGAAATAATTTCTAATACCAAATTAATAGATAAGGTGACTGTCTCTGGCACAGACAGTGATATAAGCTACACAGTAGAACTGATAACCTAACTCTTGTGGTTGAAAGGTGTACTTCCCAGATGTGTTGAAACTTTAATATCTAGAAATGAAAGGACATGTTTCTAGATATTTCTGTAGTAATGTGTTAGACCTATTTAAAATTACTTCAAGCAGCCAACAAGTAGTCTTATTGGCTCAACCATCTCTCAAAAAAGGAAAAAGACATGCATAAAAAATTAGTGAAAGTAGTATAAACATCACATTTTTCCACCCCACCTTCTAGCATATTTGAAATTTAATCTGTCCTGTCTGACTTAGAATACTGATAAAGAGGAATGCGATGCATGCTAAGTCCAGCTTTGAGATTGTATTGTTAGATTCCAAATATATCCTCAAATATGCAACTTACAGATTAATAATAAAGTATAGGTTATCTAAATAGAAGTCTAAATAGAATATATGTTGTTTAGGGTTTCAGAAAGTTGATAAACATGCTTGAAAAAAATTAAAAAGAAAACTTGAAACAGTATTATTATTTGTTTGCGATTCAACATGTGACATATATATGGTACAAGATCTGTTTTGGTGGCATGGGATCTGTATACGTGGCATTTTTGCACAGATATGGGTGTCTCTCTCTCCATATCATGATCATAAATGTGTATCAAGGGCTCTAGCCTTAAGCCCTCGTCGATCCTTTAACACAAAGAATTTTTTTCAACTGGTAATGGCATTCCTACATACATCTATTATGAAGAGTTGATGGTTGCAATTATCTTTGTTGTTGTTAGTTTATTGGTAGTGAGCCTTTGAGATAAAATGGTTGAATTTCCTTTGGACTATATGCATATATAGTTTTGAATGGCCTTTGGACCAGAGGTTGGAAACCTCCAGACGCATATCAAAACTAGGTTGGAAGCTTCAAGGTGCATATCAAACCTAGGTTTAGAAGGGTTTATGGCAGCATCCCCATTCAATCTGCCCAATTCAAAATCTATATTGAATGCACATGTACAAATTTTAACAAAATCAACCTCACCTCCACCCTAATTTGAGAATTTAGGTAGATTCTAGGTCTAGTCAACAGAAGGTATTTAAAAATAGATAATTAACAAAAAATACAAATATAAGAACAAGTTATTCCCAATAAAAAAAATGGTTCTAGGTCGACTCTTATCAACGTGGAATATTGAGCTGCCACAAACCCAAGTCTAGTTCTGAACAAATCTTATCTAGATATGATACAGCTCGAGTTTGCATATATCTAAGTTCCAAGTTCCAACATTTAATATGTTAACTATTTGCATACTAAAGAAACAAACCAGACATTGGCAACCATAAGGTGCACATCAGACTCGCGTTTAGAGATGCATGTCCCAGTGTCCCTATTTAGTGTGCCTAATGGCACCACTACACACAAAAAGTTAATGTATCAACCCCACCTCCAACACGATTCGACAATGCAGCTAGTTCCTAGGTCTAATCAAGAGGAAAAATTAAAGAATAGATAACTAACACAAATAAAAACTAGATATAGCCAATCAAAAGAATGAGTTATACATCCTATCAGCAAGGAATATTAGTATTAAACACATATAACATGATGCTTGAGTGTGTATATGTTTGACCTCCAATATTTGATACGTTTACCATTTGGCTAAACTTGAGAAATGTACCAGATATTTCCAACCTCAAGATGCATATCAAACGTAGGTTTGGACAAGCCTCTGCCAGTGCAATTATTCTGCATTCAATGTAACATCTAAATTCAATGCATCATTACACAAAATTTTTACTGGATCAGCCCCACTTCCACCAGATTCTAGAATGCAACTGAGTTCTAATGAATGGAGAGGAACTAGATATTTGCAATCAAAAAATTTTAGTTCTAGGTTTTGTCAAGGAGAAAAAGCGACATATGCTAGGTTGGAAACAAATATTTATTCCTAAATTGGAATGAGAAGAAGGGATAAGAATACCGGTAAACAAAGCTTCTTGTGTTTTTCTCTGGCAAACAGATTAACCTTATCTAATAGTTATTATCTATATCCATCTTCTAAAAGTCCAATCTACTAACCCCGAGATCATTGCTATTGGAGAGGGATAAAGCTAATAAAAAATTATCATGACAAGAGGCATTAAAGGAGAAAAAGTGGCACCTGATAGGTTGGAAGAAAATAATTATGCCAAAATTGGAATGCAAAGAAGGGGTAAGGAGACTGGTAAACAAAGCTCCATGTTTTAGATTATATTGGTGCTTTATCTCTGACAAAAAGAGGTCTTTGCGTCAAAATTTGAAGGAAAAAAGACACATGGAGAATAGGGAACCTGTCCACCTTGTGCGATTCATGGCATGATGATGTCCCTAAAGGATCAAGCACAGGGAATAATATGATCAAAAAAATTTCAATATATAGTTGGATTTACCAAGATGTCCAACATGGAAAAACGTAGACTTTTGGGAGTATGCATTGGTTGGACACCAGCCTCTCTGAAGAATCCAAGCTTTGGACAAAATCATAAAGGTTATGATCAAGAGGTCATCCTTGGTATTTGTAAAGTAAATCCAAATTAAAATCAGCTAGAGGAGTTACAATAGGAGAATTTTGTTTTAAAACAAAAATGCCAATAAATTTTGACAGATGTTCAAGATTCCATAGCTGATAGAGCTAATTTTGATTATGAAATTCATCTAATGAAATATAAACTATATTCATCTGCAAAAGTTAGTGAGTCACTAAAGCATCAAATAATGGAAGTATAGAGAGAAGGCACAACTTTCCACAAATTTTCAATCATGCATGATAAATTTAAGGGAATTGTTTATTTCATATACGTTGAAGAAATCTTTATTTGATACTGAAGTTAGGGCCCTATAGCAACCGAACACCAAGGAAGATTCTAAGCATGTTGATAAAATGTTAGTTCTAAAAGTGCACTTGAATGAGGATCAATCAACTTCAGGAAAGCTTCAGAAATTAGTCTAGGAAATGCTTACATATCCTGGTAGCTTTGGAAAGGGAAGTGGCAAGATACCCTCTGGTGTGTCAAAAATAATTTGAGTTTTCTAGTACCTTTTGGCATGTAAAAAATAATTCAAGGTTTTGAGTTCAAGGCGTAACATGAGGATGTAATATTGGAAGTAGGGCCTATGCTAGAAATAGAGGATCAATCTCAAGAATACCATGTAAAATCTCACCAAGCACGTGATCCTAGTTTTGTACAACATGAAAATATTCTATTGCAACATCTTAGGGATGGAGATGGTGAGATAGGATGCTTGAAATATAATTTCAGAAAAATTTAAAGGGATGTCGATTTTATTAAGAAGCTAATGGAAGAAAGACAATATAAAGAAATTTGATAGCTATTAAGAATAAATTAGAGGTTTATATTGATGTGGGCAAGAAAAGGAACCATAGGATGAGAATTTGGCTACATTGATAGCAAATAATGAGCATTAGGGAAAAAGGATTGAAATATAGTTCTCAAATTGTTGATTTTCATTCTCGACTATAGACTCTGAAGCACATGCTTGTGAGAATTCAGTAGCACTGTCGAATCAACTAGATATTTAGAGGGAATTTGTTGCACAAACATCTTTATTAGAGGATGAGCGAAGTCAATGTATTGTTGCAATTATTGAGCCTTCGGTAAATATAAAGGAATCCATCCAACAAGGTTCATCCAATTCCATTTCTAAATCGGATTGCCTAAGTGTTGATCTCCATTGATCTCTGCCTTGCTGATATTCTCAATGCTGCCATTAAAAAAATTAACAACTTGAGGAGCCTGGAGGTCAAACTAGAAATGTATTTTTTAAGGGTATGAAGATACAAATATTGTTTGCACAACTCAATTAAAGAGTGTAAATCATCTGACAAGAAAGAGAACCAGATGCTAGAGTACTTAATAAGATTCATAGTAGACTAAGAAATTTGATTAGATCTCCACATGATAATATGGATGCAAAAAATTAGGAGATAATTCATTCCCTCCTTGTTGAACCAAAGACACTGAAGGATATGGACCGTAATTCTATAATGTATCTTATCTCTTGATATCATGTGTGTCTAGTTAAATAAATTCTTTGAATAGTTGTGGAAAACAATTAAAGAAAGATCACAGTTTGAAACCATAGTGGGTGAGTTTGAGTCTTCTTTATTTACCAATAACAAATTGATTCAAAATATTAACACTGACTGTGTGGAGCTGTCTAAAAAGTGCATTGAAAATGAGACACAATTTGAACAGAAATTTACTAGTAATGTATCCCAAATATCTTAGCTCTCTTTTGAGAAGGAATCTTTGTGTTCAAAGCTCACCTATGTTCAAAGGGAAACCTTGGGATCGGAAGAAGTGATGAAAGTCACTTTGGAAATGTACTCTCAATCATATTGGCACTTCGATGTGATGTTACAGAAGTTTGTTATTTCTATTAAAGAAGTCATTGAAGATGAAATATATGTTAGTAAGCTATACATGCAAAGAATTTATTCTCTAGAAGCTCATGCACATTTGGTTATTGTGAAGTTGAAGGCATCTCTTGAGAAAAATGATTTATTCCAAAAATGTGTATAATATTTGGTCACAATTTGATGATGCTTTTATGAAAGAGAAAACTCAATTGCCTCTTGATGTTGCCCTGAGAGAAGCCTTTGGTTGCAAGGAGATAGAACTAACTTGGTTAGATAGATAATTAGTGAAGTGGATCGAGTAAGATACCACAGAGAAAAATTCATCGCTGACAAAAAATCTTGACCTAGTTGTATCTAAAGGAAAAGGATTGCTTCAATATCATGATCCACTAAAACACTTGTTGGCTGGGAAGTAAAATTAACTAGAAAGGTGTTGGCAAGAACTATAGGTTAAAATTGTTGCATTACATGAGGCCAACGAAAATATCAATATCATATGGAGAGGCTGGAGAATGTGTTGAGGGATTAGAGGCAGAGCTAGCATATATCCAAAATTCAATTAACATTCTTTGAGAATCCTTTTTCTATAAAGACATCATTCCTTAGAAAATAGAAGAAATCCTGGGGTAGCTGAATTTTCCAGAGAAGTTTCATTCCATGGAAATTATTAATCTAATTGAATGGATTACATGGTCGTATTTTGTTTAAATTGATTCACTTTCTCGAAGTTTGGACTTGAAAATGCCTCCAAGGGATGATGAAGCCAAGGCAAAGATAAAATCATATGGAGAGGCTGGAGAATGTGTTGAGGCATTAGAGTTAGATTTAGCATATATCCAAACATCAATTTATAGTCTTTGAGAATATTTTTTCTAGAAATACACCATTCTTTAGAAAATAGAAGAAATTTTGGACGAGTTGAATTTGCTAGAGCAATTTTGTTCCGAGAAAATTATTGATCTAATTGAATGGTTTGCATAGTCATTTTTTTGTGGAAAATTATCCACTTTCTAGAAATTTGGAATAAACAATGCATCCAAAGGATGATGAAGATGATGCTAGTTTTTAGGCACCAAATTCAGAAGCAGATGTTGTCAACTTGAGTCAAATTCAAGCGATTGAAGATTTGAGAAGCAAATATGAGGGTCTTCGAGGTAAGTACTTAAGTTTGGTTGAGAAATTTGATTTGTTGGGGCAATATTTATTGGAAATGAATCATCTTATTCAGAGATGGGAAAATGATTTCGAGATTTCTCAAGGTCACACTCCCAAGGAATATCATAACTAGACATTGCACAAAATCTGCTAAGTTACTTCAGATGCTTATAACAAGAGATTGATGAGGGAAGTGAAGATTTAGGCAGTTAGGAAGGTATTATTGAATAGTGAAAAAAATAATATTTGAGGCTAAATTTATTTTCTACATCCTAATTATAATTTTCACAAGTGCACCATCGAGTAGAAAAGGAAAAACCGGTTAATGATGTGCCCCTTCTAGCAAGTTCAAATGCTTGAAAAAATTTTATAGTCAAAATGATGGGAAACCCCTCGGATCAAGTACTTGTGGAGAATCTAGTAGAAAAGCACACATGAAAATCCAATAGATAATCACAATTTTGTTAATGATGTGCCCCTTCTAGCAAGTTCAAATATATAGCAGTAATGTTGTCAAAAGTTTTCTAAAAATATATCCCCTTGTCACTCTTCTGAAAAATAAAGGGAAGGCAGAGAAATATGAAATCATTGATCTTCTACCAAGGGATCAAGATGAGAAAGGGAAGACATAAATGTGGGAAGATTAATATTCTACCAAGGTACCCAAGTTCAAATCCCAACATGCATAAAACCTGCAAATTGAGTTCTTGGTGGAGTTTGATCACATTTCATATTCAACATTGATTAAAAAAAGCTTTAGGTGGTGTGAAGTGATAAAAATACATTGTAAATATAGAGTCCCGGGCCACAAGGGAGAGAATTTCAAAATGTCTTCATAAGTATGAGTATCTTCCTTCATGTCTCCAAGATAATAATGTGTCTACGCCTTCATCAATTTCCACTCTATCTCATATGGCTCCACTAATGTCATTTTTTCAAGGGTTTCCACGACGCCCTATACATCGTGCTTCATCATCCTAATATGCAACATAATAATGAGAGTGTTCTTGTTGTTGGAATGTACTTTCAGATGTTCATCAGCCGAAGCTTCCCCTCCATCTCCATCCCCTTCTCCTACCTTGAGTTGTATGGTGGGAGTGGGAATGGAAAAATAATTTGGCCGGGTAGAAGCACTATTAGGACCAGTAGTGGCTGGCAAGGAAGGACAACAACATGGTGCTCCTCAACAAGGATATTAATACCTGCATAGCCTAAAGCTGAAGGCATTGAAAATAACCAGAAATCATGTCAGCAAGAACAAGGTAGCAGCCTCTCAAATCCTTTTCTTTTCTTTCAGTGGTGTTGAATCCGAATATTCCCTAAAAATGGTGGTCACTAACCTGGCTAATTTATTATTTTTAAATCCCAAAAATTGATTTAAGTTTTTCTTGAAATGCACTTCTTCTATAGGCCTTGTATAATCACTCCATCTTGGAAATTTGGCTTCAGGGTTTAATTTCAGTGCATCCCTGGCACTACTTCTACACCACCACAACTACATCAAAGTCAATATGATATGTATTTTTTCTAGTTAAAATTTCATGTTAACAAGGTGGTTGGCATTAATA
The DNA here is from genome assembly GCA_034641835.2 of Pinus albicaulis. Lineage (NCBI taxonomy): Eukaryota > Viridiplantae > Streptophyta > Pinopsida > Pinales > Pinaceae > Pinus > Pinus albicaulis. The sequence continues at coordinate 815,807,616 of CM076573.1, read as the reverse complement.
TGGTGACCAGAAAAAGTAGAATGTGCAATGAAATTGTCCTCTTACCATGCTATACCCTCCCTTTCCATAAACTCATTGAAGTTTTCTCGGATTTTACTAACTGAAAAAATTACGCCTTCTAGGAAAATAGAAATAAAACAAAAAGCTAATTCGTAAAGTGAAAATAGATTCAAGAAAACCCAAACATTGCTCGCATTCGAGTCTCAATGATGGGTGGGTAAAGAACTAAGGTTCAAGGAAGTAGGGCGAGGTTATGCATAGCATTTGAGGATCACAAAAATGAATGAATATAATAATATCCATGTCATCATAACATGGGGAGTAATTCAAATGCAATAAACGTGAAACTTGGTATAGAACTTAAACGACCCCCCTGCTTTGAATTTTTTCACAAAATAGTCAAGGGAGCCTGAATATGTATACTTCCCACTAGCATTGGGTTGCATCTTTTGTATCTAAGTCTTCACATAATAAAAGGGAATATTACATGTAAATGCAAAAAAAACCGAAACAAAACTTGCACCAACCATAATTGTATCTTTAGAAATGTGCATGGTGTCCTTAAAAAATTCTACAAATTGATCATAAGAAGCAAGCATGCCCATATTTAAGGAAATTTCTCAGAAAATTGTTGGACCAACCCTTTTCCATAGGGCTAGAACCCCTTCATCACCAATCATATGGTATAGTGCATGGAATGTATTTTTTGTAATGTCATCGTTGCGCAGCAAGAAAATTTACACCCACCTGCATGCAAATGAGAGATAAATCTACAGGATTTCCCACACATGCCTCAATAGCTCCTGCTATCAGTCCACAAAGAGAAATATGATAGAGAGGTAGTGCTTTCCCATCATTAGTGATAGTTTCTTTGTATGTCAATATCATAAATGATCCAAGACATGTTGTTGTATAGGTTGTCTATCTTAAAAAACTAGCTGATAACCCCATAAAAAGCACCAAATCCCTCGTCCCTTAGCATGTTCATTGCAAAATTATAACCCGAACCTTGACCCAACTGAATGCACACCTTGATCATGTCCACAGGTTGGATGAAATGTGTGGCAAGCATACTAGAGGCTCCTCCATTGACAAATAACTTCACTGTATTCCACATGATGCATGTCTTGGGCCTCTCCCCTGCCATCTCTCTAAAGGACTCAAACACCTGATCGATTTAAAACTACCCTCCTTCCTCTTCCTAACATCACCATTGATATGAGAAAAAATTTGCAAGAAGAATATGTCTGTCTACACCTCCTCAACAAGAAATAAGAAGAATACGAAGAGATCTAATCTCCATTATGCTGCAATGCCTCCTATTGGAGGGGTGAACTAGCACACTTCTCCAATTTCAATGGCTTTGAGGATGAAGAAAATGAATGTCTTCTATTGCCACTATCTCCTCACCCAAAGAGGAAACTCTTATCGCGTAAATATATTTTTGATAATATAAAAATACTTAGAAAATTACATTAATAATAGTATAACGTAACAATGTTTATGAAGCTAATATATACTAGAAATTTCCCCTAAAGGTGCAAAGGTACACCAAAGGAATAGAATATTTGATAAAATCATCTCACAAAAAATAGAGCTAACTAATTATTATATGCATGAACATAAGTTTTATCAAAATCTCCACTGCAAGCACCGTGAGGTGAGCCCATTGCTCACAACCTAGGTATGAGCACAAAGTGTTGAGAAATCTTTCCGAGAGAGTGCCACGCCCAACTATCTGTCTTTTCTCAACCATACTATGATGCTAGCCCTAGATTTATATTAGGGAACGAGATCGATATTTATCAAGGTCCTAGAGCCCAACAACTCGTATTCCCATTGTTGCCCCTTACCATTTGGGAAAGTGTTCTTTTTGGAGACAAATGAATGATCCAACAACTAGGAAAGAGTGTGTGTACATATCAAAATTAATAATGATAAGCATCCGCCTAATGGGAAAATTTTCAACTTTTAAATTGGAGTTAGTTTATGGAAATATTATTCTGGACTAACATTTTTAAACATGGGTATAATCTTTAAAATTGAAGTAAAAAAATTCCAGACTCTCGCGACACACTTCAAGGACATATTTTTCCAAAACTCTTTTATAGATATTAAGCCTGACACAATTGGAATGACATGGAGGAATGGTAGATGGGGATCTTATGGCATTTCAAAAATACTAGACTGCTTATTTGTGAAGAAAGGTCTAGCTAACCATCTCACAAATTTGAGGCCATGGGTTCTTCCCTTGCAAATATTTGATAATTTTCCTCTGTTTATAGTCTAGACAAACATTTCAAAAGGGAAGCTTGCTCCCTTTAAGTTTAACCATTTTTTATTGAAAGACCCGGAATTCACCTCAATGGTCTGATATTTCTAGAAAAAATTCAATTTGCGCATTGGAAATTCGGCTATGGACAATCTCTCTATAAGTTGAAAAAGCTAAAACAGGTATTTTGTTTTTTGGTTTGTCATCTAAAAAAAGAGAGTAGATAAATTATACAGTTCAACACCCATATTAAATCTCTAGAATATCCACATTCCTCAAACTACTTCTCGGAGGCTTCCAAACAGAAATTAGCATAATTGGACACCAAAAAGGTAAATATTTTTGTGTCAAGCATAGGAATGGCAACAGAAGAGTCGTCTAATGTGGATTGATGAAGGGGACAAAAATATTTGATATTTCCACAACTAGAATTCCAGGGATTCTACGCAAAATTCTACTTGGTAAATCAAGAAAGACGCTAGGGAAATTCTTTATGAAAAAAATTATATTCAGAAAGAAGCATTTAGACATTTCCAATGATCACTAAGAGTAAGAGATGCTCCTTCCTCTCAGAAATATATGGAATTCATTTCTCTATATTTGAAAATGGTTGACTCGGAGAATCTCCTCTATATTTTAGAGTGAGTATGAAGTCTCCTTATTATTTGTAGAGGAGCAAGGATCTATACTCTAAATCAAGTGGGAATAGGGATCTCCTCTCTGGTTGATAGGGAGTAATGATAAACATCACATTTGTATTATCCTCATCATGTTTCATGCACTAGGCCAGGAATAAAAACCATACATATAAGTGAAGGGCATGGAGGAAGAATAGTGAATGAAATATTGAATAAACATCTGCGATTTCCTTGACGAGAGAAAATAAAAAATAGGAAGTGGAATAACACTCTTTGAGGATTGGACAAGTATCCAAGAAAAGAGTGGTCAAAGAGGACCAATATTTTTTGAGGATTGGGAATCCAAGATAAGAGTAGTCTTAAAAGGACATACCTAGTGAACATATGAGTGGGTTACGCCCCAATTCAGAAAGGAAATTTCCAATGCACCCACCCATGCCCCAATTCAGAAATAAAATTGCTAATACACCCATTGGTAAAAAATTTGGACCTTTTAGTGATTCATGATTGGAAAAGAATTTGATTCTTGAACCTTTATTTGGAAAACAATCTGAACCTTCTTGAGATTCATGATTGAAACTCTTGCAAAGGCCATGTTGTTATTCTATCATCCTTATCAGTTTAGTGTTATGTCATTTATCCAATAACTATTCAATATTTATGGAAAACTCAATTTATACTTCTCATATTTGGGGAGAAATTCTTGCAAAAATATCTTTTTTTGAAAGACGTATACCTACAAGGATTTAACTTGAGGCATTCAAGTGTTTTAATTTATGCACTATTAGTAGTATCATAGCCACAACATGTACTTTCTTTTATCGATAGTCTATAGTAACATGTCCCCTGCATTTCCTGCATCCCTCCACTCCAGGGAGGGGAAACATAGATGTCTTAAGGAATCACTGGATATAAGAGATAAATATTTTTCCATCCCCGAGATGTCCCACTATCTCCAGGGGATGGCCCAAGACATTTTCAGGTGCTTCAGTGATTCCATGCTATACTCAATGGAAATGGGGAGTGCCACTGCATGTTTTAACATTTTAAGGGTTTTGTAAAACACCATTTTTTATCCCATCTTCCTTTCTTATGTGTCCTGGAAAATATCATTTTCCATGCAATTTCAACAATTTCTAGAATATGGAAGGATGGTAGATATTTACTTAAGTACCATGAATATCTTTTCAATTTGTAAAAGTTGTTTATGAAAGAGTCCAAAACTTCAACAATTCCATAGAAATCAATACAGAAACAATTTCCATAAAATCCACTGACATCTAAAATTCATATAAATTTCCTTCAAAATAGTTTGACATTAACTACAATTAACAACAGTGTTTCAGGACACAAATTTGGAAAAAAATTAGTGAGGATATAAACTCTGACTTGAAAAAAAATATTTGAACAGTAAAAAAAAAAAAATGAACTAGAAAACCTGAAGAAAAAAATCTGACTTTTTCGCTGCATCAGCCAATTTTTTCAAAAATTGGAAAAAGGGAGTACTTTTGGCTCATTGACTCATTTTAGGCAGATCTCACCAATTAATTAGTGGTTTATGCAAATATTATTTAATAATTCATTAACGATACCAATTAAATTCATTGCAAACATTATTTAAGCCCACCTGATTCTTTAGCTTCCAGGAGTAAGCTACTATGACATACAACAGAGATTTGTCCAGCACTTGGATTACTAGCTATGAATCAACGATTTTTATACACAATGTATATAATGGTTTGTTACATTCATCTCACCACATCCAAAATATTATAAGAGATGAAAATTATATAACAAGAAAAAGTGATGCATATGAGGATTTCATATTTCACTTACTATTTCCAATAATCGCCACGATAGCACTATCCAACTTTGAAATGTTAGAAAGGATTGGTGCCCTGACACTGAAAATTTTCTCTGCAATATGGTAGAGTGGCAATCACCACATACTCAAATTTTATGATGACCCAGATAGGTGTCCTGGGGTTCTGTTTAAAATACCAATTGTGAATCTCAGCTTCTCTCCGTGTTGACAATAATATTTTTCTTCGGCTTCTCCTTCGCATCATTAGTGCAAATCATTTGAGAATAAAATTTCCGAAAACTTGATATGCCACTAGTAGAGTGAACATCTAAAACATGATTAAAATCTTGACCAGATGTGCATTTTGGAAATGTCTGTGTATCTATAGGAATTTGTTGAATGGCTTTTTCCATCATTAAATTATGCATTCTTGCAACTTGGGCATAATCTTGCAACCAAAATGTTGTGTGGAACTCCTATTTATTCACCCCTACTAGATTGAACTACTGAAATCGTAGTGCAAAAAATTCCTGTGCATATGAAGCTCTGTTTCGTCACTGCATCAAACTACTTGGGGCTAGAAATTTAGGACTATGTGAGTGTTGCTTAGATGTATTTAATAGAGAACAATGTACAAAACTTGAATGATCTATAGCCATAGCCATCAAAAAATTACCAATTAGGGATGATACAACCAGCAAGTTGTAGGCCGGAGTGGACATTTCCTCACTTGTTTCTACCACAAATTGTTGTTGGGGATTCGAAATAGGTACCAAATTTACATCTTGACGGGAATGAAACATAACAGCATGTTGCATCACTTCCTTATCAACAGATTCAATCTCAGCAGATAACATTTCTCCCTTCATGCATGCCTCTTCTAGCTAAACTTGTACCGTGATGGAAAGTTCAGGCTCAAGTTCCATCATCATTTGATTCTGTTCAAGCATCTCAACCTGTTCAAACCCCATTGAAAAACCATTCACTGAGAAAAATGCAGGAACAGTTGATAAAACCTCAAGTTGGGGATTCGACAATGTAGATGCACAATGTTGAGATGGAATTGACATATGACCATGTTCAAACCCCATTGACAAACTAGGCACTGAACATGACACAAAAATTGTTACCAAAGAGGCTTCAAATATAATAGAGCTATTTTTTAAACAAAGTAACTGACCTTTCTGTAAATAAATTAAAACAGAAACATTGTCAATACTCACAACTAAGGCCTCAGTGAGTTGAGGAGTAGATGGCTCTTGTACTGATGAAAAACCAAAAGCCTCTTCATTTAAATCAGGTGTGTGAATCTCCATACAAGGTGCATTGGCTACCTCTGTAACAACTAATGGAAACACATTATGATAATCTGACTCCATATGACATCCAAAATGATCATCCAAAGGTTGCATAGAAGAATAATCTCTTCCTTCTTGTTGGTTCAAATAACTAGTTTCTGTAACAAGGGCGCCAAACTGCTCTTCTTTGGTCTCCAACTCATTTGAGCATGTGGCATCTTCAACAACATTTTAAGGAAAAAAGTCTTGTTCCAAGTAGATATTTTGCAGGCAGGAATTGGAAGCGAGAATTGAAATTAATCTAAAATAAATATTTAAAAATAAAAATAAAAAATTAAATATCAATAATAATATTTAAAACAAAAAATTATATATATTATTAAATTAAAAATTCAATAATATATTATGTTGTATATAAATTATGTAATATGTAAAAGTTTATGAAGTGATATTTATGTATGTCAAAGAGTATATTTTTTTTGAAGTTTTAGTTGTTTATGTGGTCATAATTTTTCATGTATTAAGAAAAGTTAAAAGACTCAAAGTTAAAATTATGTGGTTTTTACTTGTTTTAAAATAGACATAAAAAGGTATGATAACATGTCCCCTCTTAAAGTTTGAAAATTGTTGTGTTTTTTGGACTAAGCTTCCACCTATCAAAATGAGGCAAATTACCTAGATTTATCATTATGAGAGGTTATGATCAATGGAGTAATTTTTATTGGGGCTTTTATCTTTACTAATATTTGCACAACATTACCAAATTTTGCACACTAGGAATAAATCTCAAGGCCTTTACCAATGGACATGAAAAGGGCCTTAGACTAGGAATATGGGCACCATTATTATTCTTTGAATGATAATAATTAGTATGAGGGAAGGTAAAAAATGGCTTTTATTTCTAAAATGAAGCTTCTCATGTTCAAGGGCCATGAATTTGGCATTGAAAAACCACATAGATCCTCTCTAAATAATATTAGGAATATATGGGATATCAATTACAATAGGAAAATTTTCACACCATTTATAGGATTTAAGGAATGTACCATTGGTAGGGGAGGTAAAAAAGGGGAACTAGGCCTTACAATAAGCTTGTTAGTGTCAAGGGAAATGAGCTAGAATTAAAAACCACATAGATATTTTTTAAATAATCTGTGGCCTTAAGTTGGGATATGGGCACCATAGGATCATTTCTCACCACATATCAGAGTTAGTGTCTATGTTATGGCTAGGAGAGGAAAACAATTTCCTTGGTCCCTAAATTAATCTTTCTCATGCTCAATTTCCATGAACAAGACCTCTAGCTGGGAATATGGGCATTTAGTTTGTTTTTCACAATAACGATGGGTCCCATGGCCTTTACTATGGCTAAAGAAGGGCATTAAGGAAAAGGGACTTAATTCTTAAATAATTGGTGGCCATTAAAAAATCTTCAAACCACCACATAAATTATATTCTCTAAGGGATATTTATTGGCCTCTAGAAGGGATGTGTCTACCATTCAAAGGTTTTGCACACTATGATTGGGTCTTAGAGCCTCATTATTATACCTTAATGAAATCAGGAGGCTTTCAAATCACATATGATGCTTACAAGTGTAGGCTTGGTAAAATTAGGAATGCCATAAGGGGCTTAAGCCTTATTAGAATCTTTGATATATAAGATTTGGAAGTAGTTCTCAAAGAACATCAACACATAACCTCTATAGGGGATCTTTAGTGTCATTGGTATGTTTTACATAGTAAGAATGGGTCTTAGGCTTGTACTATTGCAAAGAGATGAAAACAACAGCCTCAATCACAAAATGAAACTTCTTTGGCTCACATTGCATGAAAAAAACCATAAGGAACAATATAAATCATCTTTTAGGGATTTTAGGCATCCCTCTACGATAAGGATTCCATTATGAGTTTTTTCACATGATATATGGGAGTTAGGTCTTATATCTTTGCGAAGGAATGAAAAAGGGCCTTCTTCCAAAAACAATTCTTTCTCATATTTAATGTCCATGAACAGAATATTTGAATGGAAATATGGGAACAACTAGTATGTTTTGCATAATAAGGATGTGTGTTATGGCCTCTATGATGGATATGGACGGAAAAAAAGATCCTTAGTCCCTAAACAAAACTTATTTAGTTCAAGGGGCATGAATTATGCTTCAAACGACCATACATATCATATCTAAGATATATCTAGCCATTAGGTGTGATATGGGTGTTATTTGAAGGTTTTTGGTGACATATTTAGGTCTTAGGGCCTTTAAGTTTGGCCTTAATGTCATTAGGAGTATTTTTGCACCATGTATGGTACCTGGGGCCTTAACCATGGTAAAGTAAGGATCACAAGGTGCTTAGGTCATATTTAAATATTCCCATGATCAATATTCTTGGATAAGTATTCTAATTAGTATACAGAACATCTCTAGGGGATATTTGGCCTATATGGAGGATATTTGTCACCATGGGTATGGTATACATGGTATGAATGGGTCTTGGGGAATGTACAATCTTGAGGGTAGGAGAAAAGAGGTCCTTGGGCCCTAAATAAATCTTCTTGAATTCGAGGAACATGAATTAACCCCCAAACAACCACGTAGATACTCTCTAAGGGATATTCGGATTTAAACTTGGATATGGGAGCCATGGCATGTTATTCTACATAATTAAAGAGCCACAAGAATTGTTAGTATGTATGGTTTTCTAATAATAGTGTGTGCACATTCTAAGAATGTGATTGCATTATTAGAATTCATGAATATTTTTGTAATGCATGTATCTATAGAATAATATGGCTTTAGATTAAACTTCTAGATTTATATAAATTGACCATGTATAAATAAATATACTTTTAATTCAAATTAATGAAATAATTATATGTGAATCTAGTGCAATAATCAACCATGGTATTTAATAATGCCACAAAAAACCCATAACCAATAGTGTGTCCGTAATTAATAATTACTAACATAAATGAATAATTCGACATATACTTGTTGTACTTGTTATTTCGTCATATTTTTATTCTTGGACTATAATAGTCATTTAACTTAATCATTATTAATTTTTTCACTTATTATCTAGTCATATATTATAATCATACGCTAAATTAGTCATTTAAGTTAGTTGTTTTTAGTTTAGTCACTTATTATCTAGTCATATATTTTATTACTAGATTAAATTAGTAATTTAATTTAGTCACTTATTATCTAGTCATATATTTTATTCCTCGACTAAATTAGTCATTTAAGTTATTCATTTTTAGTTTGGTCACTTAAAATTGCTCAAATTTAGTAGTAATTCACTTGAAATAATTGCGGTGACTAACTTTTTTAGTCACCTAGTCACTAATTTCATCATTTTATACTAGTTAACCCAGATTGGAAAAAAGTATCTAAAAAATCATCTTTGGGCATGATTTATGAGGCAATGGAAGTGAATCATGAAACTAAAAGAGAGTTTTTTGTTGATAATATGAAATATTATGCTGAACATAAACATATCCTCAAAATACATCATGGTCGATAAGATATGGTTAGTTATTTAACACCAATTTGTATAAAATTACAAAAAAAATTAGTTTTTGTATAAAGTTATAAATTCATTTTCTTAGTTTATGGGATTGAATATTATCCTTCCTCAATGTATTTTATTTATAAATGAAGCCTCAAAGGGTAGAGAGGGAGATTGAGAAGATAAAGAAGAGAGGATTTTTATCGTCATTTTAGGTTGATCTTTTGTAATAGATTTGAACTTTTCATTGTAAGATGAAGTTGATATTCTTGTTATGAAGATTTAATTTTTGAATATATACGCGTTATTATTATCTAGGTTAGTTCCCAGGCATGTTTCCAATGTGGGAAGGGCCCCTCAACTCAGGTAACATCCTGGATTTTATTCATAGAGTAGAATGTTAGTCAGATTCAGTTTCATTCCATTTCATTTTGTTTGATGTTTAGATTCATAAATGTCAATTTATATTAGACTTACATATGAGATCTGCTAGTATAGTAATTTCAACATGATTATACTCAAAATGAATTTTCTCAAGGTTAAGAGTCCAAAAAATTCAAAATTGGTTTCTTAACATGTTTTGGTATTCAAAATTTTAATCTATAGTATTTCCGTACTTAATCTGGTACTAATATTCAGAATTTCAATTTACACAATTTCCATAATTCAATGCTTATTCAAAATTTAAATTTCCATCCTTTTTGCACTTAATTCAGTACTAAGTTTTGTATTATAAAAGTGTATTAAAAGATATGTAATTTGAAGTTTAGAATTCTTTAATTGATTGGAACTTTGCAACTACTTTGTAAAATATTCCTACTATGAATAAGAAATTACAGTATATCTCTATGCATAATTAGTATTTATTTTTGATATTTTTTTATTGAATTTCTTGTATTTTATTGCCTTTTTTCTTTATTTACCTCACATGCTTTTGCTTATAGTTGTCGGCATTTAATTTTATGCAATTTAATCTTCTACAACATGTTTAATGAATTTTTGTATGCCACACTATAGGATTAGAACCACTAAAGTCTCAAGACCTAATAAGCTACATACATAAAACCACATGAACATTGTATGTTGGTAATGAAAGATTTTGGTTCAAAACTCAATAAGAATTAGAGTCCCGCAGTCCAATGATGTGTAATAATAATTATTAATTAGTTATTTCTAGTGTTAGTTGTTAGCATAGACTAGAATAAGCTATAATCCTACATTTATTGTGCTTGCATCTCTAATTCTTATGGTCCTAAATTCGATAATTAAATTTTGGAATTAGAATACATATAATTCCACCAACAAGAGTATTAGCAACCTGATATTTATAGCTACATGGCTCCTTATTTCTTTTGAATCACTTGTGTTTCTTTCAAGGTATCATGGATCCATTCCCACTCTTTCACTCTTGTGACAAGATCCAAGTCATCTTACTTTCTCATCACTTTCTTCTTCAATATTTCATCTTAACCCTCCTGATTTTTAATTTGATCATGAAAGTGATCTTCCTTGACCTTAAATTTATCTTCTCAACAGATGACCTTTAAATTGCAAGATAGAATCATCTTGAATTTACGATTTCTAGA